>OLMO02000262.1:720275-778403 GCA_900291935.2 Cassiopea xamachana | reverse complement strand
AAACATATGCTCAAATGGCTGGAGTCACTTGTCAAAGGTTGAGCTTATTTGAGGCGGCGTTTTGAAATTGTTTTTTGCTCCAAGCTGTGGGCTACTTTGAAGGTAGAACGATTTAAGGATGTGTGAATAACGGTCATGCTACTGTTCAGTTACTTTCCGAGCATGCAAATTATGTTAAGTAGAAATTTAGTAAAGTGAGTACCAAGTCATCATCAAAAATTGAGTATCCAATGGCAACTACAGACTTTTTCTCAATGTCATGTCAATCTTGTAGATAAAATAGCACGGCTATGATTAATTAAAGTTTTCCAAGTTTATTGATCTCATTTGCACAATGAGTGTGCTGCAAACGTATCTGCTTAAATTTCCAATCAATTTTACGTGTAAACAAAGTTATATCTCCGAAGTTTCTCCAATGGAAGCTTTAATCCTTACCCTGGAAACCACACGACTGGAGAAACTCTGTTGCAATATTATATTTTTTGACTNTAATTGCAGATGGGCAGGAGCGATAGACAAGTAAACTCCAGATTCGAAGATAAGGCAAAGTTCCATATTATTTCAAGAACTTCTCACATTCAAAATATCTAACATAATTAATGAAGAAACTAATTGATATACATGTTATGCAATAATCCCCCAGAATGCGTTTGGGTTGAAGTAGCACATACAATTTATGCACTGCTTGATCAGACTTCCAAAGCGCAACATTAGAAGTTATGTAGCTTAAAAGCATTAATAAGAAGTATAATACATCAACATGATCAAGAATTATCTCTTCAGATGATGTGGATGTCTACAATATAGAGCACGAACTGTTAGGTAATTGAGTATCTGTACTAATGTACTATCCAACCGAGCACAAGCAGTTACATAGTATCAAACATGACTGTTTGCCATCCACATAAAACTTGAATATAAAATAGAGAAAGTCAACACCTTTTTTCTACAAATATCATAAGTGACTACATTAATTTTGTAGCGAGATGTCTTAACTATCAATATATTGCTATTTCCTCAACATCAAATAGTACCACAGATATAACAGTAGATTTCCTGTGATGTCATATATGACGATTAACCATTTTAACTCTGCAGCCTCGCTATGTAAAAAGATGCATCCACTGTTTTATCTTTAAAGATAACAGTTAATTAATACTTCTACCAATCAGGTCTCCCCTGAGCAATGACAATCTACTTTCTTTTGCATAGTATAGACCAGTGGTTTGACTGAGTTAGATATCTACAATGCACAACCTGCACATCAATTCATATTTTTAACTGTTGAAGCAGGTATCTTTCCCACCAGCCTCAATTAAGCGTTCCTGGCAACGCGTGGGCTTTTATTAATGCATAAGCTAAACATACTATGGTTGCAACAAATTTCATGTAAACCTTTTCAGATCCCTTTAAAAACGACTTAAATCTCCGAATTTAGAAAAATTGCAGATGAAGGTTATAGAAATAGGTTTTAGGAAATATGTGATCTAGTATCTGCACCATTTGTCGAAGAAAGCCTTTTTTCCAATCACCATTCATTTTGTACTTATGAATTGTTTGAATTTGGCGTTGCCATGAGAACAGGATATGCGTTATGTCTTCGTTGCACACTGTGGTTATGATATTTTGCAAAACCTCTGTAAGCTCGTAGTTTGGCTGGCTGCAAGAACTTTAATATTGAATTAATGAAGGACTTGGTAAGTTGTTCATCTCTTTTTCATCCATGGTTGGTTACAATAATGATCTGTTCTTCCTTAGATTAAGTGATGTTCATCATTATCAAATGGGTACTCGTCCATTAGTTAGCAAATGTCATAATCAGTTTATTGCGTCAACAAGTTGAACTTCCTAAAATCCATCTGAGTGTGAAAAAGATCCGATTTGTTGCAAAAGGAGACGTACAGAAATAATGGCAGAAGGTTTGTGAGCACTGGAGAGTCAGAGTAGCATTAGTTTTATTTGCTATTTAAAAACAATTGTTGCACAACCAGCTTTCATAACTTTTTTAATAGAAATAATTTCATTTTGTTGTCATTTCAATTTACTATAAGCCAAAAAAGCACTTAATTAATCTGATACGCGCTTGATCATCTTCAATCCCACAAAAGAGGCTAATGAAAACTGAAAAAATGGTTGATATGGCAAGGTTATGAGATTTCATAAAAAATGAGATCATATTTAACACTAGATGGCCAAGAAATGAAAATAGGCCCAAACCTATTCTAACATTTTCATGCTACTTGGATGAGCGAGCCAAAAATTATCTCAAATTTTATTTTGGTAGCTTTATGTCGATATTATTTTTATACCATAATATATTTAATAAATTCATAGTCTATACTTACATTTACTACATTTTCAAAATAGTTAAAGTATGTATTTCCATCCATTTTAGTGGCTCTGCCACTATTTATAGGATTTTGTTGTTCTAGATGGACACCACACGGTAGTAAGTATCACTATTAATTGTGCAAGATCAACAAAACCAGCTCTCACTATAGTATATTTCTTTGTTCTTATATACATTGCTACCCCTGTTGTGATATGATGGGATATCATTGCGAATGCAGAGGGACCTTGAAGCCATTCATGACACCTTTATCAAGCTTCCACAATGCCAATTCCAGACTGAGAGCTCATATTCATTGACACAAATAGTCGTCTTATTTCTCTTCCACAACTTCTATAGTACATCTCCCGTTCAGTTGGTTCTCATTGCCATTCACTGCTACTGGAACTACCCCATGCTCTATATGTCTAATAGTGAATTGACTCTATATGCAATGTCCAACCGCTGATGCAAAACGTTTAAAACTCTATATCTTACTAGGCAAAAGAGACAATCTCTGGCAATAGGGAATGTCCATGGCCACCTGCCACTTTATGTTCAACCCAGTGTATTATTTACAGGAGATTTAGAGTTACGTAGATGCCAACAAACTCTGTAAAATATGCTAATAAGGGACATGCATATGGGTTATTGTATATAACTTATTGCATATGAGCACATGGTTTGTGGCTATGCTTTACTCAATAACGCTACCCTACGTTTTACAGCCGAAACATAGCTAAAATTGCTCTACAGCTAAGTTAGCTAATTCATGGTGCTCGACAGACGAAATTTGATAAAAAGATATTCGATATTTGATTCAGAGCCTCAAAAAGATACTTCTAACAATGGATAAAGTCTCAGTTGTGTCAAGGCTAAAATGAAAGAATAACTGTGGAGTAAGTCCATTCTTAACCGTTACAGAACCATATTTCATTTCTGTTCAGCATTTACAAATAAATAATAGTAGAAATTCCCACTCCTAAAAAGGATTATTACTATTAATTGTTATTTTGGTAATAATGGCAATAGCATTGCATTTCTTACATCAACTATAAAGATTTATCTCATAACTGCAGTGGCTGACTATTCAATTACTATAAACGAAAATGATCGAATGAGCATCCTTTACTCCTTAAATATATTTCTTAAGAATTGCCTAGGTCTTCTTATGAAATCTCCTTTCGTACGAATTCACGCACGAATTATGGAGAATTAGTGATGTACTACAATAGATTCTTTTCTAATGTCAAAAACATAACACAAGTGGAATTTCAGTAGCATTCACAGTTCGTTTGTAAATTGGTAAAAGAGCTGAAAAATGTCTCATTATATAGAAGTAAATAAAACAAAGTTTTTTCCTTTGAAATGAATTGATGCTTTAGCTCTTCCCTCTACAATTCGGCAAAGAAAGACCTGGAATAGCAATTGGATAAGTAATATGCTCTCTTCTTTAACAGAGACTGATATTTCTATGTTTTAAGAAATTCTGTTAATAGTTGATCAAAGTATTGAAAGATGTTGTCTGTGCTAAAATTAAAGTCTCATTGGAAAATGGTCTTCCAGTACTCTCAAGGTGTCCATAAAATATAAAAAAATAAAGATTGAAGGTATCAAATAACACAATGTATCACAACACCATTTAAACCCAACAAGAACAAGATAAGATTGATAAAACTGTAGATAAGATTGAACGATTTAGTATGAAAATGTCTTTGCATATGTCTTGAAATGGAAAAAATATAGCAAAGGAAGAGTCAAGTTGATATGAAATGTAACTTCGTCTCTAGAAGCTTTGAAATTGTTGTACACAAGCAGTAAGGAAATCTCATTTCATACCAAAGAAGTTTCTCTCTCTCACTCACTCACTCATTCACTCACTCTCATTCACTCTCCCTCCCTCCCTCTCCCCCTTTCACTGAAAGCTGAATCAATCAATCCACCTTTCGACGCAAAATCCACATGCTAGTGGTGGTCTCGTGACCCTTCAAATAGTCTACTATGATTGGAAAAGCCTGTATTTTTGTAAACAAAGACGAGAAAACTAGGACAGGAGTTTGTGGGAATGAGCTACAACTACATAAAATGGTGAAATGCTGTTACTGCAAGCAATAACACAACGACTACAGGCGATAAAATGCTCATACAATAAAGAACAGGATTTTCGTAAAAGTCCACACTACCGTCACGGCCTAAATTGATTAAAGTCTTTGCCAGCGTGACCTCCCAGTCTACCCTCAACCCGCATATCATAAACGTCTATTTTGTCTATGTCATTCAATGGTAGATTGGTAGAGGTGGAATCACCGAACGTTTCTAGTTTTCAAACTAATAGAAAGGTGTCTTCGCATTCACAGCAAACGGCCACAGACCTGTCCAAGATTTTGCGCTTCTATTTACAAAGATAAGACCTTAACTAATCATCGCGCGCTATTTTAAGGTCATGTGACGCTCTGTAACACGTGGAGTTCGCGTCGAACAGGTGGAGTGAAAGAGATTAGATTCCACTCAACTAATCTGCATGTAAGGTATAGAATATACGCGTAGGTAAATAGCGCATTATTAATTTTTACTAGCGGGTTTCCTTCTTTGGGTTAGCTTGTGTGAACAAAACTTTAGCCATAACAAAAGTGTCTGATGTATATCTCTGTTGGTAGGTGAAATGTGTTTTCAGAGTTTCACATATATTATAATCCGACTGCCATAGCTGATAAATCCATATTACGTAAATTATGGCTTTCAATAGAGGGCAGGAATGGCTTTTGATTCTTCATCGTCGTTCTTGCAGATCGGAGTGTATAAGAAGGTAGTCAAGCTCGTGAAGACCCTGTTTCTTGTGGATAATATCTCGAACGTAAACACAGATCGAGGCTTGGTTACAAGAGAGATAAGTTTTGCTGGGTATTTAACTTCTTTCTCATTGGAGACGATTCAGGTATTTAATGGATCTATATTATTAACCAAATGATTTGAATACTTGTCAATTACATCTGTTTACTATCATACTTGGAATTGAAATATAAAATTATGACTGCCATTCTTGAGGATCTCGAGACTTATGTTGTTGAATGTTTACTAGAGGAGTTCCTTACATTTCTGTTGGCGGATGTTGATTTGGCAAGGTCTGTTGGGCACTTATGCTCAGGCACGTAAATATCGGGTAGTGTGGGGATGTAGCACCTACAATCTTTACCCAGTCGGTAAATCTGAAGGGCAGTCAGACAATTGAATCCATTTCGGATTGAGATCAGGTTCTCAGTATCCGCATGAAGTTCAGTTATGGAAGAAGGAACATTCTATTTTTTAAAAGGCGTTTTCAGACGTTCGAGATTGTATTAACCTCAGAAATGGTTCTGCGAGCAAGCCTCCAGATTCATCCCAACATTTGCTTAGCTACGTATACATGCATGTCCACCCAACATCTTAGCAGCTATGTTACTTCTACTTGTCCTGTATGGTGTTGATTCAATGTTCAACTTGAATAGGTCATGTTTGTTTTTGTAAAAGCTAATGCATTGTCCATATCTGGTTCTTTAAAATTGTATTTGTTTCTAGCAGTATCAGAAAGCAGTATGGATGAAGATGACAAGAAGAGAAAAATTGGTATGATTTTTATAATTGTTTTATTAAGAGCCTATCGTGTTTTGATGTGTCTTATTATTAACCTCACTAGTTAGTTAGATCTATTGTATTTTCCATATCTGATTCATTAAAATTGTATGTTTTTCTAGCATCAGAAAGCAATATGGATAAAGCTCACAAGAAGAGAAAATTTGGTATGCTTTTGATAATTGCTTGATGAAGAGCCTTTCATGCCTTGATATGTCGTATTATTAGCGTCACAAATTATTTGGATCTACTACATTTTCAACGTTAGGCTCAGTAACATTGTATTTGTTTCTAGGATCAGAAAGCAGTATGGATGAAGCTCATAAAGAGAGAGAATTAGGTATATTTTTATAATTGTTGTATGAAGAGCCTGTCGTGTTGTAATATTTCTCAATATTGAACTCACTAGTTATTTAGATCTACTAGATTTTCCAAATCTGGTTCATTAACGTTGTATTTGCTTGTAGTCTTAGCCAGCAGTATGGATGAAGCTCACAAGGAGAGAGAATCAGGTATGTTTTTTGCAATTGTTTTAAAGATTTCGATTTAAAGGTTTAGAAGAGGAATGCAATGCATGTAAGTTCCTTTGCTATGACTTGAGTTGGCCGTAGAGAAGTATGATGCTGTTGTAGATGAATGTTTATTATTGAAAATAAGATGTATTTGAAAAGTTATTGAGGCAATGTTAGTTCACAAGTTACAAGGCATTGCTTCCCTGGTAGCGGCACATGCCAATCGTTTAGCACTTGGTCATACGAAGTGGGGCGCAACAAGTGCACTCAGAAAAAAAGAAAATAAGAAATGAATTTTACCACTAACTGTTTGACAATTCTAAGTGGGAATGTTTTCCGATGCATGAAACTGTACTTCTATGGCATGAGACTCTTCAAGAGGATGTACGTCAGGAAGCAGGTATAGTTTTTAACTGTGGCACCTTTTGCTTGCTAACATTGCCACATTGGCGCTTTACAAGTTTTAATTGAGAAAACCTATTCTAAAGTATTAAAATAACCTTCCTTACTGAACGAATGTCTCATTTTCTTACATTACTAAGTGGATAAATTAAGTTTCTAAAATAATGCGTATGCAAGAAGAGCCCTCACCGCAGCTATTAATTTAGGCTGCTTTCAGACTGCACACTGCTCATAACTGTTTTAAAACTGTTGGTACAACCTGTTGTATTTTTCAATGATCTGCAAATTAATAAATGAACAACTTTTTTATATTTATATGGATGATTCTTTATTGAATCCTGGTTCATGAAAGATTACTTTATTCCGAAAACTTCTGACTATGACGACGGCATAAATGATTCTCTTTATATCTCTAATGTCAGAAAATCTAGATATGAAATTAAATCCTTTAGATTCAAGTGACCCACGATCTGGGTCTTTCTCCCAGATGATGTAAAACTGTGAAACAACATAAGACAGTTCAACATTCTCATAACCAATTGCTACTCTGACAACCATCTTGCCTGCATGGCCTTAAGCCAGCAGCAGCATTTTCGGAATGCAGTTTGTACTTCTTTATGTTAGCATGTATAAGTAGTGTTCAGTACTATCGTAACACTAACATTAAAAGGTTAATATTGTTATTATTAAAGTTTTAATGTTATCAGAATGTCATTCTTTTTTAGTAAATTATCAATAATTTTGATTGTATTATATTTTAAAAAGCATTATTTAAAATTTCTTTACCCAGGGCTAAATTCAATTATGGTAATGGCTTTTCAATTAGCCCTGCAACTTAAACTCAATATCCAGTCATTTTTACTATAAATAAAATTAGGAAAACTTTACGAATATGAAATGATGAAACTTAAAATGCATAAAATACTTAAAATAGCTTTCCATGACTATGATCAATTATTAGCCTTGTATTGTGCTTTGAACGACTGTATTGAATAGGCTAATTTTGCATCATTATTAAGGTTGCTCCATGTATTAGCTCCACGGTAAGCAAAAGAATTTTGTCCATACGCAGTTCTTATTAGAGATATAGCTAGTTCGCATTTCATACTTCTTAAGATCCGATTGTGAGCATCAGATAATCATGAGAAGATCTGACATAGATTGTAGGGAGTAAGTCCATTAAGAGACTTGTATACCATGCTAGAGATCTCTCTTTGGGCTATCCTATCAATAAGAAGCCATCATAATCTTTACAACAAGGGAGCAGCTGATGAATCAAATGGACTCTTCGTGACAATTCTTGCAGCTCTGTTCTGCAACTTTTGCAGAGTGTTCTGCATGGTATCACTACAGCACCTCCAAACTGAGCAGCAATAGCTCAAGTTGGGCTCAACAATACAGCACTTCCATAACCATATTGTTTAGCACATTTTAGAAGCCCAAGGTCTTGTGACTTTTGTTTTGACGATATTCAAGGAATGGTTATTCTTTTGCAACCATTTCTCAAGGCAGGCTAGTTCCGCATTGACAACGGTGTTAATCTCTTCAATGTTATCAGAAGAGAATGATATAGCCGTATCATCGGCATACATAGTTGCATGCGCTTTACTTAGAGCGAATGTAAGATTATTTATATAAAGCAAACATAAGAGAGGTCCCAGGGAGGATCCTTGAAGTACCCCTATACAAATTGTTGTTGTATCTGAAGTGACACTGTTCACCATGCAGCACTGCCTGTGATTGTCAAGTTAAGAGCTGAGCCATTGATATTATAGACCACAAATCTCGTAATGCTGCATTTTATCAGGAATAATAAAGTGGTCATTCTGTGTTTATGTTTGTAGAAGAATGTCATACACATACATATTAATATTGTCTTCTTAATGTTATCCTAGATGGTATAATTAGTATGGCATTATCAAATGAAGAAGAGAACTTTGTAAAGATTGCCAGAATCGTTTTGGATGTTTTCCCACACTATCTTCGAAAGTTGTTCATAACGAAGTGGGAAGAGAAATATCCGAATGAGAAATGGCAAAGTAACAATACAAGTGGAGATGCTTTGGTGGCTAAAATAGCAAAAGTTAATAAAAATTATGCAGACAAATTGAAAGCAGGAGATGAACAGCAATGGGACACCACTATATTGGTTTACATTTTCTTATATTCCGGTCTCAATTTGATTGATCCATGTCGCGAGCCCAAAGAGACAAGAATCCCACCATTGCGCATCAGTGAAGAGATTGACATCATCAGGGATACCAGAAATAAAGTCTTTGGCCATTTACCACAGATGTCATGCTCATCGCATGATTTTTCAGCAATAGTAGATAAATTGAAAGGTGTAGCAACGAATGTATTTGGTGCAGATGCAGAAAAGGAAATTGATGACATTAGAAAGGTCTCAATTGACACAAAATCGACAACTATTCTGAGGCAGAGACTGGAAGATGAGAAGAATCGCAACGACCAATTCAATCAGTTACTTAAAGGTAAACTCTTAATGATGTCAATCATGTTAGACTTTCAACGAAGCAATTGGTAATAATATCCCTTAGCAATATAATAATACCCCAAATGACTTTGTTCAGTTGTGTATTCAGTGGGACTATTCTGTGCGTGATTCCCTAATTACATGCTGCTTAATTGGCCAAAGGTCTGCATATATTTGAGCATACTAGACATTACTATGGTATGATTTTCTAAATACATTGCCTTACATTCTATCAATAATTGGAAAGGTAAAGCGTGATGAAATTGGTTTATTTTCCTTTACTCATGTTTTCCTGTAGCTGCTACAATTATCCTATAACTATGCATCTGACGTAATACGTTTTGCCGGATTGCTCTATTTTCAAACGTTTATGCTATATGTAGAAAGTTAAGGTATTCAATTACTTTCATACACCGACAAAATAAAGGAAGAATCTTGGCTCCTCTTGTATAGATGAAAAGTAGATAATCGAGGAAGGAAGGAATTCAAGGGTATCCCAGAGCCCCAGAGCCCCAGAGCAATTTGTTTTGAAAAATCTAGAATTACTACGTTTTTGCTTTCAGAAGTGAAAGAAGAAGTTAAAGAAACTAAAAAGAAAGTTGAACAAATAGGTGAAAAGGTTGAGAAGAAGTTCGAAGAAATTCAAGAACAATTGATGGATAAAACAAAGCCACGTACGTTGATGAAATGGCATTGTTATCTGTCATCTCTTCATCAATCCTTTTGCTTGTTAAGTTACATTTACTTCTTCAAATTCTTTCATGCAAGAGAGGGGGTTGCTGAATATCAATGGCGCTGTGTCCCCCCACAGCTTAACAAGGGTCTGTTGGCCTCCAGAAGTTTGCTCTTTTCTGTTCTGGGCATGCAGTTTAAGACCCCTCTAACTGGAGAGGCTTCCTTACGCCCATGATCAAATTCCACACATATTCGCATTATAGCCAGCTTCAAATAATTTCTCCACAATTATGGATATGTAGGAGGTACAATCAATGAGGAGAGAAAATGAATGAGGCCGTGAGAACAGTAAGAGAAGGGCAAATAGGAGGTGTTAAGGCTGAAAAATTTCTGAGGCTGCAAAAGTTCTTGATAGGAATTATATTATTCGCAGTGCAGTCAGGTTCTTCTTGTCTCCTCTAAGACGAAAGTATCTGATAATAGAAAAAAGTGAACAGTCGATTCCCAACTTGATGTAATGAATATGTTGAAATAATGAATGAGTATTACTCTGAAGAAATTAGGTAATGAGAATTCTCATCACACATTAGGTATAAAAGATTTTTGTCAGAAACTGATATCAAGTAATGTCATGATTGGTTATCATTTGTCTGTTTGTGTAGCTGATTATATAGATGTGCTAGGCAGTAGTGTTGAAAATCATTGATGATGCTACGAGTTGTCATTGAGTTTCTTCGTCTCTAGAGCCAACAACAGAAGAAGCTATTGGTGAGTTTAACTCTTATTTCTTTGATCTATAACTATGAGTCATTACATCATCAGTAATTGCTCCACTTTTATTTGGTTACTGTATTGACATAATCATGTCAGCAATGATTTTCTATTCTATACTTGTAGAAGGAGCAGCTCTTCGTCACTTACTAAATACATTTCAAATTCAGGCCCTTGCAAGCGTGACCCATGCAGTTAATTTGAGGCTGGCTATCGAAGCACAACAAACAATAGACCGCTTTCACAATGATATCAAGTAGCTCATGAAAATGAGATGGGTTATTGAAAACGAGAATACCAATGTTCTAAAATCATTTTGCTAGTAGCTACCCCTGATACAGGAAGGCAGTGATTGAAATACAATCGTTGTAGGTTATAGAATCTCATAAAAGTGAGCAAAAATGATAATTAGAATAGCGGAACTTGTTTCGAAAGAAATGCGAAGTAACTTTAAGTTGATAATAGCTTCTATTGCAACATATGAAAGACAAAAGTTGCACAATTATCAGATTTTCCATGTTTTATATTTAAAACTGGTAACAATGTAGTTGGTATGTACCTTGTAAATGGGGGTAAATTGATTCCTGAAGTATTGGCAGGTGTGGAACAATTTTTTCCGAATTTTTGCTGTTTTCCCTAAAACCGACAACATATAGTCAACGAAAATTCCAATGAAAAGCAAGAAATTTAATTAAATTCCTTTTCTAAAGAGTTAAAAAGCACTTAAAAGTATTTCTGTGCAACTTTGCATTAGCACGAAGATTGGCAAGTTGTGATATATCTAATTTAACAGTTATGTCATTTTCACAATATATTACCATGAGTTCATTCAGCCTTCAATCAAAAGAATGACCTTTTACTTTTACAACCACTTACAAGTGCTGAAAATAGTATCTTGTGTGCTTTTGCTGTCAGTAGAAATATAGTTTAGTTGTTAGAAGAACTTGCAGGTGTTCGTGCTAAATGAATTGTAGGTGTTTTCCCATCACGCTGTTTTGCAGAACAGAAAGGACATCTCCTGCTCAGATATGAGATATGCAGATTGGATAATTTCTCTTTTTAATTACTTTGTTGATTGACGTCATTGAACCGAATTCTAATTGGAATGAATCAATTGCATTGCATTTCATGCAAAACTTTTACAGAGTTTGTTGTGATGGCAAGTAAAAGTAGAGACCTTTTGGTCAACCTGCTATAAATCTGCTAGATCTTGCAGCAAAATGTATGACCCAATGTCGACAGTGTTTGACCAAAGGTTTTCCCTTCTCAGCTCCGTTCACTTCCAGTTCAATGAAAACTTAAATGTAAAAGATTTGATGGAATTGGAAAGGTTTCAGCTCGAATGATGTAATAACCAAGAGTGAATAATTAAAATTTGATTTCCTGATATTTGAAAAGGATTTCGGCATGCATTTGCTATCAGTAGGGAGGTCGGTCACGTAACAAAACCGCTTTAATCATAAGAAGAGGAGATTTAGTATCTACGTCATAAGCTTTCAGTTTCTCGCTCCTAGAACTCTAATGGATGCTTATTTAGTTGTTTTTTCTCGATTTGAAAACTGAGGATAAAATTTTCCATATAAAATACTATTTATTTAAACTTCTAGGACGGAATTTTATGAAATGTAACTCTAATACTACCACAATTAAAGCAGATATTTGACCTAGATTCATCGGAAGATTTGGAATTGTAATTCGAAATTGTGTAGTACACCAAAAAATTGTTTTTCACAGTGGCGTAAATGAAATGATCAATGCAACCAAGATGGCAATTACTTCTCAGTCCGTCTTCAGAAAAGCAAAAACTCAACAAAAGGCGGTTAAGTAGCAAAGGGTGAATTATTTCCTATATGTAAGTAATCTACAAGGCAGACTATCGAGTTTCACGTAGAGAAATCAGTTTAGCCAAAGTCAAATAACAAAAGAATCAAAATTTGATCAAAAATTATTCTTTTGTTGCTCAAAACCATGAGAAAAATATGCCTTACCGCGGTTTCCACCAAATAATGATCCAAAAAGATTCTATTGTTGTAATAAGCAGCATCCCTTGCCAAAGTGGCCAATATTCTTTCCATAGGAAGCCCAAACTTTCACAATAAGCATCCCCTCCGACTGTTTTTTTCGAAAAAGTTTCCAAGCCTTCCACTCTTAATTGGGTCCCTGCTTACTAAATTTTCTAATATAAACCTGCAAAAAGTTGGTACTTGTTTTGAGTTACCCAAATATCAATGAGATACTATACTGTACATTTAGCAAGATTCCGAAAAGTATTTGCTTCCGGGGATGTTGATTGGAGCTTTTTGTATTTATGCTGGTTGCTGCAAAGTTAGCCCAAACGTCCGACCACTTGCTTGCTTAATCTTAAAAAGTTTTCCAGCCCCCCGGCTTATCAGTACCGCCACTTATTAGGATCTACAAGTACGCTGTAAAGCGCGAATTTTACACTAAGAAGCACAACAAGCAAGCAAGATTCTTTCCAAATTTGTGTAGAATGTTGCATATTTTTGTCCTTTTGTGTAGAATTCCTTAGGCTGCTTTCAGGACGACCAAAACTGAACAGTGATGTCATGCTATTCGCTAGTGAGTTGAATTTCCTGTTGATGGCGAACGTAAAGTAAAAAGTTTGTTTAAAGATGATGAAGCCAATTCACTCTCAGGTGCCAACTGAGCGTCCCCCCATTCGCTTATTAATTTTTCACTTTTTATCCAACCCACCCGTACCGTATTAGGACCCCCTGTTTGTTAGTCTTAGGGAAGTCAACTTTGGTTACAAACCCATTATTTCATTTCGTTTCTTTGTTACTACTATATACGATCACTTTCCAATGCAAAATAGCGTATTGCTTTATATATTTTAGTTTTATGCTTTATGACACCCTGCGTTTGTTCTTCCCGTCCTTGCATAATCATTTAAAGCCGTCACTCAGATTCAAAACCTCCGTTTATTTTGAAGCCCCCTCCCCCGTTAATTAAATTTTGGAATTTTTTCCGACCCCCTATTTATTAGGACACCCCATTTATTTGTACATTTGAGAGTATAAGAATATTTTGAAGATTCCTTGCAACTGAATTAGAAATTAATGTTCACAACATAATTATTGAAGAAGAAGGCCTTCAAGTTAAAGATTATAACGAGACCATGAGACTTGTCGAACCTAATGAAATCCTTGGCCAGCACTGAGCTATTAGCGAGACAAATATAAGCAAAAGTATTGGAAACGCTTTCATTACTTTTTTTATGATCCCTGAAGGAGAGCTGCAATGGCAAAGAGATGATATTTGAGAGTTTCACTAGATGAATTTTGTTTTCCTTGTACAAACCTTCTGCATCAATTGGTTGGCATTTTCCAACTAATATTTAATGCCTCTATTGCAATGTAGGGCATCTTTTGGGTCCCAAATAGCTGGTTTCTGTTCTATTTCAGCTCTCAACCATTTAGCCCTTTTCACACTGCACAAAGTAATCAGGGTTCAACCTGGGTTAAGCGTAACCCAGGTTAGTTTTTTGCATGTGTGAACGCAACTAACCCTGATTCCCCCCAGGCCTCCGGTCGAACCTGGGTTAGATTTGGCAACTAATAGTGTAAACTCACATCTGGGACGAACCCGGGTTAGTTTTGTTTGTATGCATGCTTATTTAAAGCGCTCCCATCTCTTGAATTATTTAGTCAGGGATGGTGAAGGAAAGGAAAGCTGTACAAGGTTTCTGACATATGAAATGAGCAAAGAGAAAGCTGATTGAGGATTTATTTGGTATGAGGAGGAGATATTGTTATTTGTAAATATCTTGGCTGATGAAAGCATACAGCAGGCATTGGATACTTGGACTGTTAAGAGGCAAGTTTTTGAGAATATAAGCGAAGCGTCTAGAGGAGGGTGGTTTCATCTACTCTTGTTTCCAGGTAACAGCTACTGAATCACAAAGCTAAGACAAAGAAGTAAAACAAAAATATAAAAAGATGAAAGATATTAACAACCTTCCCAGAGGAAGTCCAGAAACAGTTAAGCATTTTGATAAGATGGTAGAAGTAATGGAATGCAGGCCAATTACCAAACCAACAAATGTGTTGGCTTGAATACGTGCGAATCGTTTCTTCCTTGCCAAACGCCGTCTTTTCATGTAAAAATGCCAAGCCAATGCCAAAGTTTTTAAATGAAATATTTTGTGAAAAAGTCCCAACACCCAGGACTTGATTCCTACTATCTATCTCCGCCATTTTCCTAAATTTAAATTTACGTGCACGTTTGTTCTGCAACCAACCGGGGTCAGCACTGGATTCCTGTTCACACAGCTTTACTAACCTAGGGTGAACCTGGGTTATTTCAACCCAGATCGAACCAAGGTTAGTTTGTTTAGTGTGAATGGGCTTTTGTTATCCACGTTCTTGCTTATGGTGCTTTCCTCGTGAGAGTTGGATTTCAACTAATCTGTTAGTAAACCTGATAGCAAGCAATTCAGATTTTGCTTGTTGACTTTTATTCACTATGAATAATACAAAGGTTTACTCCTGCGCATTCGATAAATAGCGTATTAGATGGTATTCAGCTTTGGTCGCCCAAACGCAGCCATATGGCAACTACAGAATCTTGTTGGATCAATATTTTATGGCCACCTCGGTAAAGCAATTTTCTCATGGCTTTAAGGAAGAACAGAATAATTTTTGATCAATTTTTGATGAAAATAGGTAAAATTTTAGGTTAGCCATAGGTAGGGCCATGGTATAGGCCATGGACTAGCCCAGGTTTTCTCTACACCAGCTTAATGTTGCGATAAGGTACTTTCTGGGTATTTACAAAGTGTGTCTTGAAGGGTTGTGCTGCAAGGGGGGTTTGGAGATGTGACACCCCCTACGCACTGAAAATCTTGACTTTAAGGGTCATACATTGATGACGTCTAGAACATATTCTCACATTTTGACCCACTTTCCCTCTTTATCGGAAATACTCTTAAATTTTTAGACCCCTTTCCTACCACGTTTAAATTGTGTTACCTCCCTCCCTTTCCACACACAATGAAAGCAACGAACAAAAGCATTTGATATGCCATAAAGAATATAATTCAGTAGATGCATAGATGTTTTTTATAAGAAAACCACCATTTTGCCAGAGCCTCAGTTTTCTTAACTCTCCCAAAACTGAGACTGAGAATTTGGAAGAATTTTCTCAACTTTTACAGAAATAAACTGGCTAACACTTTCTTTGTTAACCTTGTATACTCGAAGTTTATCTTCATCTTTAAGCTTTTGAATGTAATAAGAGGTAGTATCAATTTTTGGCCTATAGAAATACTACATTTTGGAGATTAAGCCTTGCGAAAGATTTTGTCCATTTGAGCCTCATTTTCATATGAACTTTTTTCCCATAATAAGACCTGGAACAAGTGGAGGATATATTTGCTTCACAGTTGGATTGAGAAGATGGTTTTTGAGAGGGGGTGTAAGATTATGGATTATGGACACCGCCCCTTAATAAAGAAGTCACCCAAAACTTCACCTTCTTATTGTCTCATTTTAGAGAGTTTGCTTGTAGATACATCAAGTCTTGAATATAAAAGCAATCCTATTACTACAAAACATAGCAAATAGCTTAAGAAAGTATTGTAGAATTTACCGATCAGTACGACAATATTTTCCGCTCACTTTTCAATCAAAGGAAATCGCCCTTAAGCTACCCCAGCTACGTCACCGCTATGAGATGACATCATTTATGTTATGGGCAACCAAATTTCAATAAAGTAAAAATCTTTTTATCGTCTTTGGGTGACCTGAAGCGCCAAAATCACCTTTATCAGGAATACATTCCATTTGAAAGAAGTATATAAGTCAAAATAAGTCAGATCAAGTTTTTAGGTTGATAAAGCCAAAATTACAAATTCAGGTTTAAATACTGTTAAATTTCATCAGTTTTAGTTCAATAAAGTGAAAATTGTGAATGATAAGTCAAATATCTTCAACTCTCCATTTATTTATGAATCGAGTATCAGATTTCAACAGCAAACTGCTGCCATGGGAACTTCCAGTGTTGTTCAATGACATACACTAATTCATTAGTTCTTTGTCAAAGATAGGCCCTTTTTATTCTAAGAGATGATCCTTCTCTTTACTCCCAACAGTACTCTATTCCTTTAGTTCCATTTTTGTTTTCATTTTCCTGGCTGTAATTTCAATTCCTTTTGTTCTTGGTCAGATCCCTGATCATAGTTGTTTACCTGTTTGGTACCTCTATCTAGCTTCCTTATATGCAGGGACGGATCCATAGCTGGACTTTGGGTGGGGTGCTTAGTTGTATTTTTCATTTGAAAAGTTTCTTAATAGTATAGTTTACTGTAGTAAACATTGCCGCTTGGGGGAGCCATGGCCCCCGCCCTCTTGATCCGCCCCTGCCTATGTGCCTTGATTTTGCACCGTCACGAAATTATTCCTGTTTATCTGGTGATTTCCATTTCTACAGCATGAATTTTCTTTTGCATCTTCTACATTTTTTCCGGTATTTAATCTTTTCATTTAGCTGGTTTTCTCTACTGTACTGACGATGACACTAGTAAGGTGTTAAAATGTGTATTAATAAAATGGTATGGGAGAGTTTATTAATAAAGTGGATACTACCAACTAAGAACTTCAGCAAATTCGTTACATCAAAATAGGGTCAAAATCACCAAAAAATAAGGTTAAGCTTTCCAATTATGTAGGTCAGTTTCTGGTCACCCTAGTTATGATAGTTGTACCTTCTGGTGCCCATGTTCTCGTAGCATGAATATCTGTAAAATTAATAGAAGAAAAGTTCATTCCTATAGTCAAAGTTTGGATGATGTTTGAATAGAGAAGGTGAAACTGAAGCTTGGAAACAAATTGATAAACATCGCAGAAAGTTCTTTCAAATACAGTTTGGAAAAATTCATAAATTCGTATACAATTATCCTAGGCTATAAGAGTGTTTAATCCTATGTAATTAATTATACAACCTCTTTGCTTAGTCATGACTGCAGATGAAAAGGCAATAGGGGTACGATTGCTTCATTAGTGATTTTCCAGAACTTTTTAATAAGAACGAATCTGAACCAGCAACTAAAGGAAAGATAGAGATAGGATGAGTTTTCTTGCCGGGTGATATAGAAATTTTTTCAGAATCAAAGAAGGGATTACAACACTCTCTAAACCAATTAAACAACTACTGTTTTCAAAACGAAATGAAAGTAAATGTTTGTAAAACTAAATGTATGATATCCAATAAAAATGGTTGAATACTGAGTACGAAAATATTCTATTATTAGAACAAAGGACTAGAAGTTGGTGGTTGCTTAGGGACCATCCACATAGTACGTACGCACAGAGTGGGGGATGGGGGATGGATGGGGGATTGATACCAATGTGTACGTCCGCAGTACGACTGCTGCAATGCAGATAACCACAACAAAAATGCAATAGATTTTTCGCAAGCAGTCGTCATTTTTCAACATATGTAAAGGAGTCTGGTAAGGAGAATGAAAGACGCCCAGTAGACAGTGTAGAACCATTCTCATGAAAGTTAATAATTGAATTGGTTCTTGAGGCATGTATAATATTACCAGATGAAATCAAATGTTCAAAATTTGACCCGTATAAAGAATTGTGCTTCATGAAAACCTAGAGGACACTCATCCTTTGATGCAATCTGAAAGGAAAAAGTTTGTCTAGAAGATATCTCAGGATATCCAATTACTTGATAATTGAGATGAAGATGAAAACATCACGTTTCAAAATGCTAACAAACTTTCGAAGATGCTAGCATGGATTGTTCAATGGAATAATGCAACGAGAATGCATAAGAACATTTGCATAAAGCTTTTACCTTGAGATAGTTATGCATGGTAGTCGGGAGGGGGTCACCTTGAAAGTACGTACTTAGACAGGAGAGTCATCTAAAAAGTGTAGGTTTCCTTAAAAGGAGGGGGGTGATCAAAATTTCTAAAGATTTTGCTTATGTACTATATAGATGGCCCCTTAGCAAAGCAGCATAGATTTTCAAATTTTAAAACTCTAACACATTATGCATGATTTACCCACGGCCAAGAAAATCGCTCCAAATGGACTTTTCCATACACTCTGTAAAATTGGTTATATTAAAAGCTACGTTGGAAACAAAGATTACTTGCTTGCTATCGAAATAGCAGAGCTAAGGTTAGGCCGGCCAACATTGTTCAGCACTAACAAGCACCTTACTGCAAATATGTCGTATCCTCTGACGAGCAGGGGTTTGTGTTTAATATGACAGTATAACTCGGTGAGCTTAGAACGCAAGGAGACTATCCAGAGATCTTGTCTTTTCCCACCCAAGATTCAACAATTTAATCCCATTGTTGCTTTGGAGGTGCAATGAGCCTAACGTAAATGGTGAGTTTGCTATCTGTGACAAGGGTATGGATGTGGAAAATTGTAATTTTCATTTAAAAGCCCTACTTTTTCCAGCGTTGAAGGAATTTCTGAAATTGCTGGGAAACTCTTCATCCTCTAGCAGGATATTTGGCCCCCAGAATCAGTTGCAAACTTGCAAAATCTCGAACTTCGAGATGTTACTACTCTACTATTATATCCCGAACGATCGTGAAATTGCCTAGGAAGAAAATAAAGGCAGATTATTTGGTAAGTTCATACGGACTCTGAGGGATTTCATAAACAAACTATATCGCTCCTTTCAGCGAATGATTTTTGCTGTAAGATCAGTCCATGGTTATCTGAGAAAAGGTTGAATTTATTTTCAATAAGTAGTAGCTATAAGTAATGTTATATGTTATGTTAGTAGCCTAGTGTGTATAGTTAATGACTGTTTTTTTATGTCTAATGCAAATGGTTGGCCAAAGAGACCATACGCAATTTGTATACAACAGATTGCATGTCAGTTTGAAAATCACTAGGAAGTGCAACATGTTTGTTCACCTTGTGTAGGACAAACAGCTATTTCCATGAAACTTTCATAAAACATTGTTTACGTTTCATTTGCGTCACCATATTGAAAAAATATTAACGTTAAAATTTTCTCTAGGCTTGAAATCAAGAACTGCAAAAAATCTACTAAGGGTTGGTTGACCAGACAAGCTCATGAAAATTTTTTAAGGTCATCAGACTTTGCCAGTATTAGAGCCCCTGATGCGAGTCCATAAATATTCTTATATCGGCAGTTAAATTGCAAAATTTTATACTCTAAAAAACATAAGGTAAAAATTGAAGTGCTTCTTAGCCTCCTTTTATATGCACTAGGTCCGTATCCGTAACACAACAGCTCTTTAACACATAAAGTTGAAGTTGACGCGATCTTTTTTTATCTAAGCGTACGAACACTTTTTGAACGGCAGTGTAGAAATATCATCAGACATGAATTTTGGGTCTTCATCAGAAATAGAAAATTTAACTGTCACTCTTACCTGAGTTCCTTGTGCTAGCTGAAGAGCATTAAGACATAAACGATGTTTTACAAAACTTCATGTTGAAATTTAGCTATTTAACTACGAAAGAAGAGATTACAACTAATTTTTCCAAAAGTTCCTGAATAAACGGCCTTTGTAAATTGTTTGACGTCAATGGAATAGTGAATGTACCGTATTTAACCGCAGCCCCAGTGCCCCTGGCCGCATCTGGCGGCTGGATTAAATGAAGGCGGATACCAATGCAATTCTCTTTCTTATGGGGTAAAATGTATAGAAAAATTCAATTGTCCTCTATTTCTCTCAAGGTAGAAACTAACTCCCAAATGTCATTCAATTGCAGGCAGCTCTGTCATAGTCATTCCATCTGTTTTCAAAGATCTGATTGCAGACTTAAATGAACAATTTAATACATATATGAATACCAAATTCTTTGCTGAGCCACAAAATTCTTAAATTTTTCTGATTTTAAGCCTAGGAATATTTTATAGCTATTTTTAAGTGCCGAAGGTTTGAGTTGGAAAATATAAGGAGTATAATATTCAAGTTTTTATTGATGTTTTACTTCATCATAAAAGAAAACAAAGTCCGTAATAGAACCTTAAAGTTTGTATTCATAATGTGAAAGTGAATCTGAAAGTAGTATTAGTACTGAATTGTCTAAAAAAATTTAAGCCTTAATGAGCCTTGTGTCTTTCAGTTTTCTAAAATCTTCTTATATTTTTTGCCTTAATTAAAACAAGAGTGCATTTGACCATGGTGTATTCTTCTTTTCATGCTTCATATGAAGTGCACAATTATGGCTTAAATTTTTTGAAGTCTTTTCGTTGTCAGCGCTTCTTTTAGAGCACGGCCCTATCCACGGAGGGGAGATGAGATAAGGGGAACGCTCCCATCTAGGGATGAGGGGAGTAAAACTCTCTGAAAACAGTATCAATTGACTAAGACACTTCGGAATTTTTTTCACAGCCAGTCTTAGAAAATTAGATTTAGCTACACGTTATAAATATAAGTTTGGATGTTGAAAAGGTGTACGAGAATGTTTGATTGCAAAAAGATCACGTAGTTGTCCAATCATTTCATGAGCTTTCATTTGTTTTTCTTTGATTTTGCTATTTTTTATGATTTCTGCGAAGTTGTATTTTTCTGTGAGTTTTTTTTTAATTTTTTTGTAATTTTGAGCTAATTGTACGAAAGAATTAGTGATTTGCCTCTCGTAGAAAGGTGCAATAGTTTTCCATCACATACCGAGCTTCGGAATGTATTTGAAGCAAAGTGTTAGAATGCGCTTGCAACTCTTGAACCAAGTAGGAAAATTATGTTAGCATTTCACCCAATTAAATTTTTCATAATTTCAGTTTCTTCATTTGCGGCATTTGAAGGCTCCGATGAAGCTATTGTAAGCCTTTGTTTGAACAAAAAGGTCGACTTCTACTGCATATTTTCAATGTTGTAACATGAATTCCATGATTGTAGGATAGAGGGTAGCAAGGGGGGTGTAGCCATATTTAATTATTCATAATTTCAGTTTCTTCATTTGCGGCATTTGAAGGCTCCGATGAAGCTATTTTAAGCCTTTGTTTGAACACCAAGATTGAATTCTAATGCATCTTTTCATTGTTGTGACATTAATTCCATGTTTGTAGGAGAGGGGGTGGCAAGGGGGTGCAGACCCCTCAGTTCGGCGGAAATCCGTTTTTTCAGGACACTTCTCTAAAAGAAGAATAGGAAACTCGGGCAACTTTTCTGACTGCTCTCCAGATCTCTTTGGTCTTCCTGAGAGACAGTTTGCAGCCCCCCTACATTTGAGTTCCTCCCACGGCCATGATGAAATCTAATAATGTTTTCTCTCATTGTAAGATGACATGAAAGCCAAGTACAAGATTGAACATCAAAAGCATGGAATTCATAAAGTTGACTGCAATGGCAGAATTGTTTTGGAAGAAGTGGATGTTGAAGAGTTTGCCGTACAGTTGCGGATGAGTGACCCAAAGCCCCCTATGAAAACACTTACAGGTGAAGCCGATCGATACTTTGAACAACTAAAAGATAAGAGAGGGTGTTATATTGAAATGCCTAAATTAATTGAGAAGAACCAACGAGTAACATTTATCCGTGGAATTGCTGGGTCGGGTAAGAGTGTACTTGTAAAACAAATGACTTACAGATGGGCAAATGGTGAGTTGTTTAATGAATTCAAAGTTTGCATCACTTTTGAATGCAGAGAATTGAATTACTTTGCATTGCATAAAGGCAAAAGATTTGAAACAGATGAACTGATCGTTGAATTTCTTAAAGATAAATTTGGCTTCTATGTGAAGGACTCCAAAAATACCTTGTTTATTGTGGATGGATTTGATGAATTGTTTGACAGCAATAAAAAAGATTCCATTATTTCTACACTGGTTGACCTCAAAAAGTCAAAATATCAAGAGTCAAAGATTATAATCACTGGAAGGCCCCATATAGAAAATATGGTAAAAAAGCATGGTGGTGGAAATATGGGGGGTTTACAAAAAGTTGAAATACTTGGACTGAGCAATGAACAAATTGATGAATATATCCACAAATTTGCATCTTCTGATGAGAATAAAGAAGCAAAAATAAAGAAAGTAAAAGATTCTTCAAAAAACAGTCTAATGCTCTGTCATGTCCCACAATTTTTGAACTCCATCTGCTGTGTTGCACTTTTGTCAGACGAAACAGAAATTAGAAATGCTGCAGAGTTGTATTGTTGGTCAACCTACCTCATGCTTCGACAGCATGCCGATAAAGATGGGTCACATGACAAAAAAAGTCCTGAAATTTTCAAAGAATATTCAAAAGTTTTGTTGGTGCTGAGCAAAATTTGTGATGAATTACTAAATAAAAATTCCATTATTTTTGAAGGAAATATCGAATCACTATTCGGTAACATTGGAAAAGGTAACGAATTTCTTAGCAGTCTTTTTGTTGATGTTTCAGGTGAACTTAATCAGAGAAAGCAATTCAAACATCTAACTCTTATGGAGTTTTTGTCAGCTATTTATGTATGTACCGCCAAAGAACAAGATGAAATAATTAAGGATAAGTTATGGATAACATCAGATCAAGTATTAATTTTCTATTGCCAGCTGATGTCAGGGTTAATGTATGATGGAATTATCAAAACTTTGTTCACAAATGCTTTAAAGCTAGAGGAAACTGATGCAAAGAGCTTTATTTGCAACATTTTGAAATTAGTGCACGAAACATATGCTGATACTGAAGAGGATGCATCATTCCAACTATCAGTTGATGTTATTATGTGCTTAATGAATGCAGATGTTATTAGCAAGCAATTCATTTTATCTATTGTTAATCAATTAAGTTTTGAGGAGGCTGGCAGAACCTTCCACATGACATTCAACAGCGACAGCATCCGTAAGTGGATTGAAATGATGAAACCATTAACTGTTGATTTCGAATGTTCGAATGATGAACTCAAAAAAGCATTTGAAAATGTTCATTTTGGGGAGTTCAGAGTAGAAGAATTGAGTGAATTGAAATATGCAAAGTATTTTGGTTCTGTTGATAAGATCATGTTGCATGGTGACATTTCAGATATAAGGACAACTGTAAGAGAAATTCGCAAGGAAATTGATGGAATTAATGAATGGATGAAAGGTAAATACGTAGAAATTAAGGGTTGCAAATTAGAAGATAAGGATAGTGATGATGAAATAACAGACAGTTCTAAATTGGAATGGTTGAAGATAGACAAATGTGATGTAACTGAAAAAGGTTTCTTTAATTTATGTAAATGGATGATTACAGTTGAAGAGTTTACATTAAATGACATTGAAGGAATGGAAGATGAAATGAAAGTTGAATGGTGGAATGTGTTGGTGGAAGTAATTGTGACTGCAAAGGAGAAGAATGATGGAGATTTGGCATTGAAGGAGTTGGTGATATTTAATTGCCCTTTAATGAATGATGAAATAAAGAAGAAGGTGATAACATTTGCATTGATTCATAACTACTCCAGTTTAATAATTATTATATGCAAAAGGTTTAATATGGAACATCATTTGCTAACTTTATGTACAATGAAAATCAAACATTTCTGAAATGCAGTTTGAAACTATCTTTGGTTACACATGAAGGTAAATTATGAGAAATAATAAATATTTGATTTCAAGGATTTGAAATTCATTGTTTTTTTTGTCTATAACGTGAAGGTGGATATTTTGGCTTTTTCAATGACTGAATTATGGAAATGAATGAAAATGGCTTCCTTTTCCTAAGTTTAATTAAAAATAGTAAGGACACATTCAAATGGTAGGCAACATTGAGAGGGTGGGGCTATGCACCTGTTTTGTGGCAAATTGTCATGCTATGTTCAGGGGGGAGGAGGCATCTTTCTATGCTTTTCAGATCTTTTTGGTAAAGGCTGTAGTGGAACTATCTTATGTAAGGGGGTCTCTCACAAGAGTGTTACAATACATAGAGGGGTTGATAAAGCATTACTGGAGCCCCCAATGGGGTACTGTCAAATAGGCAATGCTATCTACTTTTGAATGCATCCTTTGGAAAGGTTAAGATGTTCTTGTGCATTACTAAACAACAGATTGATGGAAGTCATCCAAATTCAATGGCGTGGCTAAGAAGAGCAGCAGTTTTGTCAGTTGCCCTCAAATGGCAAACAACACAATCATAATTCTACACAATAATTGTAGAACTTATTCAAAATATGAATCCTGCAATTTAGCATGTGTGATTGTCTCAAAACGCTGCTTGCCCTCTTGGTCATTACCATGCAACTGCCTATCAAACTTAAGGATTAAAATGACAAAATGCACTTACATTTCCTGGATATGAATTCTATTTTCCATTCTACCATTATATTTATACAGCGTCAACAATTTATCCGCTTTGAGTGAAATACAAATCTATTTATATACATATCAAGTACTATGTAAAGCAAAGCAATGTTTTTTCCATATTGAATGTCCACACCATTTCCGTAAAGTAATTGCAATGTTCAAAAATACAACAATCCTCAATACAACTATTTCACTAACAATGAACAATTCCAATACGATAAAAATCCATTAGAGATCGTTGTGTTTGACAGTTTTCCACTGCTGTACTTCTTGACTCTTTACTTCCAGACTGCATTCTTTCATATGGTGTGCAGAAACTCACTGTTTAGATAACTTTTAGCACATTAGTGGATTGACATACTCAAGATATCTGGCCTCACAAAGGCTCTTTCATGTACAGCAAAAATTGCTTAGCTAACCAAGTTATAGAGCTTTCACAGAATGAGGCAACCAAGACAGTGTGGGCAAGGAATTCCACAAGCTTCGCAAAGAATGCAGTCTTGTTCAGCTTTTTATATCCAATAGTCTGATATGTTCCATTCAGCTTTAATTTCGAGTCCATTTTCAATATAATTACTGTTGAGCCACTCACTTGCTACTCTCAGTATTTGAACTGCAGTTAACGTCCAATATTCTCCCTTTTGGTGTATGCAATGGTATTCCACGAATTGGTCTTCCACATGTTTAATTTCATCTCGTATGCATCTTTGGCAAGAGAACTGCCATGCTATTCTAGCATTTACTCATTTTTCAGCTATGCTACATTCCAACATCTCCCCAATTGATTTTCATCTGAAACAGGCGGCTTACATCTGAATGCTGTGAACTTATTGCATGATTGTGACTGGCGGGAAAAACCTGACCAGGAATCTAATTTATATCATAAGAGTCATGCATATGTGACGTCATACACTATGGGGCAGGGGGTACGGTGAATGTGTTCGTGGTAAATGCCTCTCACCACTTGTTTCCTCCCTGATATGCTGGTAATGGCCCTGCTTTTCACCATGATAAAGCATTACGTCCTAACAAATTTGAAGAATTTTTCATCAAACGTTTTCTTCTGTGTTGCCATTACATGAAAGCAAAGATCGAGTGTGCAGTTGCCCAGTACCCTGAAATACAAAGTACCCTATGCTAATGCTATAAATTGTGTCATTAAGTCTTTCAATGGAATTAGGATGTTGTTGGTGTTCTACATTTACATATCGATTCATATAATATCAGAGTTGAGGCTTCACTGTCCTTCTCTGCTAACGACTACACTTTAATTCGTTCTTGTAGATATTGCAATGTGGCATAACACTACATTATGATTACATTATTACATTATGTCAGTGATATTATAATTTTATTGCTGTTCTAACTTCACTTATCAGTTCATATAATATCAGAATTGAGGCTTCACAGTGTATTTTTTGCGGATGACTACATTTTCCTTCGTTTTTATAGATATTGCAATGTGGCATAACATTGGAAATTGATGGTGAAGTAATGCATCCTCCACCACTAGTGAGTTGCGTAGATTGTATTTGTTGCAATCGCTGACCATTCTGGATAACCTCTTGTATACATTCACACGACTCGTATTCCATATCCATTATCATATCTGCTTTTATAAATAATTGATTACTTTTGATATATTTGTACCATTGTCCTACATTAATTAGTAACTCTTTGTGTGTTTTCCCATCGCTCAGCTTCAGTAGAGGAGTTGATTTGCTTCAATTTCTTTCCATTCATTCAAAGCTAAAATTTGCTTACTGTCAGCCATAGATTGTATTAAGGATAAAGAATTTTCTCACCATGCTGATTTAACATTGCGATTTTCACAGGTCTTTTTTTCAATGGAATTTTGACTAAATTTTACATTTAAAATTCAATCTTTAACTGTATAATTTTGCATGTTTTTGTTCATTATGTCTTCCCCCTTTCTATGTTTCTGTGTATCTCTAATTTGATATTGGATACAGAACTGCTAAGTATTACATCATGTCATTTCATTATATAATTGGATTTTAGACACCTCCATCTTCGGCAAAAATTCATTCTCCAGTTCAGTCAGGGAAATGATGCTGTACGCTGATTTAATGATGTCATTCAAACTCATATGCGTAAGCGAATTTTTCTCTTATTTTTAATCAAAACCAGGCCCTTTGACTAGTCTGTCTCTTTTTCATAATTTTGGGTTTCCTATGTATTCACAGATTTGTCCTTGTCCTTGAATATTCCTTGACAACTGCTTGAATTTGCATATCAAAATCCTGCATAAACTCTGCATATTTTTGCCATTAGATAACAGGTATGTCGTAAAACTACATTCTTAATACTCTCAAGTGCCAAATAAACGGTGGAAATTTTTTGATGATAATGAAAGAATTGTAAGTAAATAATAATTTGTGTGAATTGTAGCTTTTTTGTAAGTTTTTGTTTGGTTGATAGAATACATCATGTCTTTTATTATGTCATCCTTTGAGGAAAATGCGAAAGTTTAAAATAAGCCCTCTCCCCTCAAATGAGCCCCCATCCAAAAATTCAATTTTGCAAATAAGTCCCCCGGGGGCTTTTTAGAGGATTTACGGCATATATGATTCATTTAGCAATTTGACCCTATTTGTGATGCTCACTCCTTACCTTCTAATGGTGTTTTAGTACTGATGCTTGTCACGTGATGTCCTGAGCGTATCAATGTAAGCAATATTTAACACCTGATTATGTACTTTTTGCCTTTGATTAATCTGTAGCTCTCTTTCAATGCTTGTACCCCTGTGTTTCACTACCCTACTTTTCTGATTTAATTATTACCATGCTTAGCCTCCTTTCCATGTTTTTGTGTACCTCTTTCTGTTCATATTGAACTGACGAAGGCCAAATTTTATGCTAATTCATATTCTTTTACATTTCAGACACCTCCTCCACAGCCAAGATATTGTCGTTGTGTATGCAGTTGCAGAGACTTCCTCTGGTGTATGTCATATTTGATCATTTATAAACATTAAGTATTAATTATCAAGAGACGAGTCATTATATATTAAGCTTTCATCATTTATCTTCTAAGTGTTTTGAATTTATAATGCTTTCTGTATCCAACACCTCACCTGAACTCAGGTGACATGGTGGCTGCGCAAGAACGCTGTCTCCTGGGGTCTCACTGTTGTGAAATATTTACTCAATTTTCATAACTTTTTATAAATCTCGAACTTAGTGTTAAGCTATGAATTCTGTGGCTAGTGTGTGTATGTTACAGAGCCTTCACAGGGGAAGGGTGCTTTCACATCCCAGGGAAACTTTTAATCCATAACTCTTGCTTCTTATCTGCAAATTGCGTATTTTTTAGAAGCTTTTGAAGAGAATAGAGGAATATCTTAGCTGCCACGCCCATTTTGGCAAGTTTTTATTTAGACCCCACAGGTCTCACCTTCGTGATACCCTGATATTTTCTGGTATTGTTAGTGAAGAGCTTAGTCTTTGTCAGCTGAATTGAATTACTCCAGAATGTAAGACAACTGTATGGAGTTGAAGTACAGGGTTTACTCTAGTTCGGTTGAGCTGAATAAGGCCAATTATTCGTCATATCTCCTGCGTATGGAATCAATCACTTGGATTATTGTCTCATGGTTTCTAGATTGGCATTATCATTTTGAACTGCAGAATTACATAAGGTAGTAGTATGTAAGGTAGTAGTTATTGTGCACTATTTCATATGTATTGCTTAAGTTTGCATCCTTTAGAGCTTGTTTAGTGGCCTATTCCTTGTATTATTGCCTATGTTGGCATCAAGTATTCGTGTGTGCATTATCCCTCACCTGTGTACTTACTGTTTGGGTCCATTCACATATTATGTCACATAAATTTTTGGCATTTTTAGATACCCACCTACCTCTTATCACGTTTTGCTACAAATTCAAATGTACCCACCCAACTCCTAAAATGTAGCGTTACATTATGATAGGATATTTTTCTGCTTTCGTAAAAATACGTTTATTATCAAGATGGCATCAAAATTGGATTGCCAGATTATTTTTTGACGTGAAGCCAAACTTGTTCTAAAAAAAGCAAGACTTTCAATTTTAATGGAAATGCTCTAAATATCAATTTGTTTAAAAGGTGTGACATTAAACTCCAAAAACAACCCACCCACACGTTGTCACACTTCGTCACAAAAATTAAAATCTCCACCCTAGCCGTCTTGAGTGACGTAATATTTGAATGGATTCCTTTATACTGTCAGGTTATGCAAGTGTTGCTTTGAATGCAGGTACCCTATTTTTACACGGTGTTCATTAGAGCCGCAGCATATATTCCCTAGGATAGTTTAAACAGCAGAAAGTGGCATTTTTCCTTTGAGTTCAGCCCCTTCGTTACACGAATCTATGATGCACTTGAGAATACCATTATAATACAGGCAAAAGCTAATCTGTGAAATTACTCCAATTGAACTAAGAAATGTTGAATTCTATGGGGGCATTGATCCATTTTCAATGAGTTCAAGTAACAAATAGAGCAGGCCTACGGGACTAGAGGCGCATGTGCCACTCATGGCACATCTGGTCATGGGAAATAGCATACAGCAAGAACACTCGAAATTAAAGAAGACAATAGGAAAAGAATCATATTGGAAATAGTTGGAATATACAAACTTGGAGTGTTTCTCAGAGCTCCAAACTTTTACGTCAATGATACCAGTAGGAACTGCTCCTAATGTTCATTGATTTTGCCAGCAATATTAGCCATCAACCAGTGCCACAGTTGAAGCTTTGTAAGTACGTTGGAGGTAACGGGAAAGACCCTGAGGAACAAGTGTGCACGTAAAATTTTTTAAAGTGATCATCTTATTTATAGCCAGTGGGGGGCGCACAATATTTCCTCTTTTTATGGGGGAGGGACGTAGCACAAATTAATTGAAAGGTACTGGCTTAGAAAAATGGCTAGAGAAGCCAAGAATGAACTAGCTAGGCCATTTCAGGGTACACTTAGGAATAACAAAAGGTACATTTGCATTAGCAGAGGAAGGCAATAAACTCTTATTATTATCATTTTTAGCACTTATCACTTACCATTATTAGCAATATAAACGTATTTTGTATGATCATTACATTCACTAAAAGCACATATTATCTTTCTGTCTTTGTTTCCTGTTTTTCTTCTACACATTCAGTGACGAAATAAAGTGTTCTGCCTCTCCTGCTCGGTACGAGAAAATGCTTTCAAATTTCATTTTAATAAGACAGATTGGACTAGTAGAATAGAAAATTGAGTGTTCAAACATCAAGTGATCAATTTATGGCCTCGTTATTGATGAAAAAGCTTTTTCAGAACACCAAAGGTTCTGATTTTTCATCCAACAGTGCTGCTACACGCTATTTTATAAGAAACAAATATTTTTTGTGGTTTTATGAAAACTTTTCTTGCAAAAACAATTTTTTAAGCTAATCTTTGAAACTCAGTCCACCTACGATTCTTGATTGTTTATTAATTTCTTCTGAATCTCAGCCTGATGTTTCGTGTAAGAATCTTTCTTACAATCGTGCATTAAAAGAAAATTGACAGGTGGCTTGCTTTGTTCTTTGGAACTTTTTCTCCAATTCTAAAGATATTTATTTCAGAAGATTCTTGTCAGCATAAGTGACCTGATATATGGCCAAGAAATGTTCATCGGTACTTCGTCAGCACTTAGTCCATCCATTCGAAGAAATGTCAATACTTAACACTGCTTTAACTGCAGCAATAGTTGAGAACGGTCATAGGGAAGCATCCTTGGATATAATGCTTGTCCCTGGCAGTCACAAAAGACCAATTAGAACATATCTGTTGATGGTATTTTGTAGAAGGCCAAAATAGTTAGAGAACTTATCCTACTAACGGAATATGAACTAAGGAACTTTTCAATTTCAAAAAGTTTTATTACTGTAGATAATAAAAAGGAGACCAAAAATAAGGAACTTTAAGAACAATGCCTTGAGCTAGGTTTCTTATAAAATATAAAGCTTGCATTACCCGATACTTATTCAAAAAGCCTTCTTATTGTAGGTGATAAAGAATAATTGTGTCAATTAGAAAATAGTATTTGTTTATCACACGATAATTTGGCTTCTGTGTTAAATGTCCCTAAGAAACTGGCCTCTAGGTAGCAGGATAATCCCTTTTCTTATCATTGTGGTACCACAGATCCTAGCATTCAAATATTCAGGGTAATGAAATTTTCTTAAACTTTACCAAAGTGTATATTTTACTGCTTTATCCTGAATCCAAAGTAGACGCTCATTCGATCATTGCCAAAAAAGATTCTCACCTGGACTCTCAATGAAATTTCAAATGATGATGTAAGCATGTCAGTCTTCACCAACTTGGTATCCAATTTTGTTAGTTTCCTTGCCTGCTCCAATTCTTTGTGCTTGGAATATTTAGGCCTATTTTCCCCACAGCTACGACGAATTTGAGAACTAATTGTCACAGCCAGCAACGAGTTTGAGCTCTATTAGGCCTACCATGGCTTGATCAGTCAATAAGTGCATACAGAATTTAAAATTACCTACAAAAAATCGTCGGAGGTGCTGGGTATAAAAATGAACAGCAAGCCTTGCTCACTTTTACAACATATATTCTTTGGAACTGTCGTGTACACTCGATTCGCGTTTCTCGGACCACAGCCTACCATGTTCGTTTTAATTTTACATTTCCCTCACCCCCCTCAGTTTTTCAAGTGATATAAACAACTGCAAAATGGATTTAGAGACAGTCACGTTATGCAAAATGCATTTTCCAATTTGGTGAGGAAGAAGTTTTAGACAGCCATCGAGAATATTACAATGTGTACTAACGCTGAATTCACAATGGATGCTGGCAAGGCCAAGAAGCTTGCATCCTGATTAGCTCCAAAATGGCATAAATTTATTAATCTGTATGAAGCTAGCCTCCCTATCCAGGGATCAGTTTAGGGGGTGGGGATGGTGGGTAGTTCACTCTCCCAAATGTGAATAATTGCCATTTCGCAGGGCAAAAATAGCAGTACATTGTATTTTGCAGAACAGCTACCAGGACCAAAGTCTTGCAACTGAGCATAGAATAACTTCATTGTACAATTTAACTCTTTATTTACATCTAACCAAGTGACTTATTCCTTTACCAGGGAACGGAATGAGTCAACTTGTTGGTTACAGCTGATTGGAAACAATTGGTGTCTATGCAGATCGTGGCTGTTAGCTGAGAGCCATATGTTAAGTAGAGATGAGCTTGAAGGGGACAGTATTTGCACAACAAAATATGTTAAAACTTGAAGTTCCATTTCAGATTCCTTCCATATTTTAATTAACGTATACTAAACCCACGGGCAAAGTCCTGAAAGCTTAAGTTCTTGCCTTTTTGTTCAGAAGGAAATGTTGTGATACTAGTAATTGTATTCAGTTTTCAGATCAGTATTACCTTCTCTGCACAAAGATCAGTGACAACAGCAATTGTAATTCCCTAATTTCATTTAATTCTCAATTTGAAGATTTTTCCTTCAAATTTTTTTTGAGGGTAAGCCCCCAAGCGCTGGTTCCATTCTCTCCATGTCAGTGCAAGATGTTTGTGGTTAGGATTTACATTAGCTATACCTGTTTGTTTTTCAACGACGCCAGCAATGTGTTTATTAAGGTGGGATATAGAGGTGTTATGCTTGAGACTACAAGAAAATTGGTTAAAATGTCGGCTCTACTGAAAGGTAGTTGGCCACAGTGTAGTTGGTCACATGGTCAAAATGTCCCCACCTACCTCCAATGGAAAGTATCTCGGCACACCCCTTGCAAATTGTAGGTGTAGTTGAAGGTTTTATTTGCATCGTTGATAGGCAAAGCTTGCAAGCCACCTCCTTTTCCAAGAAGTTGGTGGCTTTTTTCTTTTTGCTAACTTGGCGCTCAGGCAAATTCCACTGAATGAATCTCCGACATGAATGTTAAATGGAATTAGCATGCCTTGGTATCAATCAAATAGGAACTTACAAACTTGGCAAAAACAACATTTTATCTTATAAGCATTACTACTGCAATGGCTCTCTATCAAACCTACTATCATATAGATCTCATTTTCGCAAAGGAAAAGCGTTGACACTTCCAAAGTTATATTGAAGTTAACTCCTTGCTCCTCTCTTCTATTCGCCTGTGTTTTCAATAATAATAACAATTACTACCTAATGTTAAAGCTAAGAAGTTGAACAAATGTATTCTCCACACAATCTACATACTTCACTTTTTAGCTATTTCACTCGTAGCAGGTGCATGACTGCAACTCCGCCTCTGTTTGTTACCCGATCTAAGTGGGAACATCAGAGCCGATCTCAAGCCTGGATAAAGAAGGAGAGTTGGGGTGTGCAATGATATAGAAGCGCCGAAGGCGCTAGATGTCCAACTCAGTCTGCCAGAGTGAGGCAAATTTTGTTTTGGCGGCCATTTTAAATGGTGGCAAAAAAAATTTTCGCCAGTACTGAGCCCTTATAATTTGGTAAAAAGTAAGTGACGAGTTTATGAAGTTCCCAACGGATTCTTAGCGTGTAAAGTGGTGAGTTATCATTAACCATCTCTGGAATCCTCAATTTCGATTGAATGTTGACAATTCGTGTATCCATCGCGACGTTTCCAGTAATTTAAGGGTGGCAGTTGCTGCGGTGCGCTTTGTGAAATTCGAAAAATATAATTAAAAACTTCTTTGCAAGGTAGCAGTGAAGCCACTAGCAACTATTTAAATTGCTTTTGTTTTAAAATTTATTTACGAAGTTAACAATAATCTTTCCCCGTGGTTGTTTGTGATTTTAAGACTCAGAGCTCAGCAGACCCAACTATGAATGCGGACTTAGGTTGTCTGCTGTTTGCTGCCATTGAGGTAAACTGTATGCCACATTGTTATCTTTAACAAGTGAAATTGGATCAGATCTTTTTTCAGAAAATGGTTAAATCTTGCTCTGCATATGGATGCACAAATCGTTTATCTAAAAACGGACTTTCATTTCATAAATTTCCCCCTGAAGGACAAGAGCCTTCTGCGAAAGTGGATAGTTGCAACAAAGAAAAAAAATTTTTAACTTACCTTCAATAGCACTTGCAAAAATGAAAGTTTTGAAGGCTATTAGAGTGAATACTGCAGTAAATGAAATTGAAATCGCATTTACTGGCATACTCCTTCTGTGATAAAATGTTTACAAAACACTTTATTTCAATAAGACAGAAGCACACCGCAGCAACTGCCACCTTTAAAGTACTTGAAACGTCGCAATAATTGCACAGAATGCCAAAATTCAAACAAAATTGAAAGGACAAAAGATAATTCATACTAACTCACCACTTTACAAGCTTGAAATCCGTGCGAAACCTCATGAAATCAGCCCGCACTTTTCATCAAATTATAAGGGCTCAGTACCGGCGATAATCCTTTTTGCCACCATTTAAAATGGCCGCCAAAACAAGATTTGCTTCACTCGGCTCAATGTGCAAATCCCCTGAGTTGAACATCTAGCGCCTTCGGTGATTCTATATCATTGAATGGAGATGACTTATTCGCGATCTCAATGTGGCGGGCCAAGGGCAGCAATGCCTGCAATAGCCCTACCAGGTGCATGACTGCGACTATCGAGACACAAAAACCTAAGAGCTGCCCGATACACTGAAAGTTACCCACCAAGCTGAAAGTTGCTAAAAAATTCTAAGCTGCCGAGACTTGTGGACAGAGCTACTCCCGATCTCGCTCCATTTTTTCAATCCCCTAATCAGTGCCGTAACCACGGGGGGGAAGGGGGCTGGAGCCCCCCCCAATATTTTCTTGTTAAAATATATTTTTCAGCTCCTCCGCCTCAACCATGGAGAGGCCTCCTCCGATAGTGACTTCTAAGCCCCCCAAAATAAAAATCGTGGTTACGGCCCTGCTGATTAATTATTTCCCAGTCCCCTTTTCGAGTAGCCCCATCCCCTCTTTCTCTGACGGAAATGGAGGCAATTTCTCCTTCTAACCCTCCTTTTCGTGGCTTCACGTATATGGGCTATTGATTGAATGCTGGCGCTACATGCTGTTTTATAAGAAACCTAGCCCAAGGTGTAATATCAGATGTTCCTAATTCTAGGACCTCTCAAATTGGGGCACTAGAAATTCCCTAGGTATCCAGAGAATTTTAAGGTAGCTTGTATACAAATACAAAGTTGGTCAGAACAGAGTCATATTTTTCAAAAATTAGTCAGAAATTGAGCATGATGCACATCAACACAACGTACATCTTCAACTTAGCCCTCTTGGGACTTATCGATTTTTCGGATTTTTTTGCATAGGGACTTAATCATACGGCGAAGCTTAATTGAAGTGGGCAATTTCAGACCGTACGATATCTGCTTTACAGGCAAGCTGTTGCTATTACAAACAAAATACAGTGAAAAGGGGGGCTAACATACAGTTTTTAAGGTACTATGAAAACGAATCTCCGACAGAATTGTTTTTCACCTTGCGACGGGAGGCTAGCACATTCTGCCGGGGGCTATAGTCCCCCCTCTAGCCCTCCCTGGCTCCACTTCTGCTTAGAGGGTGGCTCTTCATAAAAATTCATTTCATGTTTGCTGTTCTAAGAAAATATGGCTTATTTCCCACAATGCATTGGCAACTCTAGCCAGGAGCATCTCGAGACTTACATGTGAACAGATTTAAGAAACTTAAGACGCCGTTGCAAAGCACTTTTAGGCCTTCTAGCATTATTGTGTGAAGGATATTTATGTAAACATGAATTCCTTTGGAACTGATTAACACTGAGAGTTTTAAGACATCTTAACTGCATGCGAAGTCACGTGATACAGGACAAAGTGGGGAATCCGATAAAAAGAAGACAAAAACGGATGGTCGCAAAATATGGATGATATAGAAAATGAAAGTTACAGTTCCAAAAGTGTGCCTTTTCCTTCGGATGATGAAGGTAGGACCATAGCTGAAGATAGCAAGGCTTCTGATATGGAAGAGACTGTTGATAATAGCGATGGTGATGTACCTGCGGAAGTAAAGCAAGAGCCAAGAGTGACTGTAAGGTCGGCAATAACTCTGGGTATTTTGGTTTTTATCAACCTTCTTAATTACATGGACCGTTATACTCTCGCAGGTATTGAAATTGTTTCTTTTTCTGTTGTATATCCTTCAATTCTTGAAATCTCCACAATGCAGACATTGACAACAACACTTGCAGAATATGTTGAGCTCATTTAAGAGACTGGTCGTTATAGTTAACCGGGGGACTGGGACGGAAGGAACTGAGATGGGGTAAGGAAATTTAATATATTGAGTTACTAAACCCATGGACGTAATTTCCGGGGGGGCTAGGGGGGCTGAAGCCCCCCCAATAATTTTGATGATACAAAATTTTTTATGTAAATTATTCTGCGTTTAGAAGGTCAGAGAATGCATCAACATCAATAATGAAATTGTAGATTACTAGGGGGAGCTCTACAGTATATTCACTTCATATCCTAAACTTTTTCTTTTTAATTTGGTCACACTTAGGCCAGACTTTTTCTATATTGCAGAAATTGTTGTAATAACGGCATTGTATTTTTAGACGCTTTAAAACTATAAAAAAAATGTACATTTCAATTCACAACAGAAACTTTTTATTAAAATTTTTAGTAAAATTACTCATTTCGAAAATCAAATTGGACTTCTCCGTCTACAAAATATAAGCGGAGAAAGAAAGCAGATCATTTTTCAAAAAGGCATCTGCAGATTCTGGAAAGAGCTCTTCATCTACTGGTGATTTTCCGGAAAAACCACACCAACCAAGATCAATAAAGTTTCCTATGAGAGGCACAGGGAAGCAGAAGCGACCGTTCATCCCCAAATGGTTTGATCAATTTACATTTTTGCATTACGGGGGAAGATAGTGATTCTGTGATTTGCCATACCTGTGCACTTGCAGACAAAGGCTATACAGTAATTATTTCTGGTGTTTTTCTATTACCGTGCAGAAAGAGAACTTTCGTGATCCTAAGTCATTTTAAGGCCTCAGAGATGGCAAAATCTCTGGAGCTTCCGGGGGCTCCAACCCCTGGACCCCTGCCAGAGCTCTGCCCTGGACCCGCTGGTTGGTTTTCAGCACCCCCAGACCCCCAGCTGTTTTAGGCGATAGCCAAGGCCCACTAAATTACGCTAGAAATTAGCCCCCTCAAAGTTTTTGTGGAAATTACGGCCTTGAAACCAATGTTATATTTAGTTGGTGGTGTGTCAAATTATATACCTGCTTAGAAAGCTTTGATAGTGGAGAAAAAAGAAATAATCATTCAACTTCAAGAATTCCATTCATAAAGTTTCACCTTGCTCCTTTAATTCTTTCATTTGGTTTTCAAGCAACAATATATATCAAGATGGAAGTGTTAGTTTGCACTTTTCTCAATAGTTTGTAAGGTATAGGATACAATTTCTGCATTATCATCCAGAAAGTTTATTGTGGAGTGTGGAATTTTTTGTAGTCATTTTGATGGGCTGTCAAATTTTCAGTGGAAAAGTGGAATGGAGTATTTTTCAGGAAATTTCAGCTGCCCTTACCCCAGTCTATTACACTAATCCCTCTGATCATTTTGTTATTTACAATGTTGGAGGAAACATCAATGAGTATGAATCATTAGCTTTGCAGTAGATTTACAGCATTTGACACTCTCAGATAGTTTTGTCAGTTATCCTGTGTTTCCATATAGCAAATACATAATTCTCCTTAAAAGTTTCCTTGATGCATCTGGTATGCAGGTAGTAACAGAAAGAAAACATTGTGCCATATTTTACTATCATGGTCATAGAAACATATTTATCCCCATTTCCAATACAGTTATTATTTTTTACATTTCTTAATGAGTTTTGCTTGGTCAATGATAAATTGCTATTAAAACTGTGCCCACTATAGGATCTTGTCAGGGTTACAAGTTCTTGAATATCCTAATGTGTGATTTTTGTAACAGGAGTGTTGACTTTGATTCGCAAATATTTTGACATCCATTCTGAAACTGCTGGACTACTTCAGACAGTATTTACATGTAGTTATATGGTGTTTGCACCATTCTTTGGTTATCTTGGAGACAGATACTCAAGAAAGTATGTTATGGCAGTTGGTGTTATGATATGGAGTGTGACAACATTTCTTGGATCATTGGTTCATAAAGATGTATGTTTGTTATGCTTACCTCAATAATTTAGCAGTTTATATGATTTGTGAATATTTTTCCTCGAACCAGGTAATTAGATAAAGTAGAGTGATTTAAGTAAATAGCTATTTTTCAAATTTTAGGTATTTACTACTTTTTGTAATTGCATATAACAATGCCATACATTTTCATATGTTCCTAATGGAGTTCCATCTGAAAAAACAAAACTCTTGCTCATAATTGTTTAATTTCATGAGAAATGTCTAGAAGCACTTCATTTACTGTGACACTCAATTTTAGTGATATGCTGATTCATCCTTTGTTGATTTTGCTATGGCGAGATGTATATTCCTGGTAGCAAAGCATACCTGTGCTAAGAATGAAACTTATAAGAAGTTATTCTTTTGGCAAGAGTAATGCTTAACTATGCATAAATGCTTTTAAACATTCACCAAAAGATACACAACTTTGAATAAAATTTGCAGCTACTCTCATTATAAGGCAAGACCTTTTTTGAAAAGCCATATTGCCTGATGAGCCAATGATATGGATGCTAGAAATTATAGTTGTTTGTTTATAAATGTGCCCAAATTTAAAATTTACTTTTCAGCTTATGTAGAACCAGGGGGAAAACTAGAGAAAATTGCAAAGCACAACCCTAATTTGATGACAAACAGATTCTGTTTGAGTCCAATTTGCCAATATATGGAACTATCCTTGAGTTTTATCAGTAATATGACACTGATGAGCACTATTGCTATGCAGCAAATTTGCTGACAGGCTAAATATTGGGGATGCTGTGCCTCCATGCACTTCCCTCTGGCTACACCTCAGTGTAGAACTGTGTTATCCTATCAAGACATTTCTCTGTTTAGCTTATTGTGCCTTTTTTATATATTTAATTGACAGTTAACTTTCTTCTTTAGCTTTCTAGTTTTTTTACATAAATTTTATTGTTATTTTTATATGTTGTCTTATCTTAGTTTCTATTTGCTGCAAAGAGCACATCCTTGTTTATGTCTTTTGTACAGAAATTAAATCCTTTTGAAAATCATTCAATGTGATTTCACTTTTAATTGCAGCAACTTGTTTGGTTCTTTGTCATAAGAGGTCTTGTGGGAATTGGTGAAGCAAGTTATTCAACAGTAGCACCAACAATCATTGCTGATATTTTTGTTGGAGACAAAAGAACAAAAGCATTGACTCTTTTCTATTTTGCAATTCCCTGTGGAAGGTAATTTTCAGTCATGTTTTGTTACAGAATTAAAGTGATTGAAAAGAGGACTTGTAATTTTTGCCATGTTTGCAAGCCCTTTTGTGTATCATCTATGAATAACTTAGTTACTACTTGTCACATGACTTGCTTTCTATTCTTTAGTGGACTTGGCTATATTGTTGGATCTAAAGTTGCAGAGGCAACTGGAAATGACTGGCAATCAGCATTCAGAGTTACTCCTGGTTTTGGTGTACTGTGTGTCTTTTTATGCATATTTGTTATACATGAGCCCAAACGAGGAGCAATTGAGACAGACCATCCAGAAGAAGCAGATCTTTTGTCAGCCTCTCTGCATCATGAATCTTCTAGTTATTTAAATGACATTAAGTACCTCCTTAAAGTGTAAGTGTTCTCAAATAGTTGTCATTCTTTCAAATTTCAAGTTCACTTCAAGTACCTTGTTGACAGTATGTGATGTAGCTGCCCCATGCCTTGCCATTTAACACATGCAATCACACATACCCACACATGCACAAATCAAATTTCATCTGCAATTGATTGCACTTGCAAATAGGTACTCTTGAATGTTTTCTGGTGTCTTCAAATTCTGATTTTGTCATTTGCAAAGTTAATGGCCTCTAGCTTATCTTTATTCTTTACACCCTAGCATGTTGACATCAATCATCATTTACTTCCAACTTTCTGGAGCAGTGTTTAGTCTGATGATGAAGAATTGCTTTCACATTTATTGTTTAAACTACAGTAGTGTTTGAGTGAATTTTAATCTTATCTTTTTTGGTGCCTGACAATTCTTTTCTTAATTTGATCTAAGTGTGCATAAGTAAAGATTTTCTTGGCAATGCAGTCACACATGTAAAGTCATTCACACATGCTAATCACAGCACAAGCAAATGTTGCTCATGACAAGGCCTGCTATCTTGACTGTATGTGATGGGGATATCTTGCTTCAACACTCCTTTAACTATTGGTCCTTTTGTTGAATAGCATATTAATTTATTTATTACCATACGTAAGTATAATTTACTGTCATTTTCCTTAAACAGAAAGTCATTCATCTATGCATCTCTTGGATTCACATGTGTATCATTTGTGACTGGAAGTTTGGCATTTTGGGCACCAGAATTTGTTACTTATTCACAAAAAGCAAAAGGCAAAGATGTTTCTATTGATGAGTGAGTATGTTTCTATTTTAGAGCAATGATACATAGACATATTGTGGATAATCCATTAGAGATAATGTACTTTGTAGACGGCGTTTTCATAATAGACTTCTCAATGTTGTATAATTCTAGCACAACCCATAGAGCACTAGATGTAAAGTTTCACTAATGTGCAGTCTGACACCAATTGATCTAAAGAAATTTGCATGAAGATTAGGACTTTGGTATTTGCCAACTTGCATTATTTTCTTCAAATTTTGCTCCTATAATATTCCTTTGCAGCTCTGCGATTTATTTTGTCTTATTTCCTTTCTTCAGTGTGAGTTATATTTTTGGCATCATAACATTTGTCACTGGTGTTATTGGAGTGTCACTAGGTTCAGAAATATCTAGAAGATATCGGAGAGTAAACAGGAAATCAGATGCCATTGTTTGTGGATGTGGGATATTTTTTTCAATCCCATTCCTTTTCTTTTCACTTTATCTTGCTGATAAATTGGTATATGTGACATGGGTAAGCTTTCTGTGAATTATCCATTATATATGATGCATTGAAAGATTTTTTGTGTCCAGGCTAGATATCTGGTGTGACCTTTAGCCAGACACAGGTTTCTAAGATTATTTATTCTATACAGTTATTTATGTTGTATTGATCAGCTGAGCATTGCATATTTTCATCCATTCTCAGCTGAGTTGTAATTTGCTCTTGCAGTAATGTCTAAATTGCCTTTCATGTGAGCTGTGCTACTCAAAAGCTAGAATTTTAGGGCTTGTGATTGACAGTACAATCTTTGCACTCTTTTGACTGAATTGGGCCTGTAGGGGATGTATCAAAATTATGATATTGAAGAGAGAATGTTTTTTGTAAGCTATTATGGCTTTTCCATCAAATATTTCAATAAATTCTCAATTTCAATAGAAGTTGTTAAGGTGGTTGCCAAAGATTTTAATATAGTATTACAATAGTAATTTATCATAAGGTTCAATATATATCTATTTAATGTATATCTATTTAATATATATCTATTTAATATATATCTATTTAATATATATCTATTTAATATATATCCAACATGTTCATACTCTGATAAGTGTCAGACGAAAAAAGCTTTTAGTATGTGAAAGAATGTTGCCGCTTTTTCATGCTGTAGTAATATATATCTGTTAATTTCTAATGCTCTAGTAACCTCAAAATTTTCTCCCTTAAGGTGCTTATTGCTCTTGGTGAAATACTACTTTGCCTCAACTGGGCACCAAATGCAGATCTTCTTCTTGTGAGACATCATAATTGTTTTGCTAGTATTTTTTTTTGAGAACTACTGAATTTGTCTTTCATTTGAAACTGAAGTACTTCAGGTTTCTTAAATTTTCTGTTTCATGAAATCTTTAAGTTTAAGGTGCATGAAGTTCATTCTTTTTCACCTTCTATTTTAATTTGAATTGACCTCTAGTTTGCTGTTGACAGTATTTATTTCTTCATTATAGAAAAACCTTTCATCATATCCATATTGATTTTCTATGATTGGCGTAGAATTGAATTGATACATTCTGGCTTTACACTTAATTGTGCTTAATTTGTAGTATGTAATTGTACCTAACAAGAGATCAACAGCAGAAGCAGTACAAATATTATTCATTCATTTATTTGGTGATGCAATTAGTCCCTTTATCATTGGTGCTGTAAGTTTGTTCATTTTTCATTTTCTTTTTCTTAAAATTGATTATAATGGAGTCTTTATTACACTTTGCAAGTTTGCAGCTATTTTATATGTTTTTCTGTTGCTTTCCTAACATTGTAATCGGTTGGAACATGAGTTCTTCTTAAATTCTTGCATTAAATGCATTTTATGATGGCAAATAATAGAGTTGTTTATTGTTGCCAAAACTATATAACTTTAATTGAATAGCATTGGGTCACTTTGATAGGGTGTTCTAATTTTCATTTAACTTCGAGTTTGAGCTAGTAATGTTTCCAACCAGGGGTGATGCTAGGATAGGATTAAGGACCCTGCCAGAATAGGGCTAAAGACCCTGTTTTCTTGGAGGTATTTTAGCAGTTCTATTACCCTGTTAACCATACTGTAGCCCTCGTTAAATGAGTGAGCCACATCAGAAAATTGCTGGAGTCATTCCCACAGTGTGCTATTGGGTCTCCATTGGTGAAAAGTGATGCCTTCCAAATGAAAACTCTAGCATAATCTTTTGAGAGTGGATATAATTTCCAACATTTTGCAAGACATACAGACATACAGACATTAAAACCAAGGCAGTTAAAGCCAAGAGAACTTTTATTTTTTTAGCTTTAGTACAAAACTAAACTCATTCTTTACTTTTTTCACAGAAATTTGACTGATATCTGATATCTGATATGTTCAAAATTAGCCTCTATTCCATGTTTTTGTTTTGTGTTTTTCATTCAAGTCAATTATTTCATGTTGTTTTTGTAGTTTGGCTAATAGATCGAATAAGTAGCTGTATAATTTTTGTAATTTAAGAGCTGATGCTGCTATATCATCCTCTCCTACTGCTTGAAACTAAATTGTAAATAATGTCCGGAGATAGGCCCAGCAGCTATAGCTAGTATAGACGATCAAAGACTTTGCAAAGCCAGAAATTTTGTGTTTCATTTATTATATATGCCTATTTGTTGTATTTCCGTCGCAGATCGCAGATGCAGTTCAAGGCAGTGACAAATCAGATTCAGCACATCAAACGGCGCTTCTCTATGGTCTACTCATTACGCCATTCATTAGCTTAATGGGATCAGTTTGTTATATATTTTGTGCTAGGTATTTAGTTCATGATAGGGAGGTTGCTGATCGTAGTACAAAACAAGCGGTAGACAATTCTGATGTTAGAGATTTGGATTCATTGCCACCACGACAGAACTCTGATGAATGCTTGAATGACGCGGGTGACACAGGGGAACAGGACACGGATCAGCTAATCCCAGACCTCAAATTTAGTCATCACAGCGATATGAAGTCAGACAATGCTACTTGATTTGATAATGAAGAGGCTGTTTTGCTTTCATTTAACCTGCAATATTCCAGTAGACACCAGGCGTAGAATACCAATGATGTTACCTTCTACACATGGTGCATATTAGAAGGTTTGCAGAAACATTTTATTGAAATTTACTCAAATTTAAACAAGGTATTTGTCATAAGTAGGATCAGTGCTTGCATCAATTCCTTTTAGTTCAAGGTGCATCAAATGTAATTTTGATTTGAAGATCTTTCAGTCAAATTGTGTCGCACATTTTAAGAACTTTGAATCAAATTTCGGTATTATTCAAGGTTCATTTCAACATTTAGTACTTGCTGGTCTATCTTTAAGTACTTGCTGGTCAATCTTTTAGTACTTGCTTGTCAATTTATAAGCACTTCCTGGCCAATCATTTATTACTTGCTGGTCAATCTTTAAGTACTTGCTGGTCAATCATTTAGTACCGGCTGGTCAATCATTTTGCAATTGCTGGTCAATTATGCTAGCTAATAAGTACATTCCCATTCACTTTTTACTTTTTGGGATCATTACGATTGACATTCTTTTATTTTGAAAGCAATAGCTCCTTGATAAATATGACCCCTTGCAGTTACCTATGAAAATCAAAGACACAACAATGTACAATTTTCGGATTCTAGGCTCGTACGTCATTTCTACCAGTATTTCTCGTTCGTAAGTAATATTTTATGCTGTACAGATTATGGAAAAATTGTACCTATGGACAGGTTATGGAAATATTTGGAAAGATTGCATTCCATTTTAATTCATTAATTGTATCCTACTTATGAGGAATTGAAATTTCCCTCTGTTTGTGAATTAATGGTCGTATTTTGAACTTTATCCTATGAGGTGACTATGGAATTGATTCATTCGAAATGTTAAAAATTAATAACGTGAATTAATTCATTGGCTAAATGTTACTTTGTAGTCATTAAAAAGTCCCATGTCTTTATATAGAATATATCTTGAAATAATAAGTATCATATATTTTACATTATATGACATAAATTGTTTGCTTCCCATCGCTAGATTGTTTTTTATAATATTTTGTATGTTCTTTTAGATTTTGCTTTCATTTTCTCCTTGACTGGATGCTTTCTTAATCATTTAACTTTCGATTCATTAGGTTAACTATAACATTTCTTCAATTTATGAATAGATTTAATTTGCACCATATGAATCGAGACTTCTTTCGTTTATTTCTCTCTCAATTAAACTACATTTTCAACATAATAATGCTGCATTGGGGCGATGTTCTTTTCAGCATATTTTGGTATGATTATCATGTAGATTGTTTAATTCTTTCTAAAATTGCAGTTGCTCCAAAGGTACTATCTCTACTCTCATTTTGATCTAAAAGTGTGGAAATCCCCCCCCCCATAGCATGGAACGAAAAAGTAGTTTTGTAGTTGTGTATCTCAGTGTCCTGCGTAAAATGGTCCATTTTGTTAGTTTTTGCATGATGATTATGATAACAGTCCTTTTCACTAAACCATTAAGGAGATATGTCTTTTTCAATTGGGCTAACCTTGCTACGACTCTTTGCACACAGATTAGCTGTTGTCCTATTGTGACCTTCAATGCTTCATCCTTGAAGCAATCTCGTTCAAACCATGAGTGTATCCTCAGTATTATTATTTAATGAGAAGTTGCATATTCTGTTCCTGTCGTGTATTCGTTATGAAATCTAACAGCATGTTATTGAAACCGCAATAATTTTTACTACCTATCCAAGTTTCCACAATGTCGAAAATATACAGCAATTTTTGATAGATTGCGTAGGAGTTCTTTTTTTCTATATTTTCATTGTAAATTTCATTTACTCATTCATTTTCAAATCACAGAATTGACGTATTTGACATTTAATTTCCATTGGAATGCGTTTCAAAGCCTCTAGAAATATGGCGTCAGCACATGAAGAGGTTACTGTACATTGTTTGTCAGTCAAATTTTAACAAGCATCAAGTACTCTATGTTGGTGCATTTTTGTGAAGCATTCAACCAAGCAGAAGCATTTTCGTGATTTTTTTTGTTGTTGGAAAATGGAGTTAACCCGAAACGCTTCCATTTGTTATACGAAATCAGGTAGATAGCAGTGAGACAAAGCCACGAAAATGTTGACGCTGCAAAACGGTAACATGTGTTGGAAAGTGAAATTTGTGAATTGATTTCGATTGAGGAGTTGTTCGACTGAATGGAGTGAATAAGATTGATTGCAAAGATAAAATGAATATATTGCAATGATTTTCTATGAAAATAATAGCTCCGATCGCTTTTTATGACCGGTATGTAAATAATTGATTTGATTTACAGAAAATTATTTTACGTATTTATGTTGAAACAAAGCTTTGTATCGCCGTTATATCCAAACAGAACAAGCGTAATTGAATAGAAATTAAGACAGCAATAGAAGTATAGCACCACATGTAAGACTGGCGCGGTTCCAACTTATTTAAATGTGGTCGCTTGCTCTGCATTAATCAGTAGCTGCATGAACATCACACCTTAGGCACAACATTAAATTTTGGGTGCAGCTCAAATTACAGCGTAAAAATGAGAGCAATTTTTTTCACTCTTACGATACTTGTGATGTACCACAGGGTGAGCATTGGAAGAAGTCTCAGCGCCAATAACAGAGACATTGTAGCAAAGAGAAGTTCACTCGCGATAAAAAGAAGTCATATCAGTGAGGATATACCTGAAGGAGATTTTGGAATTGAAAGCACGCATGACATGAAACTGAATGATGAGGATTCTGATAAATATAAAACAATCCTTGAAGAAATAATGCATCAGGCAATGGAAGATGGTCCTGAGCAGATTAAATCTGAACATTATAGAAGAAAGCGAGTGTTTCCACAGTCATTTGAGAGTTTGGTTGCTGGAATTGCACTTCGAACTGAGAGGCAGAAGAAAGAAAATGAGAGAAACATCTTGAAAAATGATCTATTGAAGGTTGCTGAAGATTTAGCAGAGGTAGATGTGTCCAATATTGACAGGAAACGCAAAAGAAACGGAATGGAAGATAGTGAACGTCCACCAAAAGTAGGATAGAATTAAACTGTTCATTTTCTTTAATGTCATTATTGTGAACGTAGAGAGATAACTTTTAGAATTTGTAGACTAGATAAAAGAATTGTCATTATCAATTGTGAGAAGCAGAATATTATCTTTTCATCGTCTTCCTTTTCCTCACCCCTACGACGTAGCCTCTCTTCAATTATGCATTTCACAAGAGTCAATTTGAAACTGTGTCAATTCTGACATTGTCTCAATCTGAAGTTGCCTCAATTTGGGTTTGTGCCAGGCCTTGCGATGTGCATCATATATGAAAACTATAAGCTTTGCTATTTTTCCCCTTGCAAATGTCGTTTCACTTTTACGCAAAGCAAAATGAGAAAATCAACATAAATCAGTTTGATGACTCCATGGTATGTCTGAAGTAGGTTGACAACAATGACTTTCTCGATTATTTGTGCAATGTCTAAAGTTAACTCAAGCACAAGGATTTTGTCTTGCGTGCTTTTTCATTGACATGCGTCTAGCAGCAGCAATCTCTTTTAAGAACGAAAGGTTTTCGCTGTAGAGCATTTCTTCTATCACGGGAAATTTTTTGTCGCATGGAAATTTGTCTTATTTATTTTTAGCGTCTGTTATGTAATTGGTACTGAAAATTAGATCCATATCTCCTGGCTAGCGTAATAGCATAATGATGACTGTTCTCGCAGCTAGAATTAAGAAATCTCTCCAATTGTAATGATCCAGAGATTTGGTATAAAAAGACATTTAATCCGAGGTTTGTAGAATTCTGGCAAAAGACCATTTAAAACCCATGAGCTCACTGTTAAAAGATTAAAGGTCCATACAATGTTGGAAATCTGTCGCAATAGACAAGCCCTAATTGAACACCAACCGTAGTTGTATCCAACGTTATTCTGGCTCGAACGGTCATGCATAATGGTCTACACACAATTCTTCACATACTTTTGCTTTACACTGCTATTTGGTCAAATGGTTACGTATGTATACAGGCCAGGAAAAAAGGAAGCTAAGTTGATTTTAAGAGAAGAGGCGAGACTTTATCACAGTTTTATCAAAGACATTCGGAGCACTCAATCAAGAAAGCAACTTTATAGATTGTTCAATGTTGCATCAAGAGCAAGAATTGCTGAACATGCATTGGAAGCAGGAAGGTTGATGAGGAAAAATGGTAGGAAAGAAGGAGTAATGAGAACTAAAAGCAAAGGAAAAATTGATGAAATTTTGGTTTCAACTTTGAGAAAGATACTCTCGACTATCAAGACACGCTAGCTAATTTAGTTCTTGGTGGAAAATACGCAAATAATTTATGATGATAAGACAGCTGAATTACTTAAATTAATAAATTACTAAGTAAAATTACTATTTCATCAGAACTTAGTTCTACTATCTGAGTTAACCATCTCAATCCTTAGCTGTACACTTAGCATTGAGCTTCCCAACTTTTAAACAGGGTAATGGAACTACATATCCCTGTCTTAGATTCATTCCTTGAGATTGTTTGTAACTGCTATAAGTTATGAATAAATTTTCACTTCTTGAACAGTTTAGCTTACCTCATCGGTGGCGCGTTTGCCATTGGGAATACTAGGAACGTGCCCAGGGACCCCCTAGAATTCTTGAAAATTGGGGGGCCAGTCTAAGATTAAAAATCCAATGAATCGCTATTGACTTTAGTATTCTGTTTGATTCAAGCTCCAATCTCCTCAGACAAGGATACTTTTGTTGTTGGCAAGTGGCAATGATAGTTTTTTAAATTGTATCGAAATACATGTCTTTGTAAAAGTGTGTTAGTTTTTCAAGTTTTTTTAATCATGCAACCATAAAGATAATGGGTGTATTGCCCTCTCTTGGGGAACAGAGTATTTTTACTTCATAATTGAGTGTCCAACAGAAAATTTCTACGTGTGCAGCTTGCAAAGTTATCAAACGTTCAAACAACAGTGTGTATTTTGAGATTTCCTCATTTTCCATCTCGCCATTGTCTTCTCTATAGATTAATTAAGAAACATTAATTGAAGTTTTCTGCTGCCATAATCTGATAAGATTTTAGCAAATCTCCTAACTCACAAAGGGGCATTTTCCCACGTTATGTAGAATGCAAATCTTAAAGTTTTTCCAAGGAGCAAGCCCGCAGACTCCAATTCTGAGATACACTTCAAAAAGAATATTGAAAAACATAATTCTTGATTGATGGTGGCAGATTTGTAATAGACAACAGTTTCCGCTACTTAAATCTTTGCCCACGTGACACAATCGGTGTTTGTATATTTTAAGGGCTCCAATTGACAATGTGCCCAGAGCCCACAACAGATGTTGTTTAGCTTTCCATTTGAAAGGAGTTTTATAGTTTAATAGTTGAAGCATTTAACTAAAGAGGCAGATTCCTCTTACAGAACCAGTGCATCTCTACAACCCAGCTAACTTCCTTGGTTAGCAACAGTATATCTGCCTTGTGAGTAAAACGCTTGTGTAGTTTTCATCAGCTTGCGAATGGCCTAAAATTACCATCCAGAGAAGACTTGCTACAGACGTAGCACTTGCCACAAAAGCTATTCATAAATCTTAATTTTCATTATTTGAATATTTTTATGAATTTACCAATTTGCCATTTATTGAACTATGTCATCAACTTCAGTTATTTTCTTTTTGACGTCATTTGCTTCTTCTCTTATGTCTTTTATTATATGCTCCTATGAAATGTCCATTAATATCTCTTATTCACTGTCTTTTTCATTGCTTCGTAGAGCAGAGATGCAAATTAGGGGTTTTGGGGTGTCGCAACCCCCAACAACTTCAGCTGTCGGTTTCAGGCAATACTTAAACAGACAAAAATCAGTTCCCAACCTTCTCTGGACTTCAATCGCAGCATTTGAAGTGTACGACTTTGTCCAAAAGCGTCAGTTGTATTTTAGTTTTGAAATAGGCATAAATTACTCCTAGATGTCATCTATTTTGAGAGGCAATATGCCTAGTGGATTATGGTTTTAGCAGAAGCTACCATTAGGATAATCAATCTTAACCAACCGTAAATCGTCATTACTTCTGCTAATATGCTGATTTTCAGCAAGTATTTCGTATCTACTGCAAAAAGCGTTTACTTTGAATTATTACCTAACAACACAAGGTGCACAGTTTTAACGCTATGATGCACAAACAGCTGTTTTTGGACTTTAAAATGCGCATGACCCCGGCATTTATTCTGGGGTTGTATCCCAGACCCCGCTTTCCCTCCTTTCCTTATAAGTCTCGCCACCTTAAGATTGCTATACAAATACGTTGGCAAGAGTGTGTTCCACTTTTACTATGCAATTCCAAGCCGGTCTCTTATCAACCGAAACTTAGTCCCTTCCAGTGAACACCCACCACCAAAAAATTTAACTCGCGTCAATGTTGTTGAGTTGAATGCTGCTCAACATCAGCATTTCCATTCATCATCTACTCATACCTTTTACAAAATGGTAATTTACTTAATACCAAGGCGCAACATTTAATATTAACTCACAACACCCACAATTTATAAGATATTTGTTTAATTTAAGATCTTCTTCGTTTGCATTTTTTGGTTTGGAGTCAACTCAGCTGCTTTCGGTTGGCCATATAAGCAAACACAATTATGAAATCGATATATTTTATATCAGTAGTTTTGCAGAATTCCATCTTTGGATCTTGCCGGATTTTCGGTATTTTTATTACTCATATTTGCTTTGTTGTTTTTTGTCATATTCATGAAACTTTGTGTTCGCATGTCTTGAAAAAGAAAAGCTTCTGTAAATACAAATATGGCTCTTTTTAAGGATTGAGGAAAAGCTGTTCCCAGCAGCCAGAGATATAAATTGACTGATCTCCCCGACTGAAAACGTCATTTATTATTTTACATGAATGAGAAACTTTTGTGAAAATTCACTATGACCATTTACTATCACAAAACAAGCCCGTAAATAGCCGAACAGGATAAGGAAGGGGGCATAGTTCTGAAAAGCTGTGTGAAGTCCTAATAAAAAACTGTGCAATTCAAAAGCTTGTAGCTTTTTGAAGAGAAAGTGGAAGAGAATAATGGAAAAATAAATGGGAACAGCAAAACAGAACAATGCATGAGAACAAAACTTAACTAAAATCATATTTTTTATAGTGATGTAGAATTTGAGTCCTTCACTAGCTTCAGTTGAAATTTTTGCTTATTCTCACGCGTTTAACATTAATTCGCAAACCTTTTTGACGATGATATATTCGTTGTACAAGCTCCATTCAATCGGAAATTCTTTCTGCAACCAGGATTAAATTCTTCATCGCAGCATCGCTAGATTTTGTGCAGTTCTAAATTTCTCTTTAAAAGCAACCTTTATTGCAGGGATGTAGCTATCATAGGGTGTGTGGGTGTCAAGCCCCCAACCTTCGGTGATCTCATCGGTAAATTCAGATTCATTGACTTAACTCGTTACATGACTGTATTCTTTGCCAAAACTTTGTCAAAACATTGTTGAAAATCCCCTTTCTAGTATCAATGAATCCCATAGAACAAGGAGTTCCTGCCAAGAAAACACTGTTGTCGGATCTCTGTCTACAAATTCATAGCGTTTTCAGTTTCAGTCGATAGACCACTGCTTTACACCCCAGAAAATGAGGTCACGTGACGTCACTGTCTGGTAGCAATAAGGACAATGTTGCAAAGGTTTCATACATGCTTACTTAGGAAAGTCATTAGAATTAAATGGTAAGATAAAGTTATAAAGTTCGAGGTTGTTGATAAGTCAGGTCAGAAATGCATAGATACCATCATAGGAATAAAGAGGCTAAAATGCTAAGTCATATTGAAAGAGTGGACGATCAACGTATATCTGAACAGGTTCTATCAGGAGGATCAGAGACGGGAAAGAGAAAAGTTGCACGTCCCAAGCTAAGATACATAGATCAAATAAAGAATGATATAAAAATATATATCATTGATATAAACTCATAGCAAAGATTTTAATCTGATAGAACAAAATGGAGGACCAGGGTCGCTGAGAAAATTCTGAGGCCCCCCTGGGGCAGAAGAGAGAGAGTGGAGACCCCCTATGAGTGAACCGAGCAGAAAATTTCCAGGTTCTAGAAATTAACTTTGGAAAAGAACTGCTGGTTTACATTATGAGGCCCCCAGATCTTGAAGCATTGAGTGTTATGAGTTTCCTTGGAGCTTAAAGCCCTGCGGCAATGTACCCTACTGTCCCTACTTTGCGGCTCTGTGGAGGACAATGATAAGAAATGTGTCAACAAGTTCAGATGACCGCTGAACGGCTCAGCAGAAAGCAAAACAAAAAAGACGAAAACAAAGACTCACACTCCATAATTAATCTGATTATTACTTTGGAAGACTATTTCGACACATAATTTGTTGAACCATTGGTGAGAACTTGCGGCATGCAAGAGTTTCCAAAACTTAATTCGTTTGTCTAAATATAGCTACGCTCCTCTCTATCCTGCTCAGCCATTCGAGAGTTTCTCGTACACTACCTTTTTAATCATTAATGCGGTAGCCCCTTTTGCCCCCTGGCTACGCCCCCCTAGTGAAGGGTCCTTGCTCTTAACCTCGTTTTTATATTTGGCTCTGTTTGTGTTTGGAGGTTTATTGCTGTAATGGCAGACAAAATTGGTAGCAGATGTGAATATGGTGGTCATTTTGGAACAGTCAGATATTTTGGAGAAATTAAAGATGTATCAGGTATGACGATGTTATTAGTTGATATCTCCTTACAGCGGGGATCACCAAGTTTTTCAAACCCGTGGGTTGCCTTAAGGTGTCATAGTAGCGCCAGGGAAGAAATATTGAGGGGTCAGATATCACAGAAGTGACGACAGTAAGAGAAGCGAGAATATTTGAGCAAACCACGCCCTTCACATTGGCTTTAGAAAGAAGAGCATGTTTTATAAGTATCGATACTGCATAGAAATCTTCAAAAATTTAGGTTCCCTCTCAACAACGCTAACCCAACACTAACCCTTTGTAAACCTCACACCCTAACCCTTTTCACCCTTTTCACACCATAGCCAGTGGGGATTTCTAAACGTTGTAACAAGGGAGGCACTAGGCACAACCACGCCCATAGCTTGGGTGTGGCCCAGCTATAACCACGCCCATATTTTCAAAGATGGAAAAATGATAATTTAGTCTTATACTGATAGTATAATCAACAATAAGAAATGCGTCAATAATAATATAGCAGTGCACAATTGATCATAACACTTTAAAAGCAAGGCCAATAAACTTAAAAGCTAAGCCAATGCAAGAATTCTAGGGGGGATGAGCAGAAATTTTAACAAGGGGGCTCTGCCCCCCTGAGCCTCCTCTAGAAATTACATCTGACCCTATCCCTACAGAACCTTTCCAAATCCGAACCCTGCAAACCATTGCGGAGAAGTCCAAAAGTGCATTAGGGCTGGATCGCCCATTCACATCTAATTTTTTGAAGATTTCTATTTATGGGCCTCCAAGTACCCAAGTGGTGTCATCCTTGCTTAAGGTGGTCATCAAATAGTGCTTGTTCTACCACCGTATTGAAAGAAATTAAATGCTTTATACACTTGTTGCCTGCAAGGTGTAGAGATGAACATGGTTTAGTGAGCCTTTTCCTTGCATGTAATTTGAAGTGATCAGATCAAGCTTGAGGTCACCAGTTTTACAAGTTTTTGGATTCTAAACTAGTCCAGAGATTGCTTGCTGCCAACTGCTGAAATAGCAATGTCTAGCTAGATTGTGGGATGGTATAATCATGAAAATTTTTTATTTCTATATCTATCAATGCAACACAAACTTGGACCATCAGGTAGCAAATGATTTACTTATTAAATACCAATTTATGAGGATCAATGGTTTTTAATTAAAAAACTTTTCAAGGCACCTGATTTCAAAAATAAGGAGAGATGAAATGTGGACCTTGCCTCATGGAGATGTGTGCCAATGCTTGTTTGTATAGTCATTCATCTTACATGGAGAGCCCTAGTTCTCTTGCATAAGTCTGTTTGGACACATAAAACAAAAACCATGTTGTAAAGCAGTAAATTTTTAATAGGTATGCCTATATGTATGTATGGACTCATTTGAAATAGTCATTATAATTAAAGCCCACTTTTCATGCAATGAGAATGCAGTAACCATTTGGCCTTGCAAAATATTTAGTTACACAGGATTCTCATTCACATGACTCTCAAATAGTATAAATTAAAGTAATGCCAATAGTAATTCAATGCAGATGCTTCCTATTAGCCATTTTTTACAAAATTGATTAGACATTAGATTTTATGCAAAACTGTTAGTAATTTTATGTCATTTGTTTGCAATTAAGGACTTTGGTATGGGATAGAATGGGATGAAGAAAGAGGAAGACACAATGGAACTTATGGAGGAGAAACTTATTTTTCATGCAGGTTTTGATTTTACAAAGTGTGTTATGTAGATTTACTATGACATGTTTTGACATTAGCATTAATTTTCAGCAACCATTGAGCTTCATTGCTCACAATTTCCTATCAGTTTTCAGGTCAAAAAGTAACTACTTTTTTCTTACATGGTATGACATGATGAGATAAATTGTTTGGCAAATACTATCTCATTTCTATTCCATTCCATTTGATAAGTATTCAATTTAATTACATATGAACTTTAATGCTACCATTGGATATTCACATTGTTGATAACTGGTTACTCTCTTAAGTTAAATTTGTTTTATATACTTTTAAAGTAAAATCCAAGAATTATTGGGGTTATGGAGCCACCTAGGTATTCACTAGTACTGAGAATAAAGTTATTATGTTTATTTGTTTTATCTTTCACGAGTGATGAAGAAATTGCAAACAGCAGGGTTTGTATGAGGTTTGGAAAGTTACGGAAATTGATGATGTCTTTTTCCAGGACTTGGAAAGTTTTGGAAAAGAGAAGTTTCTCAAAATGGCTTTAGAAAAGTTTTAGATTTTTGTATAAAAATTCTAAAACATACCCCACCTAAAATGGATGTAGCTTAGTATTGTATTAAACACTGTATATTTTATGTTTGTTCATTTTACTGTTTATAATACAAAACATAATCTGCCAAAAATTTATAAAATATATCAGCAAAAGTAGTGTTTTCGTATTTTTATGGGGTTTCAATATGCAAATGAAAATGAGGTTCATGGTTTTGGAAATTTGGGTATTTGACTTGGGAAAAGCTTTAAAATTTTTTTAAAAGGAGTTTGTACAAGCCCTGAAACAGTGAAATTATACTTTTTGGTAAAATAGAGTGGTTTGCATCAAATCTGGTGTCACCATTCTGAAGTTTCATGGCCTTTTTTCTTCCATAAGTTATACATTGGCATGTTAAAATCAAAACTTATTTCCAATTTTCTGTCAAAATTTTGAGTTACTCCAATTTCAACAAAGCATTCTTGCTTTTAATGAAGTCAATTATACTTATTTATAATTTTTTATATATAGAATTGCCATATCCCTTTTTATATCTTTAATTCATTAAATTTTCTATTGTAGTGAAGGATATGGTTCATTTGTTAGGCCTCAAAAAGTTAATTTTGGAATTTCCATCACAGAAGCAATAGAAAGAAGATATGGAGACCTTTCTGATGATATTGATAGAGAAAATATGTTTTTTGTTGGTGCTAAAAATCAAAAGACTTTAGTTGATGTTGTTGGCTTTGATCAAATGAAAAAAGACTGGATGTGAGTGAACAATCTTGCTCAGTTTTCTATTTGTCATAGCTTTTTTAATCAAGGCTATCTTATAATCAAATGAGTTTGGCAATGATATATAAATTTTATTGATTAGATTTAGATTGTTTATGAATTTTTTATACTCATAGATAATATCATTTTCCAATAGATTTTACTAGCTTTTGTTACATATCATATTTATTAACAGGCTGCTGTTTTCTTAAAAATTGTTGACTTATCCAATAATCTTGTGCCCTTTTAAATTACATCAAAGAGAGTTGGCATCCATCAGTAGCTTACTTTTGCTATCATTTCAAGGCAGTTGAAAAATTTGCGCAAGATATCACTGGAACTGATGCATGTAACAGGCACTAATGTGGACAATGATGCTCAATCATTAAATACCATTATCCCAAGTGAGTTGCATTTCAAGACTAATTCACTATTGTTTATTACCTTGTCAAGATTTATGTTCTATGGGAAATGCCCCAATTAGGCCTCAGTGTTTTTAATCTAATTTAAATGTAAGCTTGTGAAGTGAAATCACCCTTTAACCTGGTTTCCTGTCTACTGTAGCTGTCCTTGTCAAACACAGGTAGTCATTCCTATGGCAGTTACAGCAAATTGGAAACACACTGCACTTGGCTATCTGCAGCTGCATGTGACAATTAGAAGTCTCAGCTTTGCTTCATGCCACCAGCACTCTTGGCACACTTGAAGCTGCATGTCAAGGTAGATGTGCCTTTACAGGTAGTTTCCTGTGTGCTAAACTGATACTATCACTTGGTATAGTATAGATTTGGACCCTTCTTCCTAAATACTAGATGCATAGCTGCTGGAACACTGGATTGAGCATTTAACTTACTTTTGTGAAGCTAGCTATTGAGTGCCTATAGATATATTTTTAACAGGAATCACATGGGAATTAAGCACCAGAGCACAAATTGCACACTGGCCCTTGGTCTGCATTGCACAGTAGCCCTCCATCCTCATAGAGCAACCAGGATTTCATTGGCCCTTCAACAAAAAGTATTAGGAGGCCCCTTGTGAGACAAGCAAGCAGAAACATAGAAGGCCTGGAAAATTGTTGCTGGTACTACTTTGTAAGGCCTGTAGACCTTGAAGCTCTAGGACTTATGAGGCCACTAAACTCTTGAAGCTACTAAAATCTTGAAGCTCTAAGGCTTATGAGGCTCCTAAAACCTTGTGGCTCTAAGGTTTATGAGGCTCCTAAAACCTTGAAGCTCTAAGGCTTATGAGGCTCCTGAAACCTTGCAGCTCTAAAGCTTATGAGGCTCCTAAAACCTCTGCAGCTCTAAGGATTATGAGGCTCCTGAAACCTTGCAGTTCTAAGGCTTATGAGGCTCCTAAAACCTTGAAGCTCTAGGGCTTATGAGGCTCCTAAAACCTTGTGGTTATAGGGCTTATGAGGTCACTAAAATCTTGAAGCTCTAAGGCTTATGAGGCCCCTAGACCTTGCATTTCTAGGGCTTATGAGGCCACTGAAACCTTGCAGCTCTAAGGCTTATGATACCACTGAAACCTTGCAGCTCTAAAGCTTATGAGCCCACTAAAGCCATGAGACTCATTGGCAGTTTTTCCCTGTTTACCTCCACATATTCAAGTAGCCTAAGTGCATTCAGATAGTAAATTTCAAAAATAATTTGTTTAATTTGACCAAAGCCTTATAATGCAAAGCAGTACTAGTGATATAGATGGCAAATAATCAAATTCATTAAGTGAAAAAAAATATTTGAAGGCTTCAAAACTGTAATTTTTTCTATGTTAGTAACATTGACATTTTGAATCTTTTACACTTGAAAATTTTCTATACATCACTGCAATGTTTGAATTTATAGAGCAATGGTTTGTTTTTCATCTTTTGAAGCAAACAGCTTTATCTTGCATGAATGGCAAATATCCACTTTTCTTTATAGCTGTAAAGAATTAGTACTAGTTAGAGATGTGAATCAATGTATCTGGATTTACTGTGGAGCTAATTTGATAGATCACCTTTGTTTTCTCTGGACAAAGCATATTTTTTTTTTAATTCACTATTGTTGTTGCATTGTTTGTTTGCTTCTCTATTCAGAATATTTTTACATTATGCAAATAATATAAGCTGTTTTTATAGTAAATGTTGGCCTCAAGATGTATCATTATACAGAATGCCAGTCTTCTTTCTACTTGTGCTAGGAATGTCCATTCTGTATCACCTATTCTTTGATTTATGTCTATTGTACAAGTCTTAAAGCACTTTCTGTTTTCTTAATATTTAGATGTTCGTGACCTTGATCTATCCAGAAACTTGTTAAGATATTGGTCAGATGTCACAAGAATTGTTTTCCAGCTCAAGAAGCTACAAGTTTTGAATATAAGGTGTGTTTTTGTCTTCAGCTTTTGAATTTATTTTTGGATATAGGCTTTCCAGCATTGTGTGTTGAGACTATCATATCCCTTTGCCAATGCTTCATCAATGTCATCTTTTCAGTGTGCCTTGTCATAGCCTTGGTTTTCCATTACACCTTGTTAGTACCACTTACCACCAAGTGAAAAAGGCCTGGAGGCCCAGATGTGGAAGTTTTTATCAGGGGTTCAAACATTTGTATGTCACAGGTTGGCAATAATGAGTGAAAAGTTATGTACTAAAATATCCTATCTATAAATAGTATGTTTAAGAAGGGGACCTGGGACTTGCCTCAGAAACAATTGTACACTCTACAACCAGGGCCGTGGCTACAGTGGGGTGTGGGGGGTTGTAACACCCCCCAGGCGTCGAGCTTGTCGGCAAAGTTACTAAGAATTAAGGTGTTGTCGGCAATTTTCAGAAAATCAATATTGTC
>OLMO02000262.1:685121-696126 GCA_900291935.2 Cassiopea xamachana | reverse complement strand
AGAGGGTAACACAGCAGAGAAGAGCTAGCGGGAGAAAAATTGATAAAGCTAATTTAAAAAAATAAAGAATTGAATTGTATTATAAACAACAGTTAATATTACCATCCGCTTCATCATTATCATTATTACTAGCAGATGTTTGATCAATTTTGTAAGTTCCTTCTTTGATTTTTTCCAAAATAAGCTTGTAGTATGGGTTAAGCCAATTTCCAAAGTTCAGAAAATCAAATTGCGGATTCCCAGCTTGTTTTGCTTTTAATATTATCTCCATTTGTGTACCGTGCTTGCTTATGAATGATGCTGTCTTCTCAATAATTGAATGCGACTTTTGACTGTCTGGCTGCAATGAAACAAAATTATAATCAAAATCACAGCTCACACTGACATCCAGTTTTTTATGCACTTCTGATTCCATTAAAATGGCTTTGATCAGGGTTCGTACAGCTTTTGCGCCAAAAAGATCCCTAATTAATATGATGAATATGTATACATTTGTCCCTGACTTCTTCGACAAGCTATGTTTTTCCCTGACTAAGAATCAAAATGAGTTTGTATCTACAAACTCTTCTTGAAGCTTAGTCAGGGAAAAATTTTTCTAAGCATGCTCAAAATAAAATTATTTTAATGCACTTCTAGTTTCATCTTTCTCTGTCCTACAATTCAGCTAAATTATCAATACTACCAGGTATCATGTACATTTATTAGTTAGGGCTACACAAATATTCAAAAGAAATAAATATTCCTTGAATTTGTAAGGAAAACATAGATATTTCCAGACTATAGAAAAAGTTCCCTGATTCTCCCTGACTTTCCTTCACTTTCCATAAAACTTTAATTCCCCTGATTTTCCCTGGCTGTACAAACCCTGAATGATAATATATTATTGAAATTTGCTTCAAAAACTGTGCTGCAGTTGAACATTAAAAATAACTTTGTCAGGATATCTCTAAACAATATATAGAAAACCCCACACTGAATTTGTAGAAATGGTCAAATTTTCAACCAAGAGAATGCTATATAATCATCAATATATGGAATAGTTCTTGCAATTAACTGCAATTGTTTACATGTAACCATCTGACTATCTTCATTCTTGCTCTTCACCACTTCTTCCTGCACTTCACCTGCCACGAGAACTCTCAGCAAAATTAACACAAAAACCAAATTTGAAATAAATTGTTGTCACTTCTCAGTGAAGCATACGCTGTAATTGTGAACTGACCAAAAAGGAAATTGCTGAATACAGAAGCCAAAATCATACAACCAATTAGACTCCTGATGCCAAGCATGATAGTAATTTTTATACACCAGGCTTTCCAGGGAAAGATGTTCATGCATGTCATCAAACAACTGCTTTATTATCTATCAGTTAAATATTGCAATCACCCCATTGCTCTTAAGTATCATTTTGGTGCAAAATACACAGATGGTACCCCTCCATATATTTCCCAATGTCCTAGAGTGTGAAAAGCCAAGGTCAATAATCTTCTGGAAAAAGCTCATATTAGTTTTTATGTGCATAAATTGCAGAAGACTGAAAATATCTAGAAATTCATGCAATATTGAAAAAAACTTTCATAAAAGTATATGCCTGTCAAGAACATTGCCAACTCATTAAGTTTTAAAAACCAGTTTCAGTGAAAAAATTCCCCACATGTGCTACTTGAGTGCCCCCAACAAGGACAATTCAATGGTATCAACAAGCTGCGCTCACTGCAAAGAAATCCATGCTATTTTGAAGCATATATGTAAGGAAGTTGAGGTTGTAACATGATGTCACACAAGAACAAAAGACATGGAAGGAGCAATCAAGAAAAACCTGTCCACTCCATGCAGGCATAGAAATGAATGTTAAATGATGCTATTACTACAAATAGTGGTGGTATTTTAAATGGTGGAAATATAAACAAGAATGCTATAGGTCAATGACAAAAAATTAAAAATCATTGACAGGAAACTGGAAATAGTCTAATTCTTGTTGGCTAATTCTTGATGCACACCAATGATTGCCACCCATCAGAGAGGCAAACCCACTTAGCTGAAAATATATCATTTATGAATAAAAGCAGTGGAAATCTAAAACCACCCAGAGATCTTTGATATTCCAGGGACAGCCCATGTCCTTTTCTGCAGATAATGGACATGCATGTGGTCACACACAAGTCAGTCAAATTATGTATGCTTTTCACTGCACATACAAAAGGTGTTTCTGAGAGTGTGCTGCAAACATCAAATTCTGATGATATCACTTTGAAAGTTGATAATGTTTGTGCATATTTTTTCAGCATTTTTATTGCAGGTTTTACTTTGTTTTTATTTTTTTGATCTGCTGGTGAATATGTAAAAGTCTTGCACTCTCATTGAGCACAATTTTCTGCATACCCTTATCATCAGACATACTGAATTTTGCTCATATAAAGGACTGCAGAACTCAATTTGCAGTCATAGGAATCATATGAAGTGTGCATCTATTTATTTCCAAGACCTAATAAGCCAGAATTATGAATGAACTTAACAGTATGAAGAAGCATTAAGATGATTGAAGTAAGTAAATATATTATCACAATCTCAACATACCCAATTAAAACTGCATGTGAAGATGTCAGATAAGAAGCTCTCCATCTGCTATTTAATATCTGCAATCTTCAATTTCAATTTGTTTTTAATATGTTCATTATAAAAATCTATGGAGCCAAGAAATGCTAGTCCAATTGTACAAAAAAGACCTACCACATTCATTCCTTGTGGTATGTAAAGTCCATCTGGCTTTTTGTACATTAATTGAAGTTGGTTATCATTGTGCTTTGGGACATAGCTGAGTTTGGCTTGCTTTGCAGGTGCAGACAATGGTTTTCTGATCTCATTTCCTGAAATGAGAATATTTCAATTTATGGCCTATGAATGGTGGCATAATTCTTTTCAAACTAAATTTCATCAACATGTCAGTAAAACCTACAAATAAATATATCAATGTTAGGTAATTTGTACTTTTCTGGCTTCCAAAGAACATTTACATCTAGTACTGAAAACACTAGAAGAATTATCTTACTGGTTAAAGAGTTCAGGTTGATTCCATTGCCTATTCTTCATATAAAATATGTAATTGGAAGTACAGATGATTAAAGTTCATAACTTTTTAATTATGAATTTGGCATGGTGATGACTGTTCCCATAAGGTGCAATGCTTAAGTTCCTCATAACAAGCACTAATTTTTAAATTTGCTTTAAGCCCACAATTAGTTCTGTGAATAAACATTACTGTCTGCTTTAGGATCAAGGATATCAGGGTCAAGTTTTGTTATAACTAATAATGCAAGGATAGAGGTAGCCATGGAGATCTAAACTTAGTTTAGCAGACATCATGGATTGCAGTGTATGAGCAAGAAATTTTAAAGCTGACTAATGTTATCAAGTAAAACACCTTATATTCAGATACATTTACATTTCACAATTTACTAAAATCATTAGCAATATCATCAATATTGACCATCTCAATAGTGAATTATATCCTTTCATAGCAACCTACCTAAAATATTACACTTCAAATAATACTGAATTGTTTTGGTTTATGGATGGATGGAAGACATGAAGTGATGGAAGGTATGAAGGGTAGCCTAGACATAAAGACAATTCACCTTTTCAACAAAAAAAAAGAATTCACCTTTGCACACATTTAATAATTACACAAATCTCACTACAAGAAAAACCAATTCATCTAATTTCATGCTATTTTACCAATAACTGCAGTGGAGTTCCTTTTTATGATTTAATAATTAATGAATAAATAAATAAATACGTAAATATTCTGTTGATACTACAGAACTTTACCACAGTACGTAAATATTCTTTTGACATACTTATAAGCTTTTTTGTCTGACACTCATCAGAATATGAAAATGCCGGATAGTAACCTAAAGCTTAACTGAAATATATATCCAGATGCAGTTAATGTGATAGGGCAAATGTCTGCTACATGGAAAGCTATTGCCTTGAGCTATATTTCAAACTGCAGGGCAGTGATCATTCACTGCACAAACACAGAGTTAATGAGAACCAAGGAAAAACAAATCATACATGCTTTCTCCCAAAGGCATATATAGGTTCCTAATCTTAACATTACATTCCAAATTCAGAAGATTTAGTGACAAAATGAATCAAATCTAATCAGTTCTAAATCTGCTAACCAAAATAAGCAAACTGAAAATGAAAAGATAATTTTTATCAACCTACCTTGATAAGAATCATCATAATCATAACATTCATTAGGATCATATTCTTTATCACCATCAACTGCTCTTGAATATCCATCTTGATACTCATAACCAATGCTAGAATATGTTGGATCGCTCATTTGAGATGGAGTCCTCCATTCTTCACTTTCTTCTAAAATAGTTGAGCAGAAAATTGTTAAGTACCATATTCCCATACAAAATATCTTCTGTGCTTTTGCATACTTTCTACAAGACATCTGCAAATCTATGCACATCACTACTAGATATTCACTCTCAATTGCTGAATCATGCTAAGTTTTGACACATCAAATGATGCACAAATGTGTTCTTATTATCATCAACATCAAAAAATCTGTGGTTGCTCACCTTTCACAACAGAATATTCTTCTTCACTTTCATTCAATTCAAAATACCTATACTTGTCACATTCCTCTTCCATATGCTCATCATCAGAGGAAATATCAGTGGTACCANACTACTTGGTAAACCAAAATCATCTTGACTGTAAAAGCAACCTCTGCAGTCATACCTTTAAATGAAGAATTATAAAAAACCTACTGTTAATATGTTCAGTCCAGTTAATTTTGAAAATTAATCTAAATACATAAGAAAGTCATAAAAAATTATCAAACATATATAAATACAGAAAATGGAAGAAAATACAAAAAGAGTACATGAAAAATTTGCAAAGAGAATGATATTTTCAAAAGGAGGAGCTGATTGAATGAATTTGAATTATTTTCAACAATATAAATAAGTTTTGGGCAATGTAGCTTGGGCTGCAAGAGAAAATTCATCACTGGAATTTTATGGCCGAAGGAGTAACACAGAGGCAATAGAAACATGGTAATTTTGAGAAATTAGACGCTTGTCAGGATTGGCTACACCACCGCGAGAATAGCTGCTGAAAGTTGATTGTTTAATGAGGGAAAATTATTTGAAAATGTTTCAAAAAATAGCTTCAATTTAATATNTAGCTAAGCTCAGTAATAAACTCTAATACCTATCAACCAGCAGTGAGTCATCTCCCATCCAAGTAATCAAGTGTTTGCCATCCTCAATGTATTCTGCAACTACATCGTCCCTGAATATTTTACATTGATAACCCACTACAACCAGACTCTCGTAAGAGTTAGATCCATTTTTGGTTGTCTCACTCTTCTTTAAGTGTACTCCATCGTGCTTCTTTCTCCTTTTAGGGGGTTTCTCGGCGTGGTGGAGTAAAAACGACATTATATAAGCATTGCAAAGAATCCCTCAACAACATCCACAATTTGTTCACAAAGTAACAGGCAATAATTATACCATTTTGATGTCGCCTCTATTGGTTGTCGCCTCTACTGCATGCATAGCTCATTAGGAAATTCGGCAATAGGAAAGTCGGGCAATAGGAAAACTGGACAATAGGAAATTCGGCTGTGGAATTTTTATTGATTTTCACAAAGCATTTTATATAGCAAATTATGAAATTATTTTGTCAAAGCTTGAACATTACAGATCTTAAAATTGCTTTAATTTGCTTTAAATCTTATCTTACAGATAAAAAGCAATATGTATCAATAAATCTAACTCAAGCTGTCTCAATATTACCTGTGGGGTTCCGCAGGGTTCAGTTATTGTCTCTCTTCTTTTTAAATCTACATAAATGATTTGTCTTACTCTTCCTAAGTACTAGTCTTCCATCTATTTGTAAATGATACAAATATTTACTGTGAAGCTGAAAATTTTTAATCGCTTCAAAAAATAGGTTACAAGGAATTGAAACAAGTGAAATTTTTGGCTTGATATCAATAAATTATCACTGTATATTGACAAGATTAATTCTATTATCCTTCAGTCTCCTCAGCAGCCCTCTTCTCAAATTATCGATATCAGAATTGAAAACTTTTCTATTAAAACAGCCCGCTATGTNTTAAATTTCTTGGAGTTCTATTAGATGAAAATCTTACATGGAAGTATCATTTGACTGAACTTTCTAAAAACTGACAAGAACTTGAGACATGTTCTTTAATGTAAGACACTTCCTACCAATAAATGTCATTCTAATTCTTTATTTTCACCATTTCTCCAATATAGTATTCTAGTTTGAGGTCTTAAATATGAATCCTATATTAACCCAGTGTTTCTGCTACAGAAGAGGATTTTAAAGGCAATTGCATTTGAAAACTCTACTTCAAATTCGACTCCTATCTTCTCAGGCTTAAAAAGTTTTAACACTGTATGATCTCTTTCAAATATAACTTCTGACTTTTGTTTATGAATCTCTTTATAAAATCTCCCCTGCTTGTCTCCACAACTTTTTTAAGCCTGTAGCATCTGTTCATCAATATCGAACGCGACTGGTAGACAAGGGAGATCTTTTTTTGGCTTAAAAAAATGGTCAGTGATATGGTCCTTAGATCAATTCATTACCATGAATCAAAGTGTTGGAATGACATCAATGTTGTGATAAAGCAGTCACCTTCCGTTGTCCTTCGAAAAATAATTAATACAAATCATGAATAGTAATGCTCACTTTCCTAAAATCTTCCAAATAATACGTGCAACTATATCTAAAATCTAGAATTTAGAATTTTTCTTAAATAAGGGCTGCTCTCTTTTTAAATAGCTTAGCTACTGCGAGTGGAACTCCTTAAGATTTCGTCTATATGAAAAATTCTATACTGTTATATAGTTTTGCAGTTATATGGTAGATTTATTGAGTTCTGTATTGTTTAAAATGCAACAGATTTGTATTTGGTAGAATTTAAAAGATGAACTGGACTGAACTGAGGATCCTCTGATTGATACGAGGCTCGGAGGAGAGCCATCATCAACAAATATATGTAAATACCCACAACAAAAGACCCCACCCCCTTGTTTAGGTTCAAGGCTGAAAAGGTTCATATGCAGGAAATACAAATGAGATGTCAGCAAACCAATCGGCACGTGATGGTTCTGTCAGGGATGGCGCCACCGGGGGTGCATGGAGGAACCCTCCAACACTTCACAGAAGTCCATTGTTATCACATAACTGTTTGAAGGGCTATATGCATTGACTTCTACCTCTATTTTTGAGCCAAGTTAAAAGGCATGGTAGGCCAGAACTTTCTTGCTTTCCTCGCTATCAGCACGTTGGCAGAAAAGCCCCCCTTCACACATTTTTTGTAGGTTCTGGAATGTATTAAAGCTCTGGATTTGAAAAGCTAAAATAATTAAGAGAAATAATTATAAAGAGTAACCTTCAAAAGGGGTGGCGTTTGAGGACATTTAGGGGTTATAGCCCCCATTGAAAAGTGAAGAACTCTTTTGGGGGAATTCTTTAGCAGATTCAGTACCCTTGCTAACCGTATCTTAGCCACTTCTTCAGAAAATACCTAGAGCTGCCTTTGACCGGCGAGTCTTTGGGAATGTATCCTATCACTATTAATTACATGGAAAGTCAGTAAATAGTCTGTCCTTACAAGAAAACAACATACCCCCATGCCTAAATTCATGTTTGCATGAGCCAAGAATAACTTTAACGTAGCGTAGGATCAGAATAGAAATCTCAATAGAAGTAAGAAAAGATCAGTAAAATTTTATACTTGATCAACAATCTTAAATGGAGTAGAGAGATTTACAAATATTATGGGGAAAGAGATCATTGCTGTTGAGATGTGGATTTACAGAAGAATGCTTTCGTATACCATGGACATCCTATAAAACAAAGGAAGAAGCATTGAGGTGAATGAACACTAAATTATCACTACTAGTAAATGCCAAACAATGAAAGACAGCGTACGTACTTTGAAGAAATGGCCTAAAGAGATTACTAATAGGAGGAAAGTTAAATGGAAAGAGGGAGACAAAGAACTCTGTGGATAGACAACATCATGGAATATATGAAACTGTCTTATGTAGAATGTGAGCATCAAAATCATCATCAAAATCATCATCAAGCAGCTGACACTTGATGATGATTTTGATGATGATGATGATGATGATGATGATGATGATGATGATGATGATGATGATGATGATGATGATGATGATGATGATGATGATGATGATGATGATTATGATGATGATGATTATGATGATGATGATGATTATGATGATGATGATGATGATGATGGCGATGATGATGATTATTATTATTATTATGATTATGATGATAATGATGATGGTAAAATTATAATGGTGGAGTTTTAGGGTAAAGGCTCTTATACTCTGTGGTTTGCGCAGATTTTTGCTGTAGCACCCTAGTACTTCGGCTTAGGAAACTTCTTTAATTTTCACGTGAAAAAAGCGGTGAATGCAATGACAAGAGACGCAAAATATTAGCATAAGACTAGGACATGAATTGAATTCTGATATCTACCAACAACAATAACAACAATGACATATAAATACTTGATTCAGCAAACTAATATTATAAGAGTATTTCCAGAGATGATGAAAGACTCAATCAAGCAGAAAATGGCAATTAATAGTTGTTGCTGCTTACATCACTTTTATTTTCTTGTAGCCTATCACGCTGTCAAAAGTAAACTAAATGCATTAGAATTTAACATGAAACTGAAGGAACTGCCCATTTAAGATAGCGATATAGTCTACATTCTTTTTAATGATAATGATAACAATACTATATTTTTTACACGTCATCAGATTCAGCGTAATGAAGCTGCTATCCGTCCGGGACCTGATGCTAAGACAGTGCTAAAACAAAAGTAGAGATATATGTATAGAAACAAAAGATACACTAAAGCGTATTAGTTAAAATGTTCATCTAACTTCACTTTAAAACGAAGTAATAAGTAGTCAGTTTGTAACTCATTCGGAAATTAGTTGCGAAACCAGCTCCCCTGGAACTGAATGCTATTCCTAAATACTTCAAGCTTTATGCTCGGAAGTTTCAAATTAACGGTATCCCCTCTTGTTCCTTTACAATGACAAACCTTTTTGGGGAGTCTTAATATATGTGTTGGACTAATTACAGACAGAAGAATACATAGTGTTGCAGAAATGGCTTCTTGTCCATTGCTTTTCTTCTTCATCTCTTAATTTAGACTCTAGAGATTGATTGCGCAAACATAAAAAGACTTACCGGGAAGTAAAGTGGATGTGACACCCCCTTCAAATATTCTTGTACCATTCGGCAATTTTTCACACCATTCGATAAATTCTGCAATATTCTCGTGCCTGGTATCCATATAGTCGTTGACAGTCTTTCTCAGTATTTGCAGGTCACTTAGATACAACTCAGTGACCCTCAACGACTCAGGCAGTAATGAAATTATAAAAAAAATTGCGATGTTTCCAAATAGCCGCTGTTGGTCGTTGACAGTATTTTAGTTTTAGGAAAAGCTATCAAGAACCCTTTACGGCTGTACGGATACCAGGCTTAACGGTCTTTGGTTGTCGCTAAGGTGTATCCATGAAAATGTTTGGGTCCTTGACAGTCTTTCTCAGTCGGTACGGGTCGCTGAGAGAACTAATTTCTATCCCAGCGGCCCTCAACGACTGAGGAATTCACAGTCGTTAATGAGAGTATAACAAATATTCAAATTTTTCCATATAGTCGTTACAGTCGTTGACAGTCTTTTAGTTGTAGGAAGGACCGTCAACGACCCTCAACGACTATATGGGTACAAGGCTATATCGAGTAGTTCATAAAAAGGGAGGCCCAGCAGACTGTTGTGCATCAAGACATAACAAGACATGTTTTAGAGATCACCAAGTTAAAGATTTCAACTTACTATGGAGTTTATGCTATTGTGAAATTATGGTTTTGAATGATACTTCAAATACGGCCAAAGGATTATCATCGCTGGGTCGAAAAAAGGACATTTAAGAAGGCAATTGTGGAGTTCTGATATTCAATCCAAGTCCCATGCAAGACCTGTAAATTACTTCTTTGTTTCCATACTTTGGCTCTATGTAGCAAATAAATCCTGTTTAATGCTGAGGTTTCGTTACTAATTAAAATCCAAATACGACCATATCCCCTTGCAACCGAGCGCCAAAACAGTGCAACCATGTTCTCAGAAGAGAGAGAATGACAAACTTAGAGAAAAGTCAAAACCTATCTCTGATTCCTCAGACAAATGCAGTCGTCAACTAAAACTTTACAACTAAATTAGGCAAACATGATTACTGCTATCGGCAACGGTTAAGCAACGCTCCTTTGCAGTGGCGGTTTTTCAAGAAAAATCGGGGGGGCAAAGGGACTGAATTTGCCGAGTATCTTTGGGGAAACACGTGTACTCGACAAATACTTGGGAATATTTATCAATTGCATTTGTTTTTCCTGAGAAAACATTACAAGAAAATCGAGGCTCAAGTAACGTTATTTTGTTAGTAAAACATCATGCATTTGGCCTTTGGTTTCACTACTTTTGCCGACAATTTGCCAACTCGACGGCACCTGGGGGGCACTTTGCTTCCCACCCCCTTGCCCCCTAGTAGCTGCTACTGCTCCTTTGTATAAATGACTGCATTGGTGTATAGGACTTAAACAATTTTGGTGGCTAGGCCCTGTCAAAATTGCCACGACACATTACTAACTAATTTAACTACTCGAAAAATCGACAAATGGCATCCTAACGACTCACAGTGAATGTTAAATTAGAAAGAATGACACGGTGCTTACCCGAAAAACAATTACAAATCTCCTCGAGGACGAAATTAAGATGCTAAAGATTCATCAGACGAAAAAAAAATTCGCCTACTATTTACATATGTTGCCTAAAAGACAGACCAATTATCTGCTAATTGCGGTAATTCACCCCTGGGCATTAATTCTAGCCTTG
>OLMO02000262.1:659396-675067 GCA_900291935.2 Cassiopea xamachana | reverse complement strand
AGATAGATAGATAGATAGATAGATAGATAGATAGATAGATAGATAGATAGATGCTGCCAGAGATTTAGCATCTCATTGGTTATCGTGTTTTCTGTGGCTTTTTTCTAGAGACAGTAGTTGGTCCAATAGTCAAACGTCAAGCACATGACCAGCTGAAAGCATCACATGACCCATAAAAACAAGCTTTCCTTGTGCTTAAAGTAAGCAATTCGAATAGTGGTATTTCAAATACCCGAATATTCAATTTCAACCTTTTAGCAAGCACTGATATACAAGGAGTCCTCAACTAAGAAAACTTACAACTTAAATGAGACACTGAATTAAATTAAAAGTAACATACAAGTTAAAATAATAGACTAATGTAAAAAGTTACCGAATATTAAGCTATTCACCTTGACCACAATACTCGCGCTCCAAAAAGTAAATACAAACATAATGGTAAATACAATGGTACAAATCGTTATTCAAAGAACATTTAACTTTTTATGAGAACTTTTTGCCTTAAATTTGAGGTCGAAAGACAATAACAATCTCGCTTTGTTTTTACATGGAACTTGATCTCATGTGACTTGGATTTTTTAATTTCAATTAAAAATAAGCTCAAAAACAATGAATAACGGTCATCTACTGCGAAGGAGGAAGACACAACGTCACCAAGCCTCCACCAAGAACAGCACTGATAATTTTCAGAAATATAAGCTCATTTTTATATAGGAATAAAACTTACAGAATATTGGCGCCCAAAAGCATGTTGAGGCTTTGGGGAATAGATTTCAATAGCATACAAAAGGTTTGAACATTACACAAAACAAAGTCTCGGCAGTTGTTGGAAAAGTGATTAATACCTGGTATGGGATCCCTGAAATGCTCCTTGAACCATCTCAAAAGCCCGTTCACTGTCGCATGTACCCGTCCTCGGTACCTAAAACCTTCTGGACAAACTGTGACATATTCTACCCGAGGTTTATTTCTAGGCATATATCCCAACATAAATTTCCCTGCATAGACTTGCGATGCTGAGAAAAAATATGGAATCCTTGATGGGTTCTTCCTTTTTTCTGTGAGGAGAATTTCTTCTAATTTCTGTTTCAATCCTCCCTCTGTTTCTCTATAGTATCGATGGTTCACTATTTCACGTGCTTGTGACGCCATTGGCTGGATGTACCGGGCAATGATTTCATCCAAGTCTTCAAACTCCTAAGAGTGAAACAGGCAAACGACTTCAAATCTACTAGTTATATAAATCGTAAGTCATAAAATGTCAAACAGAAGCTCCATTTGAAACATAGAAAGGAAACAATCGAAGGAAAATTATGACAAAGTCAGTCCGTTTCAACTGGGCCAAATTTCCTTTAAGGCTTCTTGGTTGTTTACAGATGATTAAAAAAAAGAATTTCAAAATTCACACGAACCAAGACAAGTTATACGAAAAAATACGCGTAGTTTGTGATTAGGAGAAAACAAAAAAATATTTCAGTCTGATGCAAAGAGCTCAGTTGAAACCAATCCAACCATCGAAAATGGTCCGCAAAATTGGCTTCATACTTTTACCACAGCACGAAAAAGCGGCAACATAATTTTGTGCTGTGGTAAATTTCTGCAGTATCAACAGACTATCTTCATACTTTTCGAACATGACGTTAAGTTAATCAAGTAATTATGAACTGACCAACCAAATATCTCGAGACCATAACTGTACATAGAATTCTAAAGAAATGAAATGTTGATAATTAAATTCTTTAAGAGTGACATAAGTGACAATAACCGTCCATACAGGAAAGCTTAAGCGTTCATCTGGAATGAATATTTTGTACGGCAATTACAAACTGCATGATTTAACACACCTCGTTTTCGATCCACAAGGATTTCCCCAAACTAAATACGTTTTCCTTCCCTTCTTCTCTTATATCCACATGCTGATATATCCCCGTGTGTACCTTCCAAGTCACTGTCAGGTGGTCGCTGCCCTGCGTAGGAGCACAATGAAGTCAGTACTGCCAAAATCAGTTTGGCATTAAAATATGAAGGGACAAAATGAACATAGATAACTCGAAAACAACAAAGAGGATAAAATAGGCCTATTTTTGGATGAAAGATTAGAAGTTGTAAGGAACAGTAATTAAAAAAACTCAAACAAGAATGCAATACATGAAAATTGGACAAATATTGAAAATAACAAAATCCATCTCGGTTTGCTAATCAGCATTACATGTTCAACCTAATCCATTCTCTTTTCCTTTTCAATTGATTTTATCTGCCAAAATAGATTTATGCTTGGGATTAGTTCTGCCATAGACTGACCTTGAAAACCAAGCACTTCCTAATCAAAATACAGAATATACTAAGACGAAACCTAGACGACAAATTGACCCTTAATGAAAACTAAAGGAAAAATGTAATGCCTAGACTAAAAGACAGACAGCTATTACAGGGTGTCTGCTAAATCTTGAAGAAGAATTTCCCTGACATTTCACGGACTAATATCCCTTTTTCCTTGACATATTTCATTGTAAGTGTCATCCAGCTGTAGAAAACATATTGGAAATGAGTACCTCAATGTCACCACCAGGGAAGAAGTTAACAGATGATTGTTGGGGGGTTAGGTAGTTGAAATTTTGAAGTTTACTGAATGGTACGCACATTGGCTGCCTGGCAACTGCTAGCAGAGGTGGCCAACAGTATGTCATGAAACAGAACAAATATGGAAGAGCCTCAGCTGTGGGTAAAAAGCTAGTTTCCCCCCTAAATATGAAAAAACTGTATATGTAATTGTAAGCTATAAGTTAAAGGCAGTATTCATGTAAAAGAAAGGACGTTCCGAGCACGAGAGCAGAACGAGCAAAATTATTTGTTTGATTTCACGCTCTTTGCAACTTCGGGAAAAAGCCTTTTTTGGCAAGTAGGACAAACAATGCGTTCATCATATTAGAGTGACATCTCTAACTACATAAGAAACACACGTTCTTTTTCAATAAGAAAGTCGTTTACAAGAAAGCAGCACTCAGCTGCTGAGAAAGTTAAGAAAGTTCAGTACTGGATTTTAATTCCTTGTAAATTGGGTCGTAAACAGTGCTTCCACTTTGAAAAATAAAATTTCCTTCCAGCTTTGACATTATTTCCTTAAATTTCCTTCCCAAAAGTTCGAAATTTCCTTCCAATTTCCTTCCACAATGAGGCCAACAAATGTATCCTAAAAATTAGTTAAAATTAGTTAAGAATTCAGGAACAGTTAACCAGCTTTTACAAAATGTTTGCTGTTTCTTTTTCCTTTTGGTTGGAGATGCACACCTTGTTGCTGATGTTAGTTTACTACTGATGATATTTTCATTGCTTTCATCTTCTTCTGGCAACGAACATCCTTCTTCACATTCTAATCCATCCATTTGCTACTTAATTTCAATTTCAATATATAAAATTAATAAAACCTGTCGCAACCATTCACTAGTACCATCAAGTCAGCTCGCCATGCTTTTAGCTCCGTAAAATAAATCCTTTATGATAGCTGGTTTTATAACATGTCACACATGGTGTGAATCATGAAGAAAATATCGCGAATTATCAATAGAGACTAGAAAGCATGTAAATTTAGGTCAGTGCTTCTCGACCGGGGTGCACATGCACCCCTTGGGGTGAATTCGAGATACAAAGAGGGTAAGTTTGAAAAAGGGGGAATTGGGGGTAAATTATACACAAAGGGGTGAAGTTGTAATTGGGCAGATAGTTTGGTGTCAGCTGTATAATACGGGTTTCCTGTCATTTCAGATCGTTATAAATCGCGACCTACGGCTAAAATTAACAAAGCTAGTACCAAGTATAAAAACTCTTGTTGTTGGCACCAAGCCCAAGGTTCGCATTAATGTTATTTGCTTTTAGTAATAACTTATTATAGTCAAAAATAACACCCATTTATGCAATGACAAAAAGAACTTTTGTTGTTAAAATACAGCATTTGTGTGTTGTTATAGTATACACCCTATGTCATTATCTCCTTTTTGAATTTTCTGTAATATGACGATTTGTCGTGGTGGGGGTGAATAGCTGAGAATTATTTCTTTAAGTGGTGGAGTGGATCACATAGGTTGAGAAGCACTGCTTTAGGTCGTTATGTAATACAGTTCATTCATTCTGGAAGCTAGTTTTTATAATTCGAGCGGCCAGTTGTTTACAAAAACATCTTAAAACTATATTTTCCTCCTTTTTGTAGCGAATTTTTGAATTTCCTTAATATTCCTTATATTTTACTTATATTTCCTTCTTTTTCCTTCTAAATTCGATTTCCTTCTGATTTCCTTCTCAAGGTTGAAATTTCCTTAAAAAAGGAAATTTCCTTCCAAGTGGAAGCACTGGTCGTAAACAGCTATTTCAGCTATCCATGTCTGTTTTAATTTCGCCTGATGCTTCTTCATCATTAGGATATTCGCCAAAATTATCTCTTTTATGTTTATCAGTAGCTTCATTGCCAGATTTTGGAATTCGCGCTTGTTAATGAGCTCCTTATCCAGAAGCTCGAGAGATCTGCTTTGGTATTCATAGAGGTTTACCTGTTTTATACAAAAACAAACCGAAATTAAAGAAAGTTTGTCATATCTATTCTAACAGATAGCAGATCGATTAGACTCAAATCCTCTCCTTCAATAAGCATGTTATTTGGTAAATTTACTGGGCATTGCAGCTCAGGATCCTCGAGTTCATTTGCTAATTGTAGAGATAGCTACGTATGATGTGCTTTTGGAATATGAAGAAGAAAAAGATTCTTGAATATGAAGAGAATATCTTAAACAGGGGTGGGCGAACTTGTCCATACAAGGGCCACATTCACAGATCCTAAGGGCTGCACATAAGGTATCTACCTTTGAACTTCCCTGGCCTTTACTTGATTTTTCTTGCAAATGCAGTCTATTAGACAACTGAACAATCAATTTGGATGAAAAGGTCTTACACAGAGTTGGAGCTCCTTGCATGTCACAAATTTTTTGCCGACTGATTAAATCTCATAGGGCATAATTTTATTGCCGATGTAGCAATTACTTAGCCTCGTCAGCATTACCTATTACTTAATGCATTTGGAGGTAATGCCCTCTAAACACAGGTAAGCGCCCACTTGCATGGTAACATGGATTTGTTTCATCAATGATTTTTAAGCTGAGAAGGAGAAACTGATCCTTTAACCAGATTTCATCATATTTTGAAGATTTAGAGTGACAAGGTCAAGATTGAAGAGACAAGGTCAAGCTTTCCTTTCTGCATGGAAGCTAACATTACAAGCAAAACAATCTCACACTAGTACACTAAGAAAAAGACAGTCTACCCCAAATGTGGGTTACAAGGATTGTGCACTAAGAAAAAAACAGTCTACCCCAAATGTGGGTTACAAGGATTGTACTAAGGATGCAGAAGTAACATTTTCCCTTGCAGGGTTATCATCTACGCAATCTTTTAAGTGGGAAAGTAAATTGAACTTCCTACAACAACTCGTGTCAATTCAGAAAATTATTGGTGGGCCGCAAAAACATACTTCTAGTGCCGTAGTCTGCCCATGCCTGTCTTAAAAGATGCATAGAAGACGAGTGGCTTAGCTACTGAGTACCACTGCAGGACACTGCTTTCTCTTGCTAATGCGGAGGGCAACATTTAAGTGGCCCAAACACTACAAGGTAATATCTCTTAATACATTTTGAAGCTCTTGTTTACCTTGAGAGCCAATCTGATTACATGAATGAATTCGCTAATCTCGATAATTCGATTAGCATTGAACTTTGAACCGAAAAAGCTGCCACCGGGTATTAAACTATTGCAGAATTTACCCAATGCCAAGAAAATTGTGCATAATCTATCAAATGGTAAGACAATATTACAGAATTAACGAATGGAGCGAATTTGCCTGGCATTCCCAAATTTCCCTGACATGGCAGATAACCTGTATAGCGTGTTCGGTAAAATACTAAATTCCATGAAAAAACATACCAAACTACAATAGAAAATTAATTATCAAACAAATGTCCACCCATGAAAAACGCGTTATTCCCTGGTCAATAACTATCTCACACATTTCTAAATCAAAGTAACCAATTAAGATAAAAATAGATGGGTAATTTTTAGAGCAATGTAACACGACAAGAAACAGAATTTACCTTGCTACTTGGTCTGAACACACATTCACCGGTGTCCAGATCTTGCAAATGAAGCTCGGCATCTTTAAATGTGAAATTTCTGAACGATGGATGTGAGATAACTCTTTTTATGTAAGCTGTAATAAAAATTAATATCTTCTGTACTTCTAGACATATCGAGTTGCAAAATGATCGACAAGAATTCGAACACTATAAAACAAAGTTCAGATACAAGAAACGTTTGCGCATGGAAAGAGAGCCAGTTGGAAGCAGGCTTTATGTGTTTTATTTTTAAGATAAAATTAGTTGCTGAGCGCTTCATAGCGTAGATTGATACATTCTGAAATAAATTTTCCATCAATTTTACACAGTTTTTGTATCAAATCAGTGTAAGCGAATTAACTGATCGGGGTTAAGCTTCTGAAATTCCAAGTTCCTCTTACTATAGCCAGGGTACATTGAAACTAACTCTTGGCGCCCATAACTTTATCTCTCATCATTTTCAGAGAAAATTAATAGCGAAAATGTCGTGAGAACAGAAAACTCGTCTGAACGTTTGCCATTTATAATATTATGTACTTTTGCCAGGAATCAAAACTTTGATCACGTGGTATATAATCCATCTAAAAAACTTGTGGACAAAATGCAGCGTCGACAAAACAAATAAATTCATAAAGGCGTCTAAAGAAAAAAATTTTATCAAGCGTAGTAGTGTGTAGTGAGGCAAAGAGCTTGGAAAAAGGTACTCTTTAGAAAACCAAGTTAATCGAGAAAAGCTGACCTTCAACACATTAGAGAAAGATAGAAAAAAGAGTTTGAGATGATTAATCTCAAATGATACACTACATTTATATAGGCATAAACATAAGGAGAAATTAACTTTGAACATCAATTCTGTAAAACTTAAAAGGTATTCTTTTGGTTGTAAAGGTGGGTCTACCGTTGAAGCTTAGCCAAAATAGCAAATGTAGAGTACAGAAAATACAGTGGGCTAAGGTGTGCTACGCAGGGGCGGATCTAGGTGTGCTACGCATAAAACCTAATATTCCAAAATGCATTTCCATCCATTAGTAAAACACTTAATTCAATTTTTACTCAGACAGAGTTTCTTTACGTAATCAACTTGACTTAAAACGTCAATGAATATGAAAGAATTAAGATGAATCAGATCAACGCAAATGAGGAAAACGATCAACGTCGTTGACTAATTCAAAATATCACTTAACTAAAAGCGTTGATCATGACTTTAAAAAATTAGCTTACAACCGCTATATGAAAAGGATGATAGTAAAACACTTAAGTGTTAGTAAAACACAGAGAAAGGGTTTTTTGTGTAGCCAAGCTGGAAAATGGTTGGAATCTTCATAAGCAATCATTCGTAATTTTAAAGACTTAGTCGACACCAGTAAAGTAACTTTAAAACAAAGAATTACTTGATGTCAAATGAAGAAAGTTTTTGTGATAATGAATCGATTGAAGCATTAAAACGAATTAGATCAAAAAACCAATGACAATAAAACCACGGAAAATAATATACAGCCAAGACAACAAAACACGTTGACACAAAATATTACATGAAATTATGATACATTAAAAAGAGCCAGAGACAGGCACATACACACCTGTGCGTTTCTGTAGCGCCTTCTTAGCATCCTCTTCAACCTTCTTATCCTTCTCAGCGGCATCTTGATCATAATATAGATCCTTCTGAGGGCTAGTAGTATAACAAAGTCAACTTTAAAAATCTGATCAGAAAAAATAATCCATAATAACTTAAAACTGCCACTATTTACGGTAGAAAATCAAGACTTGCATTAGCAGAAAAAGTTTTCATAAGTACTTCAGTCCATGATGTTTTCATAAGTACTTAAGTCCATGATGTTTTCATAAGTACTTTTACAGCAAACTCTGACAACGTAGGTTTATACTTTATACGTACGTATATCTATCAAATTAAGGAATTTGTTTATAATGGTAACATGTCCAAAGTACAGGATTATTAATTATATTGAGGGCAGTGTTATTGACATCATATAGGAGAGGGAAAGTTCATAAAGAATTCACGTGACAATATACCACTTGCAGTGTGCGGCCCAACCTTTTTTATATTTTTCCACATTTGGCCTTCACTGAAAAAACTTTGGAAACTCTTGGTCTATAGTATATTAAAATCTTTGGTCTTTAGTATATTAAAATCTTTCATTTAAGAGCAACAGTGCTCATAAAACAAAAGTAAAGGAAAAAGACTACAAAACCTAACATATAAAGCAAAAACTCATGCGGAAATTAACAAATAAATAATGGATAAATATTAAATAAATAAACAAATACAGAAATATAAAAGATAAAGAAATATAAAAGATAAAGAAATATAAAAGATAAAGAAATAAACTGATACTAAATAATAAGACACCTGAATTTTCCATCTTTGTCTGCCAAATCTGATGACTTGCATGTGAGATCGACTTGGAATTTCTCCATATTCAATTTAAGAACACGTGCATGCAAAGACATTCCATGCTATAAAACAAGATTGCAATTTGAACAGCATAGAGGAAGAAATCAAGGACCAAACTATCGTTTCTCAATAATACTATGTTGAACACAAAATGCTGAAGCATTATCGTTAAAAAGAAAATTACACTTTGACTTTCCTAAACAGCTGACGCAATGTTCGATAGCCTCTATTTCATCCTCTAATATTCAATGCCTATAGACTAATTCAATTCATTCTATTTTCCGATAATAATTACATAAATCTGCGCGTACCTTAACTCGTTCCTCAGGCCGTTTAACACCTTTGTCGCTTATGTTTTTATTCGCAATAAAACCCAAGATGCCATTATCTAGTCGGACACGAACCCCAACAGCTTCTCCTGCGCAGCTTCCATTATCGAAATGAGTCCAGACCTTGAAAATACCAGACCAATTTATCCAACTTATAAATTTGATTTTTTTCAATAATAATAATATTTAAAATCATCCCCATAGTTTAACCATGCACTCATTGTTAAAACAAAACTTTATAGCATATGAAAATAAACTTAACCATAATGAGAAAGTTCTGAATCCAAGGATTTTGATGGAGAACTCTGGCTTCAAGCCGCCTTGTTATCAATACGCAAAAGTGAAAACTACATAATTATAAAAGACATGAAAAGTCGAAAGAAATTAAGAATTGAGGAAAAAGAGAGAAGGGTATGAGAGAAAAATGTTTATGAAAGACAAACTCAAAATACCTCACTGAGATCGGGGAAATTGTCCTGAAGGCAAAAAGGGCATTGCCACAAATTAGTATCATCGTTACGAACGGGGTTCGCTTGGTCCAAAGCCTCTCTTGATGGTTTTCTATACGCAAATCCAGAAACAACACACGTTACCATTTTACCAATGAACATTGTAGCCTCGGTTTCACCAGTCAATAATCTAAACTTTTCATCGGGTTGAAGTTGCCTGAATGGCACCCTGTGATCTTTGAATCTGTTTATCAACTCGTCTCTGATATCATATAGGGTTATTTGTTTATTTCCATAACCTTGACGACCAAGCTCATCAGCAAAAGCGTCCAGATCTAAATCTTTCAAACGGTCCGGTTGTTCAAGAATCTCATCGACTGCAGCTGATGGTTGTGCTTCCTCCATGCCCTAAAACAACAAATGAATTTAATATCAAATATCATAGATACAATTATTAAACCTCATAAAAATATCGTACGTCAAAACACCAAAACCATTTACTTCTTATACTTAACATTATGGTCAAATATTTCAATTGTATTCCAACAATTTTCTTGAAATTTGACTGTCTCTGAGGCAATTCCATCAGGACTCTGTTAAAGTAAATATGAATGAACCCTTCCAATTTCAACTGTAAATACATCATTTTAAATTCATTGGAAGTTAACACCGCGAAGATTCGTGAAGGATACATAAAGTATTTACATCGTCATATTCAAGGGCATCAACAGCCATTTTTCGCGCCCAGTCGTATGTTTCAGGGTGAATCCTCGTGCTATCTAAGATCTCCATATTATCACTGATAGATGCAGTGTCGATTTTGATAAAACCAGCACAATTCAGAAATACTTGTGGTCCCATTCCATACGACAACACCAATTGTGAACGGTTTTCCAAAGTCGTTGTCTGCGTTTTCAATTTCTGAAAGAACAGAACATCAAAATAAATTTCATAAATTGACTATAATTTCAGCAGATGCATTATAAATCATAGTCCAGCTTTTTCAATTAAAATGCATCTTGTTATTCTTCAATGAAATACAACTTTTGACCGACTTCATATTCACTCGATGAACCATTGACATATGAAGATGAGAAATGCACTTATCTTGGCAAATGGTAATATTCACAAACGATTTCGTAAAACAGGTCAAAGCATTTGAAGATTTTATGAAAATATGGCTATTTAGCACTACTCAATGCACAGTGAGATTTGCAAAAGAAATTCTTCAAATCACAACGGAAATCAGATAACAATTAAATTAGCTATAAAAATAAATTAAAGAATAGAAAAGAATTTGGTTTCACTGGTACTCACCTTTAAGAGATCGCCACCTTTTCTAGGGCCCAGCCCACAAATGAACTGCACAAGGACAGCGACATGCGCGTGTTCAATAGCCCTATTCACATCAATGCCAACGTCATTCGTTCTGTTTATGAACTCTGTTTCCAATGCTTTCATCAGCTGTTCTTTTGGAACCAAATCCTGTCAAACATGGATCCACTCACCAATTACTTCTCATCAAATTAAATTTTACACAAGCGGTTATGGAATAAATTCATTTGATACAAAGAAATGTATGATTATTACTCAATTTCAGCATATGACAAAAGATCAAAGGGATTGAAGTATTTAATCTAGTTCTAGACAGAAACAGATGATAAAGGGGCACGGGGGTTGACTTATTCGATTATACCAACCACAATCGCGCATGCACAAAAATTATTCTAATGGTGATAAAAATAAAAACTGTAATCATTAACATAAATTTCTTCCCCAAACATTAAAAAGTGAACTTGTAATACAGAAATTGAAACAAAGCAGGATACCTGAAGAGGATTTAATTTGAGGCACTCCAATTCACCCTCACCATCACATAAGCTAGCAAACTCAATCAAAGGGTCTTGAAGTCGTCTTCCAACTGAAATTGCATGACGCAAAAGTGGAGGATATTCTCTGAATTCAGCCTGGAAACAAAATTAGTTTATTTGCATTTTAATAAACAACCCACTACTAACATACCATGAAACCAGAAAAAATATTTAAAGAAGAGAGGCAAGTCACTTACACCTCAATAATGGGACAGATATCCACTTATATTAACCAAAAAGAGATCTAATTTCAAACTGACATTAGAAGCTATATCACATGTACCTTTTCGATGTAAAAATACTTGCACCAATAAACTGAACACACGCTTTTTTTATATGAAAACCGCCATTTTGACTGAGCCTCAATTTTCTAAGTTTTTCCCGAAATTGAGCCTGAGATTTTCTTAAATTTTTCTTAACTTTTTCTGAAATAAACTGGCTAAAATGGACATAACTTTAATTGTTTATCGTGTATACTAGAATTCAAATTCCATCTTTAACATTTTGAATGCAATAATAACGAAATATTGATATTTGGCCAATAAAAACACTGCATTTTGAAAATTGAGCCTCGTGATTTTCTTAAGAGTTTCTTAAGATTTTCTTAATAATTAACCATTTGATCCTCATTTTTTTTATAAACTATTTTATTACTAAAAAAACGTATATTTATACAGGATAACTTTTCAGCACCATCGTGATGCTGTCATCTTAATGACAAACACCTAAGATTAAATTTTACGAGATAATTAATTCTTTCTCTCTTCTCTTATATATTCTCCTTTAATTCGCCACTTTCTCATACATTTTCAACATTTCAACCAAACTATTTCAACGCCCACTAGATGAAGAAACCTTGTAAATGAACCTCGTTCCATACAACAGCCTCTCATTGAAGCTGAGCATAAACATACCTCTGATCTCGGTGATGCTTCAAAAATTCTAGCAACCTCTCCATCGACAATCTCTACATGTATTGGTGACATCTGTTGTTGTTGTTCTAGATCCATGATGCAACGGCGAATATCCTCAGCAACATTAAGAGCCTCCCTGCACTGGGCAGTGACCGCAACAACATGTGGACGATGCTTCAAGATAAAGTTTTTCAGCACTTCCATTTCTTTCTCCTGGGAATACAAAAATACGATTATTTATTCTTCAATCCAGTTTGAGCATGGAAATCAGTAAAAACATCAAAAATAAGTTCTTCTTTACACCAATCATTTTTCTCAATATTCAAACCAAATTAACATGTTAAATATCATAACTCTGGGAAAAACTAATGAAATTGGATTTTAAAAAATGGAAATGCTAACAAAAGGAGTAAAACATTGTATTTTAAGAACAGATCTTCTTGTTTTTACAATTCTAGCCATGAGGAAACTCTTCAGGGAAATAAACATCACATATTCAAATGTGTACACAACAGCTTCTCTACAAATCTTTTGTATGCATGCATTTAGAAGGCAAATCAGGCAGATTTTAAGTGAAAAATGAGCGAATATTTATTATAATGAAGCAAGCAATAATACAAAGTGAATAATCTTAAAATGTGATCGACTTAATAAATACCTTAGCTTCACGTTCGGCTACTCGTAGTGAATTTCTCCTTTTCGTTATATGCCTCAATCTAAGGAAATCAACTATCTCTCCATCACCATCCAACATAGCTAGGAATGCAGCTGAATTTTGATCAGGAAGAAAGGCGCAGGAAGCGACTCTACAACCACGCTCTTTTTCTGATTTTATGCCAAAATCATGATCATCTTTTAAATGACTGTCCGCTTGATATGGTGCGACGTCAATGTATGATTTCAATTTCCTTGCACACAACTGCAGGAATAGGCAAAGACTATGAATTATACACAAAAATGACAAACAACAACGGAGATAAATACCAATTTACAAAATGATAAGCATTTGTTAATAGATGTAGTTTATAAGGAATGTAATGAGAAAATTTTTAAGCTTACTAGAGTAACAAGGCAAAGACCTTAACACTTTTTTAATTAATTGTCAAAGTAAATGTGAATAATGATATCAACATTTTTCATTTTCATTTTTCATTTTCAGTCAAGCTGCAATCCTTACTCTATCCCTCTTTACTTCCATCATGATAAAAAATTAGGTGCTTTCATTTTCTACCAAATGCATTACTCATAAAAACATTCAATGTTCCAAACCTTAACAACAAAATCCATTGATTCACTAAGAAGCTTTGCTTTCAGCTCCTTTGCAAAAGTTGGATACAAAATTTTTTCCAGTGCTCGCACAAGAATCTTCTTTCGATGTTTGTTCCATTCTTGTACCAACCGGCTGTACTCGTCCTGTTACAAAACAAAGAATGATTATTTACTCTTGTCCAAACAGTGTACCTCACTTTCCTGATACAAATTAAGTCACTAAAATGCTATGAATACAAAGTTAAGCAATAACATTCTAGTTCTACCTACAATAGAATTTCCAATGTAAAGAATAAATGAATCAAATGCCATACTCGGTAGAAAAGAATCTTTATCTCTTCAACATAAGTTGTGTACCTATGAAGGAAAAACAAAAACTATAATATAAAAACTGAGAATATGAAAACTGAGGATATGAAAACTAAGGATATGATAACTGAAGATATGAAAACTGGCATTCCACCGTCAAGCAATAACAAAACGTAAATGATTTTTCGCTGGAAATCACACCTGATGCCATCATATGTGACTGTTGCATCACTATGAATTATGCGACATAATTATAAATTACTTTGCATAATTATACATCATATTGCATCAGTATGCTAAAAGCTATAAAATTCTTCCAATAATCCATGTCTACACCTAGGCCAATGGATTTCAACTAGAGGTGCGAGACATCATTCCAGGGGGTGCGAGAAGTGCTTGCCTTGATGACAGGATATTAATCTACTACCCTTCTGCAGCTTTAAGCAAGGCATACAATGTAGAGGGTGCGAGGCGGGAGCAAAATTTCTTAGAGGGGTGCAAAATTATAAACGGCTATGAAGCACTGGCCTAGTTCTACAAAATTGTCTTTCAAACTTTACCCGTACGTTCAAGAAATAGTCCCAAATCACTAATCAAAAACAAATCATTTTGAAATCACTCAGCACCAATCTGTTTCATCAAAGTCACGTGGGAAGCAAGAATAAAATTAAAAGTTCCTTTTTCATTCTAGTAGAATTTCACAACACCAAATAAAATAACAAAGGAAAACCACTTTACCCCAATTCAGCATCCAAATCCATTCCAATCTTAATTTCTAAAAGTCCTTCTTTTTCAGCTTGACACATTTTCAAAAACTGCTCTCCTTGTAAATCTCGAACTGGCTTATGTTTTATGTATTTAAATGAAGCGTATTGATGAAAATCGTCAATTTCCTTTTAAAAGAAAAAAGTCAAATATACTTCAATTTATCCTCAACTATAACAACTTAATAAAACCTGTTGCATATTGATAGACAAATAAATATTTGTTTGGATGAAAAAATAAATACATGAAAAGCAATTGAAAAGCAAGAACATCCCAGAATTCAGCAAAAAACACACCAAAAACAACGAATGAGAGAAAGTGAATGAGTAAAGAAATAAACAAATTCATTAAAAACAAAGTTTGACAAAAATAAACTCTCTTACTTTTTTCCCCTTTTTTGTAGGTACTATATTCAACTTTGCTCTGTCAAAAAATGCTTGTCTCACACAATGTCTCACCATTGGCTGTCGTGCAATTTTCATGGCTAACATGTGTCTAGCTCCTTCAAGAACGGCTTCTGCTGTTTGAAATGCACTGAAGAATGAGGAAGATTAAAAGGAACGTTACATACATAGAGAGCAAAAGTTGAAAGGCACATCGTAAATTCTTTTAATGCAATAAATATTTAGCACATGCAAGAATAACAACTGAAAAACTTTCATAAATGATGCAGAAAGGTAGATAAAAAACATAGCAAACTTAAAACGATGAGCATAAAGTATTGATAAGAGAAAGCAAAAAACTCAAAATAAATAAATAATTGGCAAGGAACTATATATACTAATTGAGAAGAAGTTGCTAAATCTGTAATTTGTCTATTTGACTCTTGTGCATGTCCTATGTTAGTCCATAGTAGCAAAAACTATACCATCCACAAGAGGATTTTTCAATATTACAACATAGTAAAGGAAACCAAAAGAGGATTCACTCAAATCAATTGTAACTTCAGAGAAAATGAAGTAACAAATAACATTGAATAAGGCAGACAAACTTGCAAATCAATTGTTCAGCGAGTTCTTCTGGTTCTTCAGCAACTTGCCCAGGTTCATGACGTTGATAATTGTCGCGTAAATTTTCGGCAAATTGTTCTGGTGTCAAGCCAAACTTTTTAACTAAAGAACCTAGGCCATTATCCTTGCAAATTGTGAAAAAATCTCTTCTTCTTGGAACCTTTCGCACTCGCATTTCTTCTTCCTC
>OLMO02000262.1:576338-597874 GCA_900291935.2 Cassiopea xamachana | reverse complement strand
AGTGCAATGATCCTTCACATATTTCAAACAAGTGAATGCAAATAAATTATCTATCTTTAGTGGAGTTGATGTTGCTGTTGTCAAAAACTGCCACCATTTTGATGACGCTTCTGGTGTCTCAAAACTCATCCTAATTCAGACAACCAAAATGTAAAAACTCCTTTTGGAAATCCAAAACATTCTGAACAAAAGTAAACTTTATCCTTACTTACAAGGCTCTTTTATGTATATAGAGTGAAAGCTTTTGCCAATAAAAATTCTATCAATTTATAGACTAATAAAAGGTTTGTGTCAGGTCTTGAAATGAGCAAATGATAGGTACTTCATTCACAAAGCTCCTCCTCAATTCATTAAGATACTTGATTAAGCTCCTACACTGTATTTGCAGTGGTGTGCTGGTTGGAGTGTGAGCATGTAACCCCCTTAAAACAGATTTTAAGGACCCCTAAAGCAATATTTGAGCAAATCATTTGAGATCAAAAGGGACTCCATTTATGGATTGCTTACACAAAAGTAAATAAGTCAAGCAGTGTGTTTGTTTTAGTGCCATGATATGATGAAATTAATTCTGTGAATTTTGTCCATGATGTAACTCTACATATGAACTTCCAATTTCAAGGGAGAGAGGGAAAGGGCATTTGATCATTATTTTATATATATTCCAGGAAAATTTAAGCAAAACCTTTCTCTTAATTGCATAACTTCAATTTAAAGAATTGTTCATTTCTAGGAGCTTGAATAATTGAACCAGTAGAATTTGCGAGGCGAGTGTGGAGGTGCTCTGGCTTGATCAAGTGCCTCTCATTTCAAAGCCTGGTTTGTGTCCCAAACTGAGGTGCGAACAAGAAGAAAGTATTTGCTGCATTATGATTAGAATTTGGCTACAAAATGATGGCTCCTATTATTAAACACAATTTGATTTCACAACAAAATGATCACTCGTAATGAACATGAGTTTGCTACAAAATTATCTTTCCTATTAAGCAACTCCCTTGGCACCAAACTAGCCCTGATACCTAACTAAACAAACACCAAAGCAAAAAAATATACGAACACATGTAAAATCACAATAAAGGAATCACTGCTATCAAAATCAGATTTATTATGATAGAAACTAATGAATCTGTCAGCTAACACTGCTTTCACTAAGATTCAGAAAAATAAAAAATTTCCATTTAATTCAATTGATAAAGAACAGCAAACCCCACTGATGAAAACTACAATGTTTCCAATGAAATTATCTTCCAGTCTAATTACTAGGGCATGATTCAGGATGATAAGATGGCAAAGGTTGGATGATAGAACATGCCAAATAAACCAAGAATGTAAATCATCTAGATTACTTACCTATAGGCCCTGCCATCCTTGCAATTAACCCAAAGCTCTAACAAATCTTTCATCTCTACTTGCTCAATATTTCTTAATGGCATCTGCAAAATCATATTTTAACTTAGATTAATTGAATCAATGAGCTCATTGATCAACTAAAATCAATAAGCATCAAACATGGTTTACAGGATGCTTCATACAAAGCATCTGTCATAAAAATAGTGACAATTCTAGCATCCAAGCAGCTGGACTACAAGTGCTAACCACAAAAGACTTGAGTGAAAGTAAAAAAATATCTGGACTCTTCAAACTTTTTTCAACAAAGAAGGTTCATCTATAGTTGATATCTAGATTTGAAATGTGAGCACTATTAAGAAAAAGACAGAATACCTGTAGTTAAATACAATATCACAAATATCATAGAAATGAGATATATATCCAATATCATTAGCATGCCAACTGTAAAAGAAGACAAACATATACTTACAACATAAAATGTTTCTGGTAAACAAATAATGAGCCTATAATTAGTGAGGTTGACATGATTTTCTTTTGAGCTGTAAGTACATTCGTGGGTTTCACCAGGTAGAGCTTGAAATGGTAGGTCCCAACTCTCATTGTCTATCATAACAATCAAGAAACAACATATGCAGACTTGAAGTTTAATAAAAAAAATCAACTAACTATCTATAAAAGTAAAACTAAATGATTATTGTGCAGTCAGTCTACATATCAACTGCAATTTCAAACTTTCAAAGTAATCAATACAGTAAATGAAACAATTCAACATATGACAATCAAGTCACAATCTATTCAACACTATCTTTTCCAATGATTAAAATGTAATAACATCTGATGTAAGCATGTAACTGCAGGAAATGCCTTGAAAGGGTAAAACATGCCTGTACTATCACTTTGGAGGGGTACAAGCCTTATTTTGGTATGTAAATCTCCAGTTCAACAATTCTTTTGGGGGGCAAAACCAAGCAAAATTTTCATTTGGGGGCACTGCCCCCATGGCCTCAAAATTTTCCTTTGCCCACACTGCAGGTATATGCCTAATAAATACAATAAAGCATAGTACTTCACATGTAAAAAAGTGAATGTAAGCTTCATAAATCCATAATCCCCTCACATTATCTTCATACTGAAAATGACTCAAGTATGAGTCAAAATGTTTGAGTCACACCAGAGCAGTACATATCATAGAAAAGTCATATTTCATTGTCATGGCATAGTCTTATAACACTGGATAAGTTGTAATATTTTAAAAATCATTCAAGTATTGTGTGTTTGCTGCTGTTCTTATTCTACAATGCTTCATAAAATGGCTGATTTGATGCATATAACTACAGTACAATTCTAGGTATACACTGCACATGCCAGATGTCTAGCAAACTGTTTTGGACAACACCAAACCTGTCAACTCTCTCAGTTTGGCCAAGAGACTCTTGGTTTCAACTGCTTTCTTCTGGTTTCCCAGTTCATATGTTGTCGCTCCTAGTTTTGAAGATGTCATTTAGCAGAAATAGATGGATCTTTGGCTGCTATTTCATTGGTTTACAGACATCTCCTTTGATTTTGTGTGATTTGTTTAAAATATTTTTTTATTTATATTTGTGGTATAATGGTCATATTGACTTTCCACATGGCAAAAAGGTTTTTTCAATGCATTCTGAGTAGCGAAAACCAATTGAAATTAATGAGACTTCTCATCATCATTTTGTCATAAACTACTTGTATAGCATTTCATTTTATTAGGCATGTTTATTCTTTGATCAAATTTCTGTGATCTCCTGGTTTTTGACCAAATCTCCCTGCATTTTTGTAGGAAAAATGCAGAATCTCCAGGTTTTGAAAATTTTAGGTTGACAGGCATGTAACACACAATTGAATTGAAATCATACTGCAAGACCTGAACAACAAACATACTACATAATTGTATATTATAGAAGCAAAGTGTATTGTATGTGCATAAAAACCATGGCAACACTGCAAAATACAATTAAATAAAGCAGTGTCCTTTATTAACAATTGCTTAATACAAAAACAAAAGATAAAACTAACCAGAAATGTAAAACTTCCCAAGAGAATGCACATTTACATCTTCAACTTGACCAGCAGATGGACTTGTTCTATGGCTTGAACTTCTTTTAGACATTCCATTCATTCTGAAATCAAGACAATCTCATTTCAATGGTGGTAAGAGCAAGAATTGGTACATATTTGAGAGTGTGGGCCACATCCACCAAAACTTTTCTATAGCAATACCAAAACTTCAAAGTTGGTGCAGTGTATCTTAATAGTATAATTATATTTTATCACAGGCCAAAAACAACACTTTTCATGAGTTGGACTGTGACCTGCGGGCCATATGTTGCCCACATCTGAGTGGAGGCTTAAATTCTTGCAAATTAAGAAAATTCTTGTTGTAAAAACAGGAGAAAATCTAGCTCTAAAATTTTTAAAAATATACAGTGTGATGTGTGTACTTGGCAAAAAGCATTTCTTCATGATGATACAACAACAAACTGATAAAAACATTCAATCAACACTGGCAATGAAAAAATCTCATTAACAAGCAGACAATTAAGATTTTAAGGTGTCACTATTATCAAAATTCTTTTCAATATTGGATGGTTCAGAGATATTAAGATATGAATTGTATTTTCTCATCACATAGTACCTAGCAATAGATTCATTATCATCATTTACAGTGAGGGGCATGATTGCCTACTTAATCAATAGATGGTGAATTGCACCAGGTGAATTATGAAAAAGAACTATTTTGTATCAGCTAAACCTGAAGTGATCAATCAATTCCTAGGGCTGCTAAATTAAGTGTCAAAAAGACAACAATCACAATACTATGCATTATATATACAATCATGATATACTTATATCATGAAATATAATAATAATAATACCTATTTATCAAACTTCAATATAATATCAAGTTATAACTAACACAATTATATGTCTTGCTATATCAGGCAACACACAACTGGCCATCAATATCATCTATACAAGTAAAATTACACAGCTGTAAAAGTTACTAACAGATTTCAACATGGTAAAGAAAAACAAGTAAAAAATAAAAAAATAACAATAAGAAAAGAATAAATATAAAATTACAGGTTTAAAAGGCAAGCAATTTCCGGTCAGTCCAAGGTTTATTTTTGCAACAAAAGTATAAAAAATAAAAATAATAATAATAGTATAGTTCTATCATGAAATGTATTTCTATTGTGCATGATCACTGTTCATATCTGGGATGGCACATAGATTTTCCTCATGGGGGCTCACTATTTCAACTGAGGGGACTAAGGAATGGCTAGCAAGGTGTTGGAACTGCTACTAAAACTCTGGGAATATGGTCTTGACTTCCAGTGGGTAAGCTCAAGCTCCAACATGCTTCAACCTATGCTTCAACTATGCAAGGCAAATTTCCAGGAATTGCTAAATCTATTGCTTACATTCTTTGCCAAACAAGGATTAGAAAATAATATTAATGTGCTAATTCCTTTCACTTGAGGTCATGAAATTGTGACAATATTCTTGAAGGACTAAGATGCAACCAGATTTACACTAGCCAAACTGAAACTAAACGCTACATGGCCCGCTGTAGGAACACCGTATGAATGTATCATTTTAATATGATTTCTGTACAACAGAATAATTGTGAATGTAAAATAACGATTTTGAGCGCTTCATGACATAGCAAGAGAATTTGGCTAAGTTGGGTAGATTTCTATTTGTTCTTGCATTTTCGAACTGCAACACTTTCCTCTCAAGCTTTCTCACCTATTAACCCGCCGTCTGGGGTAGGAGTAGTTGACATCCGGAATGTTGTTTGAGATAACCATTAGTCCCTAATTCAATAATTGGTTAATCATGGGTTGGCTTTTCCTCAAAATTCAGGATTGGATGATGAAACAAGTTAAGAATCACCAAAAAATCTCAAATTAAAACATGAGGCCACGCATCGAGCCACCATAACCAACGTATAGCGATAATTTACATAGATGTCTTGTCAACGCACCCAAAAGATAATTAAAATGATAATAATGACTGTCAAAGCACGGGTAATCAATCTAATTTATTCATGCTCTATTAACATGTGAATGATACCTATGAGAAGCTACATGCTTAAATGGAGGCGGTGGCAAACCATGGAGGAAGCGAAGACTTTGCATGTTGTCGAGTAGCAGTTGAGCAACAAAATGCCCATAAATTGACTATCAAAAGAGGAAGAATACTGCAAAATGAGCGTGCGTACCTTAACAAAATGACTCTTCACATAAATGTTGTATTTCCATGAATCCGAGCTACATTACATCTCCAGTCTGCAAGCTCACGTCCAAAGCAAGTCATCCACCATTTCTTTTCAAGGGCCTAAACTACAATCAATGATGTGACGTAATACCACGTGACCTTTCTGCCCTCTATTGTGCTGGGTTGTTTTGCTTGATTGTTATGGAATCACAATACGTAATTGTGTTAACATAGGTTCTACTGATTCACGGACTTCCCTAATCACCCTCAAAATCATGGTAATCAATTAATCACCAAAGCAGGTGCGATAGATTTAATAGTTTGTCATTCACTTTGGGGCCATTCAAATATCACATCACACAAGGGGGGTGGGGGTCTTTTGATTTTTGTAATTAAGTGTGACAAGGGGTTGGAGGCAGTGGTGATTTCTAAAAATTTTAACAAGGGGGGGTATAGGTATAGCCACGTCCATAGTTTAGGTTTGGCCCAGCAACAACTACACCCATATTTTCATGGAAACATGATAATTTAGCTTAATACTGATATAGTATAATCAACAATAACAAATGCCTCCATAACCACATAGCAGTGCATAATTGATCATAGCACTTTGGAAGTAAGGCCAATAAACTCTGAAAAGCTAAGCCAATGCAAGAGTTTTAAGTGGGCTGAGTCCTCCCAGAATGTGCTGAAATTTTAACAAGGGGCTCCATCCCCCTGAGCCCCCTAGCAATCACCCCTGGTTGGAGGGTTGTTGTTGGAGTGTGATTTCACAGGTTTTGAACAACTCGATACCTAGCATATTCTGCTTTTTAATAGCAAGTCTTGCCCTCTTTTAGAACAAATTTGGCTTCCCATCAAAGAATAATCTCACAGTCATAACTTGATGCCATTTTGATGCCAAAAATACATAACAAACTCATTATTATGAGAGCAGTAAAATATCTGATTGAAATTTATAATGTGAAATCAAACAGTGGGGGATGGGCGGGCAGTTTTGAATTTGTGGCAAAGCGTGACAGGGGGCGAATTGATATCTAAAATGCCAAAATTAGTGTGACATAACATGTGAATGGCCCATTTGTAGAATATAGAAAATACATAAATGCATCATAACCAATCTTTAAGTTCTTTAGTCTGAGAATAACTCATTATTAAACTTATAAATGTAAGTTGTGAGTTTAAAATGACATATGACAGATCGCACTGTCATACCAGCTTTGATAATGTAAATGCAATATATAGTACAGATTAAAAATAAGTTTTATTAGTTTACTGAATGAGTATCACCAAACTATACTGTCTACAATAAAATGAGAGTAAACCAAAAACTGTCCCTCTTGCCTGTCACACTACAAACCTGCTAGTCACTTGAATAAATTATTTTTTAAAAGGAAAGTTCTCAAATGTTTTGATCTTAGTTGAAATGACATTATAATAGTTCACTACAAACATACAAGCTTTTGTCTCCTTTCACATAATTTGCTTTCATTGTATCAAAATTATGCATCTAAAAGTTGGTTAATTTTAGCAGGGAAAAGAGCCACCATTTCTCTGCTTATTGCAAGCTCTTCTTCAAACACATTAGGCATATCAGTATGACTATCACAGTACTTCACAATCATGTCATAACACTCCTTCTCCTTCATCATATGTTCACCTTTAGCTCCTCTGTCAGGTGTTAGGTACTTTGAATGCAGTCTTGCCATGTAAAAATAAGAAAGCAAAACTCCTCTAACAGCATCATCTTCATATTTTTCTGGAACTTTCTCCATATGCTTATATGAATCTATAAAGCCTTGGAAGAATTTTACCCCTTGCAGAAGCAGTTTATTGTACTTTTTTACATTAACTGCATTAACTTTTGCAGTATCTTCTTCCATTATTGCTTTCTTTAAATCTGCCATGTCTGAATATATTTCCCCAATCTCAAATGTCAGCTGCCTACAAGTCTGAAGGAAATGCTTTGGATTAAGCTCAATCAATGGAGCATTTAAGAAATCAATCCTTCTTTTGTGCATCTTGCATCTTCTTTCAAAACTATCATCAAAGAAAGAAAGATATTTGAAAAGTTGACTCAAATCTTGGTTTATTTCTATAAAATCAGACACATAGCCATCAAAGACATAGAATTCTTTTGCTTTTTGCAGCCACTTTTGTCCACATAAAAAAATTTCTCTTGCATCATCATAAGTCTGAGCCAGTTCATCTGAAACTTGCTCTTCTAAGGATGTGACTTCAAGGCCTTTGAACTTCAAATGCTTTAGATCATCTGTACCAGCATCCTCCTGATTCTCTTGTCTGTTATTCAACGCTTGGTTCTCTCTCTGAACACCTTCATTAAGCTTCTTTTCATGGGATGAAATCAGTAGATTGAGACAATATTTTGCCCAACAGCATGATATATCTGCTTCCATTTTCTTCACCTTCTCTTCTGCTCTTTGCACATCACTTTCATCGTAGTTTTCAGGATTGAATTTTTCAACAGCCTCTTCGCCAATCTTGAGAGCACATGCTAGACAATATCTGGCAAAGTTGTACATATCTTTAGTGATATAGAACTGGCCAAGTGTAGCACAATTTAGTGCCCAGTCCTTTGCTTCATACTGTCCTGTTTCCATTTGTCTAAGCAGGGTTATATGACAATATTTTCCTGAACTTTCTCTTTCTCCCAGATTATTAAATGACTGTGCTATATAATACAGTGTAAGTGTGTGTTGATTTTCAAATTCTGTCTCCATCTTTTTTGAATCTGTTGCAGTTGCTTTATCTTCTGTCAATAAAATATCTTTATAAAACAATGGAGCAATACCAGTTTGTGCTTTGTATTGTTCAAAGAGTGCTTCAGCTTCCTGAAAATAACTCAAAGACTTATTGTGATCTGACCTATTAGACCAAATAATTCCAATTTGACATTTTACAGCTATGAGCAAACTCACTTTGCAAGGTGATAACTGGTCTCCTCCGTCCAGATAATTCAAGCTTGATGCAAAATGCTCCTCAGCAGTTGGAACTTCTTCTGTTTCAACAAAATTTATTGCTATTTCGTATTCTAGTGCAGCCAAGAGAACATTTGTTGTTATTCCCCTTCTCACGGAATATTCTTCACTTGCTCCATCTGTATTATGAGTCTCATCTTCTAAATCAATCTGATCTAAATCTGCTACATTCACCTGATCTTCCACATCAAATAAAACATCTTTTATTATTTTCCTTGCTTCGTATTTCGACTTGTATGGGTTTGTTTCTGGGTCCTGTTTAGATTTCTNTCTTCTGATAGCTCTCTAGCTTTTAGTATTTCAGTTGATATTTTCGGAAGTAGTGACGCAAATTGTCGCCAATCCATTACGCCAAACAAGTTCTGCCAAAATTAACGCCTAGTACTTGACGCCTTTCTTATCCCTTCCCAGTCTCGTATTCACTAAATGCCTCGAATCAAATACTCAATTGCTGCCATGGCTGGTATCTATGATTGCTGGAGCTGGGGCCAAGTAACTACGTACCATAAATCCTCGAATTACCCCTCCCCCCTCGAAAATACCCCTAACCAGCACGTGCTCTCTCCATGATTAGCCTAGCTATTCAGAGAGTTCCTCCTTAAAATTTCTCCTTCAAATCACGCGTTCTGTTTTTCCCTTTGTTTATGCCTTAGTAATTTGTAGGTAGTTGTTTGTTGATGTTAGTTATCTATTGTGTATATTGTAGAATTTAAAAAATGAGCTGAAGTAAACAGATGTGAGTGTACCTATGTGAGAGTCTGTTAGTACTTTGCCTGTTCCTTAAAATATCATACTTCTTGTATATGAAGTATCGAAGAAATAGCTTATTTGCAGAAAAATTTCAAATGGAATATGACCAACTACCAGGGACATTTTTTAAGCCCCCTTCTCGAAAAAGCCTCCTTTGGACGGGCCCCCGAGTGGAAACCCGGGAGATAAATAGGCTCCCAGGAGGGCTATTTCAAGAATTTACTACATTATAATGATGTTTCGTTTTTCACACAAATCAGGCCATTACCCCTATAGTCAATTAATCAAACCATTCAACTCTCCCGGTTTTGACTGCTGTCTCCCTTTCTCCTGCTTTTTATAATTTTTCTCCCGGTGTGAAGGCGCCGTCAATCAGCAATTAATAAATCTCTAGCTGCTATTTTCTGACGTTTCGTTTCATCTTTGCGCAATTTATTTCAAAAGTTTTCCACTTCATAGTTATTGTATGAAGGTGGCATTGACTCTCCACATGAAAAAAGTTTTGTTGGTTCTTACTAATTAATAATAATAATATAATAAAATATTTGTCATGATCATTTTTGTCATTACCTGTTGGCAAAGCACGAGATTTTATTTGGTTCATTTATTTCGCTTGCAAATTCCTGTGATCTCCCTGCTTTTAACTAAATCTCCAAGTTTTCTATAAGAAAGATCTAAAATCTTCGGGTCTTGAAAATTCTAGGTTCCCAGGTCTGACTAATTTATGAGTTGGTGCCAACGTTCAATCGGAAACCATCAGGTGCTTTCAAGCATGGCCCAAAGCCCCACCAGCAGGGAATGAAAGTTTCACATGCATCGAGACTAGAGCATAAACTTGAAACCTAAATGTTAAAACTATTGTTGGATACTTCGTCACGTGTAGTGCTCCTCCGCAACAACTACTGCATTTCGCATGAAAAAAATCTACTGTTGAAACTTGACAAAATGTTTAACATGGTAGAGTTTGTGATGAGATGCATGAATTTTGTAATCAATATCCTGGTCTCACAGACTTACAGAAGTGAACTCAGTTTTTCACAATCAGTTGGAGACGAGGCGTTGGAACATTGTTTTTTCCATTCTCTCTCTCCATTTCATTCAACTCATTTTCCACTCCCTCAAGCTAAAAGTATCCTTTGCACAAAAACAGATAATCAGGGTGGTGAGCTGGATTAAATGAGTTAGCTAGGCCCATATTTTAGGCCTTAGAGATTTACAGTTAGAGAATAAAAAACTTTGAATTTTTCTCAAATCAGTTAGTAGGCATCATCAGGGCGCTGAAAAAATTCTGAGGCCCCAGGGCAAAAGAGAAAGGCGAGGCCCCTGCTAGCGAAGCGAGCAAAGGATGTCCGAAATTAACTCTGTGTGTCTAGAAATTAACTGTGGAAAATTACTGCTGGTTTACTTTATGAGGGCCCCCATACCTTGAAGAATTGGGTGTTATGAGGCCACTTGGAGTTTGTGGCCCTGGGGCAAGGTGCTCCCTGCCCCCCTCTAGGAGTCCCTGGGCACCATTTTGCAGCAGCTGTACTTTCTGCTGTTTGATAGGGTACAGGACCCCATGACGTAGCTCTTCTGGATAAAGCGTCTATTCTAACCGAGAGATAAGCAAATCAGTACGGGAAACATTGAAGAACGCATCCACAAAAACTGCAAGATGAAGCTATGTTTATATAGACTCTGAGCTACCCGAGGTCACGCCAACAAAAGAGCAAGTACTTGTAAGGATTGGTGTTTAGTCAATGTTGCTGGTACGATGAAAAGAAAAGAGGTATTTGAAATCTATAACCTAGCAAGTGCTATCATTCATGAAAAAATGTTGTGTTTATTCAACTTGATAATGGATGTTAACAATGAAGTTCGTAAAACTTTCTTTAACATATCAGAATAAATGAAGGAAAAGTTTAGAGGTATCGTAAACAGAAACTGAGAAGTTGACAATTTGTAAGGCCTGAATGATCAGAGGAGCTTCCATTTCTGATTTAATATGGAAGAAGCAAAATATGAGAAATTACCGCAAGAAGAAGAAGAAGAAACAGAAGAAAAAGAACAAGAGATAGATAAGATTATAGCTGATGAAGAGAATGGAAGCCCTCAAAATGACAATAAGGGTGAAGTGGAAAATGGTAAAACAAGGATAGTGGAAATCAAATTTCAAACTATTGGGTTAACGGAAAAGAAATTAATGTTAAGGTAATGCAAAGATATTTGACTTTCGACGAATCAATTACTATCTAGAAGTCATAATTTGGTAAACAATCGAGGTGATCTTTGATCACATTAAAGAGACACCTGCAGCTTGAAAGTTTGCTGCAAAAAGAAATGCATTCAAAAGATATTACACTTTGCAACTGCCATCAAACACTTGCATGCTTTTTGTAATGTTATGTTTGAGGTATATTTCTGGACCGTAATAATGATATGTTTGCCAATAAATCTCTTGAAGGAGTTGCTCAGATTCGTAGATCACTGTCTATTTTTTTCATAATTTCCCTTTTTAATCGACTAGATTTAATAGTAAGTGAGAGCCATTATTCTACTTCTGTTTTAAAAAGAATCAATTTTTAAAAGCTGTTCATCTTAAACTGCAACGCTCCTGAGCGTTGCAGCTCCTTGCAACATCATCATATTTCTTGGACTCAGAATCTGGATAATATATCGTTATCATTAAATAACAAGAGTATCTTACCTTCAGAAGCAAATCATAAACTAGAATACTCATTCATAAGTTTCAATCTAAACCAAAAAGACCATGAAAATCAGCAAAAACTTTATGTATTGTTTGAATATTATAATCATTTAATTTTGTTACACTAGATGAAAGTTGAAAATTTACTGTACCAAAATTCAGATATGTAATAAATGTGTTTATAATTGTAGGGAGCTAAACAACGAAAGAATCGAGAGCAGGAAAGAAAATAAACGAGTCTCATCATTTCAAGTTCTGCTGTCGGGAATAGTCGTGGTAGGACTTAATTCAATGAGTTTTAGTCGATCATAAGAATTTTACCTATAACTGGGAACAACCTGTAAAATACAGACAATATTGAAGCTTCTGAAATAATTCTATTAAAATCCAATCCAAAGCTCAAATTGCTAGCTCCTCTATTGCCAAAAATACCTCCCATTAAGGAATTCTCGAAGAAAATGTGAAGATTTCTTGGAGTCAAAAACTTTCTCTTTGAAGGTTGTTCTCTAACAAGAGATGAGATAAAATCAGCTGAATTTTAAAACTCTCTTAGCACATCACTAAGACCTTCCAACTGGAAAGAATGGCTCGATTGAAGATCAAAATCTTATGAAAATCAAAAGATTACACAAATCTGCATTTCAATTTAAAGGTGTAGCTAAATCAAAAGGCATCTTGGTCATTCTTGAACAAAATTATTGATTTTAACGGATTTTGAAGAATTAGTTGATACATCAGTTGACGATATTGCTAATGCAATCATGCAGATGATATAACTATGAAACGCGCTCTTTTTCAGAGATCAAAAAACATATATCTATCAACCAAAGATGAATCAAAGTCTTGGGGCTTATGGAAAGGACATCTAAAAACGATCAGTGGTAAGTCTCCAACTTCTTTAAACCACCTGATTTTGTTCCATAAATGACTCCCATCGATTGCATCCAACAGGGTAATAATTACGCCACATTAAACTTTTCCCAAATGAAGAGAAGAGAGAATTGGTATTAAAACCAATGGTATATTGATGTTTTATATAAAATTTTCAATCTTAAAGGAATTTTAAATAAGAATATCAACTTCTAGGTCATTTTGGAAATGGTGTGCTGTCTTTTTTCACACTACTACGATGGCTGCTGTATCTAAACTGTGCAATGGGCCTAATCATGTTCACATTTGTAGCCATACCGACCCTGAGCTTCAATCCAGTATTATGCAAAGACCATAATATTAGCAAACACTTTATTTTGATGGCCAACCAAACTCAACAGAATCAAACTCTTCTGCATTACAACAGAGAAAGTTGCACAAGAGGCAACATCAACCATTCAAAATACAACTTTCATCCAGAAACTTTACAAAATTTGATCGATTTCTTTCAAGGAACGGTTAGTTTCATTTTTACTTTTATTTTCTGGTAGACTCTGATACCTTTGCAATATCTCTAATGCTCTACAAGTAGTTACCCATGATTTGTTACGAGGATGCAGAATATCAACCACAACAACATCAGCTCAAGAAAACAGTGTATTTTAAGTAGCATTTTCTATGCAATTTGAAATTTCTCTTTTCACGTTTCTTTTTCATATCTCTTGTTTCACATTTCAAATGTCTATCCATTTAATTCAGGGATGGTTAAATATGACAGTCATGTTCTACGCGAGATATGAAAATGCATTCTTCTCCGCATTTAGCGGTTGGACGTATAATTTCTCATTGGCATATCTATTCGCCTCATTATCAATCCTGGTGCTTAGCCTCTGTCTGATTGTTTCCACGTAAGTTCACTACAACATTTTAGGTTGTTTGGGTCAAGGCAGGGACGTGCAAAAATAGTGGGCGTGAGAGGTGCCACAAACCCCTCCGTCCTTTTGCCGAAACTGTCGGAGTCTGATTTATGAAAATAATGAAGTAAGTGTAAGAACTCTTGCAACATGATGTATTTAAAAGCCACAGATTTTTAGGCTAATCTGCCATTTTGCATCAAGGTTAATAAGTTATTGCCATGCATACGTTTCAGTTGTCGTATCTAAACAGCTTGAAAGTGTGGAGGAGCAAACTTCTTCTCATTTTGTCTAGATGCATAGGTTCTACGAAAGAAATTCAATGCAATGTGTCATAACTCTTAGAGAAACATCAATATAAGATAAAGCTAGAAGCATTGAAACTGTAGTGCCAAAGGTCATTTTGTAAGCAATCAAACTATGGTTATTGCAGGGCAGTACATATATTTGAAGAAGGTTACGTTAAAGGTGGATTGTCAAACACTTCCTCCATGAGCAACATAATATTTGGAAGTTGGGATATGTGTATTACGGAGGAGGAGACTGCAAACTTAACATCAGCAAGTATTGCACAAGAACTTGAGGTAACGTGCAACAGTTGTTACATGCATATAGCTGTTGTCCCACAACAGTCATTTCGTACTTACAACAGTCATTACATACATACAACAGTCATTGTATACATATAGGTGATGTCTAATACGGATGTTAAGAAGAGTACTGGCTTGGCCTATTTGCATGTAATTTAGCTGTTTATTGGTCTCTACGACACTCAGTATGGAATAGAGAGCGATATGAAAATTACAGAATAAGGCAAAGGAACATAGGATGTATCAACAATAGAAACAACACATTTGGAAGAAAAACAGCATTTTCAAACAGAAATATCATATCTATTTTACTCATGCAAAGAAGTGCTTAAAAGAAAAACAGCATTTTCAAAAAGACATATCATATCGATTTTACTCATGCGTAGAAGTGCTTAAAAGAAAAACAGCATTTTCAAACAGAAATATCATATCTACTTTACTCATGCATAGAAGTGCTTAAAAGAAAAACAGCATTTTCAAACAGAAATATCATATCTATTTTAGTCATGCATAGAAGTGCTNTTTCAAACAGAAATATCATATCTATTTTACTCATGCATAGAAGTGCTTAAAAGAAAAACAGCATTTTCAAACAGAAATATCATATCTATTTTACTCATGCATAGAAGTGCTTAAAAATTACTGTCGAATAGTTTTTAACATTTATTCATAATGACGTAATCAAATTACGATAAATTGAAGGCATCAGTTGAAGAGGCAAAGAGACAATCAAGGAAAGAAAAGCGAACAAGAAAAGACAAGTTTTGTCTGCGTTTTATTCGAGTCCTAATAAATTTGATAATTATATCATTATTGGTTGCTGCTGGATTTGCAATATATCAAGCCACGAAGTGGTCATTTCAGGTGAGATAAAAATGCTTTTTATCTCATAAATTTGCACAAATTCTAAATTCATTGAAATCTAAGGAAAGAAGGCAGATATTTCAAAATGAGCCAAAAGTAATGTTTACAAATGATTCTCTAAGAACTCGATTATCAAAAACACAGCATTTAACTGAAAGAAAAGGAGAGCTAAAGTTTGTTAAATTTGGTATTTTAGGAAGCGAGCAACGGAAAATCAAAGCAGAACTTTCGTACAATGATCATGAATTATATTTCACCAATCACGATAACAGCAGTAAACACTATACTTCCAAATGTGTTCTATAAACTCTCTGAATTTGAAGATTACAATCCAAGGATAAAAGTCAACTGGGACCTTGGAAGGTAACCAATACTTTGCTACTTATTAAATTTGATCATACTTTGCGCAGAGATATTCCCTTTATGACTGCAGTCCTCAAAAAGGTGGCTAAAAATTAGCATTTAGGCCGACACAGAACTTTAGACTCTGCACAGCCGAATCCAATAGCCTTATAGTCATGTTAGAGAAGGATTTTTACTTCATAAATCTAAAAAATTCTTTTACCTAAGCCCTATGCAAATTTTTCAACGACAATATATGGCAAGTATATGATAACATATGATAATATATGATAATATATGATAATATATGATAAAACATTATACTAATTTCATTTTTGAAACATCTGATGCACAATTGTTTTCATATGCAATACAAACACTAAGTTTAATACATTAATCAATATATTTCCTAATCAAGGACTGTTTTGGTAAAGTTAGCATCAATTGGTGTCTTGGTTGTTACCATATTTCGTCGAAATAAAGACAAAGGGAATACAGTTAGTATAAAAATAATTAAATTATGCAAAAATTTCAACTTCATGTTTTCAAGAAATGAGCTTTGACTATTTCATGAAATTATCAAGTGTTGAATCACAGCTTAGCTAAGTTAGCAGTGCTCATGATAATCTAGATAAATCATGATTAATCGTGATCATAATAATCATAATGCACTGATTACAATTTTATTTGAAATGATTTCAATTTGTAGGTGTGGGAGAACTTCATGGGAGCTGAAATGTACAAATTAGTATGGATGGATTTCATTACTTCTTTGTTCACTGCAATATTTTTTGAATTCCCCAGAGGGTATCTATCTTTTCATCCTTCCTACAGATTGCATTACATCATTTTAGTTTTTCAAATTAATAATTTCCAAACTGTTCATTACCATTATCACTAATGACCTTCGTTCTATAACTTTTGCGTCACTCCAGAAACGCCAAGATTGTTCGTACAAAACTTAAGGTTCTGTATCTGTATCTGTAACAGAGTAAGCCATTTCTGTATCAAAATACAGCGGTAGTTAATAATGGTATTAATAAGAATGACATCACAAAGTGTCTCAATGTGGGACAATTTTAGACAATTGGGACAACATAAGGCATCTAGCTGAAGAATAGTTTATATTTTTTCAAGTCTGAAGCTTTTCAAAAATGAAAACTGTTTGTACGTCAGACTTATCCATCATCTAACATAATTTGTTTTATGTCCATTTGAATATCTTTGATATAAAAAAAACAAATAAACAAATAAATAAACTAAATAAACAAACTAAATAAACAAGTAAAATACGTGAAATTTACAAAGCTAACAAATTTTTTCTCTAAGAACAAACTAATACAAAATCTTGATACAGATAAAACTCTTGTTGGGAATAGTTGAAAAAATTCGCGAATATGAGAAAGAAAAACAGAATTCCTTGAGTAAATTTCTACAATAAATCATCAACGTCTTGTAAGAAAACAAAACCGGTCTTATTACCTTTTAGGTACATAGGACGCCATATTGATGCTGGATGCAAATTGAATGAAAAAATAGGAATTCCTGAATTCCATATTCCAAAGAATGTATTGGATTTGATCTACGGCCAAACGATAATATGGTATGACCAATTAAAGTTGTATTTTGCAAACGCACTTTTGGCATAAACGAATTATCATTTAAATGCAATAAAAAGCAAAAAATCATCTAGTTTATAAAATTAAAAAGTTGAGAATGCAGTATTGATGTTTAGGCCCATAACATGGATCACTTTTAATTAAAAACTAAATTCTAAAAACAGATTTTTCATTTCCATTGTAGGATTGGCACATTTTATAGTCCATTACTACCACTCATGCAAGTTGTCAATCTATTTTTGCGATTCTACATCAAAAAGGTGATAAAATTCAGAATAAATGTATGTGTTTTCTCTTGTCACATCACTATTCGCAATCCATGCCCTATGAAATGTCTGGAATCTGAAAAATGATGAAAGCTACAGAAGGTACAGGAGATGTGACATTTGCTAAGATAATGACGTCCTATCCTAAATGTAATGACTCTCTTTCCAACACTTTCTAGGTAAGCCTCATGAGAAATTTTGATCCACCAAAAAAGCCATACCGAGCTGGAAAATCAAATTATTTTTTCATGATCCTCCAGTTAATTTCATTGATATTATCAATGATTGCCACAATCTATGCAGCTACACAGTAAGTCTTCATAAATTCAATTTCAAAATATTCTCATTAATAATATTTTATTGTTTATTTGTTTAACTATTCTGCTGTTTTTCTCTACTTTAAAATTAAATGAACAGCAAAACCGTAACTAAGAAAAGCTAACGAAGTAATTTACATCAGCAAATAGGTGACTCTGATGACCCAGTCAACAAATAATCCTAAATTTTATTAATGAAATAGATGAAGAAATATAATTTACGCGCTAATCTTTTTGGCACAGAAAATTCAAAAAAGAATTGCAGCTGTTAATGTGCTCTAGAAACACCGACTTAACAGAAATTTTGATCCATCAAATTTTCATAGAATCAAACATTCGCAGAATAAAATGCGGTAAAAATGTGGAAAATAAAACAATTAGCAAATATAGTAACGAAAACCAATAAATACAAAAAATTGAATGATGATCAGTAAGTTTTATTTGCTTTTTAGGATCACTCCATCAGCAAATTATGGACCTTTTAGGTATGAGAAATTATTGATTTAAGAATATGTACATAAACCTCTTGATGATCCTGACATTCAGTTAAGAAGGATAACTTTCCAATCAGCTCGATTTATTATCGATTTAATTATCGAATTAAATCTTCGCCTCTAGTTCAAGTTCTGCAAAGAAAATATAAATTTATTGAAAAAGAAGCTAACAGATGACTCAAACAATGACAGGCTATCAACGATAAAAAGTATCAAACAAGCGTCAAATACGCAAATACCCCCACAAAAAAATATGAAATCAGGCATAAAAAGTTACACCTTTCAGTTACCAAGTATGGTAAAGCCCCAAAAACCCCAAATGGGCAGGAATTGAGCATGGGGGAATTATTAAGACTTTCTGACATCTTCAGCATAAACATTGAATCTTACTACCTTATTGCCTCTTTTAGTGGTTTCGAAAGAATGTATGACATCATAACACTAACTGTCAATGATTTGCCTACGTTTTATAAATACATCATCAAGGTTTTATTCTCACCTTGTGTTGTGGTTGCTGTTTTTATCGGACTTTGGTAAGTTAGCTTTGCTTTCACCTGTTGCAAGCATCTTTTTACTTCTTAAACAGTCTCTCTAGCAATGACACGCATGCTGTAGCTCAAATTCTGAATTGTTCAATGAAGTTGGTAAAGTAGAGAACAATTGAATTATTTTTAGACAAAAAGCCAGCACATAAAGTTACAGCTTATCCTTACTTTTTCTCGTGTTTTTTATTTATGAATGATAACAAAAAACTCTAAACAGTCAGCTCATTTTGCGAATTCATAGTTCCCAGCTGCCAATACATGCCGTGCCATCACTCTTATTTCATTTCATTCCAATTTCATTTCATTCCACGTTCATTTCATTCCACTTTCATTTGATCTCCTTCTCGCTTCAGCCTGTGTCTGTACTTCTACAAGTCCATGTACGGTGTCTACTCGAAAAGTGCTAACAAATTGTGGATTCAATTGAAATCGGTAATGATTTTAAAAATTTTAATTATTTAACTGAACTACTCTTGGAAGCCAAGTAAGCTGTGTTGGCATAGTAGGGGGTGGGAAATTTCCTAAAAACCCAATATGCGGGGGGAGGTTTGAAATAAACGGGGTGGGTGGAAAATTTCTCCAATTTTCAATAGCTATGGATGTGCGTCACAAGTCACTTCAACTGTACACAAAGTGAAATGTACACAAATGGAAGGGGGTCTCAAGGAAGGGGGTCTGGGATGAGGATGTCCTGGGTGGATTTATTCCAAAAAATTTAATAAGCAGGATGGTACGTTTATTCGGGCCTCAAGAGTAGTTATCATGAAAAATCATTTACTATTTTCACCTCCTCAAGCACAATACTACGTCTCATCAAGCTCTGAAAAATAAAACATGGAGCACTTTTTCAACCTGAAAGCAAGTAAGCAGGCTTCCCATTCTAAATTTGACAATTTTAAAAGTGAATTTTGCACTGTTTGCTGAATTTTTAGGACATTTTAGGACATTTTTCAGTGATTTATATGACACAATTTACGTTACTCAGTTGCAATGTTTTTCAACTTTCTGTGCGAAATTTCAATGTATCTACGTTTTTATAAAACAACTAAATACTTGAGTGTTAATCTCAAATACTCCATCTTTATTCTTAAAAAGTTACAGTCAAGGTATCAACTGTTTGCAAAATGGCTAATGAAATAATGAAGCCACCATTTGTGAGAAAGATTTTCTCATGCAAATATCTATGAAAGTTTATGAAATGTTATGAAATTTGACCACTTTTTATGGCATTTTATGACAAAATTCCAAATTCAATATTTCATGACGCTTTATGATATTTTGACAGAGTGAGATTGCAAGCATGTCTCTGAATATTGTATCTGAAATTTTCAACCTGTATAGGTACAAAAAGCTAAGCAGTTAAAAGTATCCTTCAGCTTGTTGAAAGCAAATCATAAAATTGTACTGAAATATTCATCTTTGGCCTCCTACGTGGCTCCTAACAAGGATGGGCCATTCATTTCAATAATACTTGAAAGGTCCACGTATGAATATGTCCACATCACGTTATTTGTGGTTATGCATGATCACTTGTGGCCTTAACAAGAATCATTAAATACTTTTGGATTAAAGTAACTAAAATATTTTATACTTAAGGAGCAAAAAGAAAAGAAAAAGCTGCTGCAAAACTTGAGAAGAGTAAGCACAAAACAAGAAAACATCGATGAAAATGAAGAAAAGGAAGATAAAGAGGTGCAATGTAATGAAGAGGAGGAAAAGGAAGACAAAGAAATTCAATGTGATGAAAACGTTCTGACAGGTGACCCGAGCTCTCAAAAGCTACAAAGCATGGATGATTCAAATAACTAACAAAATTGTATTAAACTAAGAAATTTTACATCATAAAATAGAAAAATCTTTGGAGGGTCCTTAAGTACAAAATACATCTCATGGGAGGGGGGTGGGAGATAGCCAAACGACACTTGAAGCAGTTGTACAAGTCACCGAGTAAAGACTGGGAACAGATTTATTGATTCTAGAAACAACTAAACTTAAAAAACTGAATGGTGTAATGAGTAAGTAATGACAAACCGCCTGATGATAATGGGTAAGCAATGACAAACCACCTGATGATAATGGGTAAGCAATGACAAACTGCCTGATGATAATGGGTAAGCAATGACAAAGCGCCTGATAATATATATCTTTTTTATGCATCGTAAATCAAATCTTATTCTTAAAACAAGAAACTAAAAAGGATTCTATCTCATAAACTAATAAATCCTTGGATGATAATAGTAGCTTCACACAGCCATCCAGAAATAATTTTCAATTCAAGTGACCAATGCCAAAATAAGTGTACAAACGATTCCAATTTCAATTCAAAATATTACGATATCAGAAAGAAATGATTGGAGTTATTTTACTAACTATTTTGCATCCATAAACAATTATGAAAAGGTAAATGAAAAGCAAATCGAATAGAATTACGAGCAATTTTTTTGCAAAGAATCAAACCTTTTACAAACATTTTTAGTCATTAACAAATATGAACAGCTAAATTATTTACAAACAGAGGAATCCACAAGAAGAAGTAAATCTTCTTCAAAAAGGATGATATTTAAAAGTAATATAAGAAAATACTGAATTATAGAATTGATCATAAAAACACATCCCATATTATATTAAAATTTGAGCATTTGCACATTTATTTTCAAACAAATGCATTTTTCT
>OLMO02000262.1:549046-571764 GCA_900291935.2 Cassiopea xamachana | reverse complement strand
TCTTCTGATAGCTCTCTAGCTTTTAGTATTTCAGTTGATATTTTCGGAAGTAGTGACGCAAATTGTCGCCAATCCATTACGCCAAATAAGTTCTGCCAAAATTAACGCCTAGTACTTGACGCCTTTCTTATCCCTTCCCAGTCTCGTATTCACTAAATGCCTCGAATCAAATACTCAATTGCTGCCATGGCTGGTATCTATGATTGCTGGCGCTAGGGCCAAGTAACTACGTACCATAAATCCTCGAATTACCCCTCCCCCCTCGAAAATAACCCTAACCAGCACGTGCTCTCTCCTTGATTAGCCTAGCTATTCAGAGAGTTCCTCCTTAACAATTCCCCTTCATACAAATCACGCGTTCTATGTTTTTCTCTTTGTTTATGCCTTAGTAATTTGTACGTTGGTGCCAATCAGGGCCGAGGCTAGAGATGGAAGGGTGGGGGGGTGTTGTCTTTAATTTTGCCGACAGAAGGGCGTGGTTTTGGGTGTGGCTTTTCTTGATTCGTTTTCTTTTCTTACAGCCACTCCCAGCTCTAGCGCTCATCGTGGTACACTGAAACCATTTCATGTGGTCAAAAGGAACGTGTGCTCGCTTATATTTAGCTATTTCCGATCGTTATGGATATTGTGAATTATGCTTTAAAAACCCATCAGAAATGAAAAGTAAAGTGAAGTGATGACAGCTCTGAGGCTACATTTCCTGATGAGAGAGCACATCTCCTGTAAAGCTTAAGTCAGGGAATGTTATTGAGAAATCAATTTTAGCTATCGTCTTCTTGCGACAATATCGATTTTCTGAAAATTGCCGACAACACCTTAATTCTTAATAACTTTGCCGACAAGCTCGACGCCTGGGGGGTGTTACACCCCCACACCCCACTGTAGCCACGGCCCTGGTGCCAATGTTCAATCGGAAACCATCAGGTGCTTTGAAGCATGGCCCAAAGCCCCACCAGTAGGGAATGAAAGTTGCAGATGCATTGAGACTAGAGCATAAACTTGAAACCTAAAAGGTGAAACTACTGTTGGATACTTCGTTACGTTTAGTGCTCCTCTGCAACAACTACTGCATTTCGCATGAAAAAATCTACTGTTGAAACTTGACAAAATGTTTAACTTGGTAGAGTTTGTCATGAGATGCATGAATTTTGTAATCAATATCCTGGTCTCACAGACTTACAGAAGTGAACTCAGTCTTTCACAATCAGTTGGAGACGAGGCGTTGGAACATTGTTTTTTCCATTCTCTCCTTCCATTTCATTCAACTCATTTTCCACTCCCTCAAGCTAAAAGTATCCTTTGCACAAACATAGATAATCAGGGTGGTGAGCTGGATTAAATGAGTAAGCGAGGCCCATATTTTAGGCCTTAGAGATTTACAGGAATCCAATAAGCAATAAGCCATAAAACATTGAAGAATGCTGCGAAGTAATCAGTGAAAGCAAAAAAACTTTTACTTAGGCATCTAGCTGTTAAAGCGATTTTTGCATGAACAAACCAGGCTGACAACGAGCCACTCCCTCAAAAAAGGAGCCTAACATGAACACACAGTAAGAAAAACTGACATAACAGATTTGTTTTGACGAATGACAATTCTTGTATCTATGTCACAATGTATCTTGTTACTTAGATCATTTATTTATTTATGCATATGTATTTTTAAATCTTAACTTCTGCTATTTACAAAATTCATCATTTCAGGTGTAGGTTTACATTGAAGCATAGGGTATTATGAGGCCCTTTGGAGGTTGTAGCCCTGAGGAAAATTGCCCCCTGCCCCCTCTAGGAGGCCCTGGGTATCATGTCATTTTGCATCAGCTGTACTTGCTGCAGTTGGTAGGGTATAGGACCCATGACGTAACTCTTCTGGATAAAGCACCTATTCCAACCGAGAGATAAGCAAGTCACTACGGGAAAAATTGAAGAGCAAATCCACAAAAACTGCAAGATGAAGCTATGTTTATATAGACTCTGAGCTGCCCGAGGTCACGCCAACAAAAGAGCAAGTACTTGTAAGGATTGGTGTTTAGTCAATGTTGCTGGTACGATGAAAAGAAAAGAGGTATTTGAAATCTATAACCTAGCAAGTGCTATCATTCATGAAAAAATGTTTTGTTTATTCAACTTGATAATGGATGTTAACAATGAAGCTCGTAAAACTTTCTTTAACATATCAGAATAAATGAAGTAAAAGTTTAGAGGTTTCGTACACAGAAACTGAGAAGTTGAAAATTCGTAAGGCCTGAATGATCAGAGGAGCTTCCATTTCTGATTTAATATGGAAGAAGCAAAATATGAGAAATTACCGCAAGAAGAAGAAGAAGAAACAGAAGAAAAAGAACAAGAGATAGAAAATATTATAGCTGATGAAGAGAATGGAAGCCCTCAAAATGACAATAAGAGTGAAGTGGAAAATGGTAAAACAAGGATAGTGGAAATCAAATTTCAGACTATTGGGTTAATGGAAAAGAAATTAATGTTAAGGTAATGCAAATATATTTGACTTTCGACGAATCAATTACTATCTAGAAGTCATAATTTGGTAAACAACCGAGGTGATCTTTGATCACATTAAAGAGACACCTGCAGCTTGAAAGTTTGCTGCAAAAAGAAATGCATTCAAAAGAGATTACACTTTGCAACTGCCATCAAGCACTTGCGTGCTTTTTGCAAGTGAAGTATATTTCTGGACCGTAATAATGATATGTTTACCAATAAATCTCTTGAAGGAGTTGCTCAGATTTATAGATCACTGTTTATTTTTTCATTATTTCATCGACTAGATTTAATAATAAGTGAGAGCCATTATTCTACTTCTGTTTTAAAAGGAATCAATTTTCAAAAGCTCTCCTTCTTAAACTGCGACGCTCCTGAGCTTTGCAGCTCCTTACAATGTCATCATATTCCTAGGACTCAGAATCTGGATAATAAATCGTTATTACTAACTCAAAATTGCATCTTACCTTCAGAAAAAAATCATAAACTAGAATACTCATTCATAAGTTTCAATCTAAACCAAAAAGGCTATGAAAATCAGCAAAAACTTTATGTATTGTTTGAATATTATATTCATTTAACTTTGTTACATTAGATGAAAGTTTAAAATTTACTGTACTAAAATTTAGATATGCAATGACTGTGTTTATGATTGTAGGGAACTAAACAACGAAAGAATCGAAAGCAGGAAAGAAAATAAACGAGTCTCATCATTTCAAGTTCTGCTGTCGGGAATAGTGGTGGTAGGACTTAATTCAATGAGTTTTAGTCGATCATACGAATTTTACCTATAGGATTAAAAGAACTGTGAACAACCTGTAAACTAGAGACTATATTGAAGCTTCTGACATAATTCTATTAAAATCTATTTCAAAGCTCAAATTGCTAGCTCCTCTATTGCCAAAAATACCTCCCATTAAGAAACTCTCGAAGAAAATGTGAAGATTTCTTGGAGTAAAAAACTTTCTCTTTGAAGGTTGTTCTCTAACAAGAGATGAGATAAAATCAGCTGAATTTTAAACTCTCTTAGCACATCACTAAGACCTTCCAACTGGAAAGGATGGCTCGATTGAAGATCAACATCCTATGAAAATCAAAAGATTACACAAATCTGCATTTCAGTGTAAAGGTGTAGCTAAATCAAAGGGCACCTTGGTCATTATTGAATAACATTAGTGATTTTAACGGGTTTTGAAGAACTAGTTGATAAATCAGTTGACGATATTGCTAATGCAATCATGCAGATGAAATAACTATGAAACGCGCTCTTCTTCAGAGATCAAAAAACATATATCTATCAACCAAAGATGAATCAAAGTCTTGGGGCTTATGGAAAGGACATCTAAAAACGATCAGTGGTAAGTCTCCTAATTCTGTAAACCACCTGATTTTGTTCCATAAATGGCTCCCATCGATTGCATTCAACAGGGTAAGAATTACGCCACATTAAACTTTTCCCAACTGAAGAGAAGAGAGAAGTGGTGTTAAAACCAAAGGTATATTGATGTTTTATATAAAATTTTCAATCTTAAAGAAGTTTTAAATAAGAATATCAACTTTTAGGTCATTTTGGAAATGGTGTGCTGTCTTTTTTCACACTACTACGATGGCTGCTGTACTTAAACTGTGCAATGGGCCTAATCATGTTTACATTTGTAGCCATACCGACCCTGAGCTTCAATCCAGTATTATGCAAAGACCATAATATTAGCAAACACTTTATTTTGATGGCCAACCAAACTCAACAGAATCAAACTCTTCTGCATTACAATAGAGAAAGTTGCACAAGAGGCAACATCAACCATTCAAAATACAACTTTCATCCAGAAACTTTACAAAATTTGATCGATTTCTTTCAAGGAACGGTTAGTTTCATTTTTACTTTCATTTTCTGGTAGACTCTGATACCTTTGAAATATCTCTAATTTTCTACAAGTAGTTACGCATGATTTGTTACGAAGATGCAGAATATCAACCACAACAACATCAGCTCAAGAAAATAGTTTATTCTCAGTAACATTTTCTATGCAATGTGAAACTTCTCTTTTCACGTTTCTTTTTCATATCTCTTGTTTCACATTTCAAATGTCTATCCACTTAATTTAGGGATGGTTAAATATGACAGTCATGTTCTACGCGAGATATGAAAATGCATTCTTCTCCGCATTTAGCGGTTGGACGTATAATTTCTCATTGGCATATCTATTCGCCTCATTATCAATCCTGGTGCTTAGCCTCTGTCTGATTGTTTCCACGTAAGTTCACTACAACATTTTAGGTTGTTTGGGTCAAGGCAGGGACGTGCAAAAATAGTGGGCGTGAGAGGTGCCACAAACCCCTCCGTCCTTTTGCCGAAACTGTCGGAGTCTGATTTATGAAAATAATGAAGTAAGTGTAAGAACTCTTGCAACATGATGTAGTTAAAAGCCACAGATTTTTAGGCTAATCTGCCATTTTGCATCAAGGTTAATAAGTTATTGCCATGCGTACGTTTCAGTTGTCGTATCTAAACAGCTTGAAAGTGTGGAGGAGCAAACTTCTTCTCATTTTGTCTAGATGCATAGGTTCTACGAAAGAAATTCAATGCAATGTGTCATAATTCTTAGAGAAACATCAATATAAGATGAAGTTAGAAGCATTGAAACTGTAATACCAAAGGTCATTTTGTAAACAATCAAATTATGGTTATTGCAGGGCAGTTAATATATTTGAAGAGGGTTACGTTAAAGGTGGATTGTCAAACACGTCCTCCATGAGCAACATAATATTTGGAAGTTGGGATATGTGTATTACGGAGGAGGAGACAGCAAGTTTAACATCAGCAAGTATTGCACAAGAACTTGAGGTAACGTGCAACAGTTGTTACATGCATATAGCTGTTGTCTCATTTTGTACTTACAACAGTCATTACATACATACAACAGTCATTGTATACATATAGGTGATGTCTAATACGGATGTTAAGAAGAGTACTGACTTGGCCTATTTGCATGTTATTTAGCTATTTATTGGTCTCTACGACACTCAGTATGGAATAGAGAGCGATATGACAATTACAGAATAAGGCAAAAAAACATAGGATGTATCAACAATAGAAACAACACATTTGGAAGAAAAACAGCATTTTCAAACAGAAATATCATTTCTATTTTACTCATGCATAGAAGTGCTTAAAAGAAAAACAGCATTTTCAAACAGAAATATCATATCTATTTTACTCATGCATAGAAGTGCTTAAAAGAAAAACAGCATTTTCAAACAGAAATATCATATCTATTTTACTCATGCATAGAAGTGCTTAAAAGAAAAACAGCATTTTCAAACAGAAATATCATATCTATTTTACTCATGCATAGAAGTACTTAAAAATTACTATCGAATAGTTTTTAGCATTTATTCATAATGATGTAATCAAATTTCGATAAATTGAAGGCATCAGTTGAAGAGGCAAAGAGACAATCAAGGAAAGAAAAGCGAACGAGAAAAGACAAGTTTTGTCTGCGTTTTATTCGAGTCCTAATAAATTTGATAATTATATCATTATTGGTTGCTGCTGGATTTGCAATATATCAAGCCACAAAGTGGTCATTTCAGGTGAGATAAAGACGATTTTTATCTCATAAATTTACATAAATTCTAAATTCAATAAAATCTAAGGAAAGAAGGCAAATTTTTTCAAAATGAGCCAAAAGTAATGTTTACAAATGATTCTCTAAGAACTCGATGATCAAAAACACAGCATTTAACTGAAAGAAAAGGAGAGCTAAAGTTTGTTAAATCTGGTATTTTAGGAAGCGAGCAACGGAAAATCAAAGCAGAACTTTCGTACAATGATCATGAATTATATTTCACCAATCACGATAACAGCAGTAAACACTATACTTCCAAATGTGTTCTATAAACTCTCTGAATTTGAAGATTACAATCCAAGGATAAAAGTCAACTGGGACCTTGGAAGGTAACCAATACTTCGCTACTTATTAAATGTAATCATACTTTGTGCAGAGATATTCCCTTTACGACTGCAGTCCTTAAAAAGGTGGCTAAAAATTAGCATTTAGGCCGACACAGAACTTTAGCCTCTGCACAGCCGAATCCAATAGTTTCATAGTCAAATTAGAAAAGGGAATTTTACTTTACAAGTCTAAAAAAATTCTATTACCTAAGCCCTATGCAAATTTTTCAACGACAATATATGGCAAGTATATGACAACATATGATAATATATGATAATTTATGATAATATATGATAATACATGATAAAACATTATACTAATTTCGTTTTTGAAACATCTGATGCACAATTGCTTTCATATGCAATACAAAAACTAAGTTTAATACATTAATCAATATATTTCCTAATCAAAGGACTGTTTTGGTAAAGTTAGCATCAATTGGTGTCTTGGTTGTTACCATATTTCGTCGAAATAAAGACCAAGGGAATACAGTTAGTATAAAGATAATTAAATTATGCAAAAATTTCAACTTCATGTTTTCAAGAAATGAGCTTTGACTATTTCACGAAATTATCAAGTGTTGAATCACAGCTTAGCTAAGTTAGTAGTGTTCATGATAATCTAGATAAATCATGATTAATCGTGATCATAATAATCATAATGTACTGATTACAATTTTATTTGAAATGATTTCAATTTGTAGGTGTGGGAGAACTTCATGGGAGCTGAAATGTACAAATTAGTATGGATGGATTTCATTACTTCTTTGTTCACTGCAATATTTTTTGAATTCCCCAGAGGGTATCTATCCTTTCATCCTTCCTACAAATTGCATTACATCACTTTAGTGTTTCAAATTAATATTCATTACCATTATCATTAATGACCTTCGTTCTATAACTTTCGTGTCACTCCAGAAACACCAAGATTGTTCGTACAAAACGTAAGGTTCAAAGAGCAAGCCATTTCTGTATCAAAATACAGCGGTGGTAAATAATGGTATTAATAAGAATGACATCACTAAGTGTCTCAATGTGGGGCAATTTTAGACAATTGGGACAACATGAGGCATCCACCTGAAGAATAGTTTATATTTTTTCAAGTTTGAAGTTTTTCAAAAATGAAAATTGTTTGTACGTCAGACTTATCCATCATCTAACACAATTTGTTTTATGTCCATTTGAATATCTTTGATATAAAAAAAACAAATAAACAAATAAATAAACTAAATAAACAAACTAAATAAACAAGTAAAATACGTGAAATTTACAAAGCTTAATGAGTGTTTTCTTTAAAAATAAACTAATACAAAATCTTGATACAGATAAAACTCTTGTTGGGAATAGTTGAAAAATTTCGCGAATATGAGAAAGAAAAACAGAATTCCTCGAGTTAATTTCTAAAATAAATCATCAACGTCTTGTAAGAAAACAAAACCGGTCTTATTTCCGGTCTTTTTGAACCGGTCTTATTACCTTTTAGGTACATAGGACGCCATGTTGATGCTGGATGCAAATTGAATGAAAAAATAGGAATTCCTGAATTCCATATTCCAAAGAATGTATTGGATTTGATCTACGGCCAAACAATAATATGGTAAGACCAATTAAAGTTGTATTTTGCAAACGCACTTTTGGTATAAACAAATTATCTTTTCAACGCAATAAAATACAAGAATTATCCTCTAGTTTGTAAAATTAAAAAGTTGAAAATGCAGTATTGATGTTTAGGCCCATAACATGGATCATTTTTAATGAAAACTAAATTCAAAAAGCAGATTTTTCATTTCCATTGTAGGATTGGCACATTTTATAGTCCATTACTACCACTCATGCAAGTTGTCAACTTATTTTTGCGATTCTACATCAAAAAGGTGATAAAATTCAGAATAAATGTATGTGTTTTCTCTTGTCACATCACTATCCACAATCCATGCCCTATGAAAGGTCTGGCATCTGAAAAATGATGAAAGCTGCAGAAGGTACAGGAGATGTGACATTTGCTAAGATAATGACGTCCTATGCTAAATGTAATGACTCTCTTTCCAACACTTTCTAGGTAAGCCTCATGAGAAATTTTGATCCACCAAAAAAGCCATACCGAGCTGGAAAATCAAATTATTTTTTCATGATCCTCCAGTTAATTTCATTGATATTATCAATGATTGCCACAATCTATGCAGCTACACAGTAAGTCTTCATAAATTCAATTTCAAAATATTCTCATTAATACTATTTTATTGTTTATTTTTTAACTATTCTGCTGTTTTTCTCTACTTTAAAATTAAATGAACAGTAAAACCGTAACTAAAAAAAAGCTAACGAAGTAATTTACATCAGCAAATAGGTCGCTCTGATGACCCAGTCAACAAATAATCCTAAATTTTATTAATGACATAGATGAAGAAATATAATTTACGCGCTAATCTTTTTGGCAAAGAACATTCAAAAAAAGAATTACATCTGTTAATGTGCTCTAGAAAGATTGACTTAACAGAAATTTTGATCCATCAAATTTTCATAGAATCAAACATTCGCAGAATAAAATGCGGTAAAAATGTGGAAAATAAAACAATTAGCAAATATAGTAACGAAAACCAATAAATACAAAAAAATTGAATGATGATCAGTAATTTTTATTTGCTTTTTAGGATCACTCCATCAGCAAATTATGGGCCTTTTAGGTATGAGAAATTATTGATTTAAGAAAATGTACTTAAACCTCTTGATGATCCTGACCTTCAGTTAAGAAGGATAACTTTCCCATCAGCTCGATTTATTATTGATTTAATTATCGAATTAATTCTTCGCCTCTAGTTCAGGTTCTGCAAAGAAAATATAAATTTATTGAAAAAGAAGTTAACAGATGACTCAAACAATGATAAGCTATCAACGATAAAAGTATCAAACAAGCTTCAAATACGCAAATACCCCCACAAAAAATATGAAATCAGGTATAAAAAGTTACACCTTTCAGTTATCAAATGTGGTCAAGCCCCAAAAATCGCAAATGGGCAGGGATTGAAGAATTATTAAGACTTTCTGACGTCTTCAGCATAAACATTGAATCTTACTACCTTATTGCTTCTTTTAGTGGTTTCGAAAGAATGTATGACATCATAACACTAACAGTCAATGATTTGCCTACGTTTTATAAATACATCATCAAGGTTTTATTCTCACCTTGTGTTGTGGTTGCTGTTTTTATCGGACTTTGGTAAGTTAGCTTTGCTTTCACCTCTTGCAAGCATCTCCTTACTTCTTAAACAGTCTCTCTAGCAATGACACACATGCTGTAGCTCAAATTCTGAATTGTTCAATGAGGTTGGTAAAGTAGAGAACAACTGAATTATTTTTAGACAAAAAGCCAGCACATAAAGTTACAGCTTATCTTTACTTTTTACTTGTGTTTTTCATTTATGAATAATAATAAAAAATTCTAAACAGTCCGCTCATTTTGCGAATTCATAGTTCCCAGCTGCCAATACAGGCAGTGCAGTGCTATCACTCTTATTTCATTTCATTCCACGTTCATTTCATTCCACTTTCATTTGGTCTCCTTCTCGCTTCAGCCTTTGTTTGTACTTCTACAAGTCCATGTACGGTGTCTACTCGAAAAGTGCTAACAAATTGTGGATTCAATTGAAATTGGTAATGATTTTAAAAATTCGAAATATTTAACTGAACTACTCTTGAGTCCTCAGTAAGCTGTGTTGGCATAGTAGGGGGTTGGAAATTTCCTGAAAACCCAATATGCGGGGGGGGGGTTTGAAATAAACGGGGTGGGTGGAAAATTTCTCCAATTTTCAATAGCTATGGAGGTGCGTCACAAGTCACTTCAACTGTACACAAAGTGAAATGTACACAAATGGAAGGGGGTCTCAAGGAAGGGGGTCCTCGGTGGATTTTTTCCAAAAAATTTAATAAGCAGGATGGTACGTTTATTCGGGCCTCAAGAGTAGTTATTATGAAAAATCGTTTACTATTTTCACCTCAAGCACAATACTACGTCTCAACGAGCTCTGGAAAATAAAAGATGAAACACTTTCTCAAACTGAAAGCAAGTAAGCAGGCCTCCCATTCTAAATTTGACGCTTTTTGCTGAATTTTTAGGACATTTTAGGACATTTTTCAGTGATTTCTATGACACAATTTACGTTACTCATTAATCAGTTGAAATATTTTTCAACTTTCTGTGCGAAATTTCAAAGTACCTACGCCTTTATAAAACAACTAAACACTTGAATATTAATCTCAAATACTCTATCTTTATTCTTAAAAAGTTACAGTTACGGTGTCAACTGTTTACAAAATGGCTAATGAAATAATCAAGCCACCACTTGTGGGAGATTTTTTCATGCAAATATCTATGAAAGTTTACGAAATTTGACCACTTTTTATGGCATTGTATGACAAAATTCCAAATTCAATATTTTATGACGCTTTATGATATTTTGACAAAGTGAGATTGCAAGCATGTCTCTGAATATGGTATCTGAAATTTTCAACCTGTATAGGTACAAAAGGCTAAGCAGTTAAAAGCATCCTTCAGCTTGTTGAAAGTAAATCATAAAATTGTACTAAAATATTCATCTTTGGCCTCCTACGTGGCTCCTAACAAGGATGGGCCATTCATTTCAATAATACTTGAAAGGTCCACGTATGAATGTATCCACATCACGTTATTTGTGGTTATGCATGATCACTTGTGGCCTTAACAAGAGTCATTAAATACTTTTGGATTAAAGCAATTAAAATATTTTATACTTAAGGAGCAAAAAGAAAAGAAAAAGCTGCTGCAAAACTTGAGAAGAGTAAGCACAAAACAAGAAAACACCGATGAAAATGAAGAAAAGGAAGATAAAGAGGTGCAATGTAATGAAGAGGAGGAAAAGGAAGACAAAGAAATTCAATGTGATGAAAACGTTCTGACAGGTGACCCGAGCTCTCAAAAGCTACAAAGCATGGATGATTCAAATAACTAACAAAATTGTATTAAACTAAGAAATTTTACATCATAAAATAGAAAAATCTTTAGAGGTTCCTCAAGTACAAAATACATCTGAAGGGAGGGGGGTGGGAGATAGCCAAACGACGCTTGAAGCAGTTGTACAAGTCACCGAGTAACGACTGGGAACAGATTTATTGATTCTAGAAATAACTAAACTTAAAAAACTGATTGGTGTAATGGGTAAGCAATGACAAACCGCCTGATGATAATGGGTAAGCAATGACAAAGCGCCTGATGATAATGGGTAAGCAATGACAAACCACCTGATGATAATGGGTAAGCAATGACAAACTGCCTGATGATAATGGGTAAGCAATGACAAAGCGCCTGATAATATATATCTTTTTCATGCATCGTAAATCAAATCTTATTCTTAAAACAAGAAACTAAAAAGGATTCTATCTCATAAACTAATAAATCCTTGTATGATAATAGTAGCTTCACACAGCCATCCAGAAATAATTTTCAATTCAAGTGACCAATGCCAAAATAAGTGTACACAAGATTCCAATTTCAATTCAAAATATTACGATATCAGAAAGAAATGATTGGAGCTATTTTGCTAACTATTTTGCATCCATAAACAATTATGAAAAGGTAAATGAAAAGCAAATCGAATAGAATTACGAGCAATTTTTTTGCAAAGAATCAAACCTTTTACAAACATTTTTAGTCATTAACAAATATGAACAGCTAAATTATTTACAAACAGAGGAATCCACAAGAAGAAGTAAATCTTCTTCAAAAAGGATGATATTTAAAAGTAATATAAGAAAATACTGTTATAGAATTGATCATAAAAACACATCCCATATTATATTAAAATTTGAGCATTTGCACATTTATTTTCAAACAAATGCATTTTTCTNTAATCTTTGTTGTCTGCCCAAAAATTGTCCGCTTTAATACGCGATGCATGGTTGAATAATTTCTCATCAACTAATACTTATGTTCATTACAAAGTCTGATTTTCATAAATAATTAGCAGCAATCTCACCATGAAACTTCATTGATTCAAAATATAACAAAATCCAAGTGCTTATTTAGGGCCATTGAATGTTTGATTAAATGTTTGCCTCAAATCACTTGCGTCTTCTTCAATGATGCCTGGGCGGTTTGAGAGTGCCAAATTTAATTACGTCATTGACAGCAGAACTGATAACAGCGGATTTTCGACATTTTGTCTCACTTCTGTAAAACCCAGACTAGAACGCTGCCGACGAGTGCTTGTTGCTATTGCAGCTGAGTCAAAGCCATCAGTATTCAACACTTTAGGATGTGTTCCATGATTTAGTTAAGAAAGCCACGACATTGTGGAGTACCACACAAACATTGGATTTTGACTTCTTCAATTGGAAATTTGTAATCATACGTAATTTCATCGTTCATTTTGATATCANATATTTGGAATATATAACAATCTTTTTCTCATTTTCTACATTTATTATTTTTGCATAACAATTCGGCTGCAAGAGAAAAGTTGACACAAAAATAACATAACGTCATTTATCATAATGGAACTGAAAAAAGAAGTAAAGAAATTCTGAAACTTGTAATGAAAAAATGAAAGCAAAAATACTGCCGCCAATTATATGCAAAAATTTCATTTCAATGATAAGAAAAAATAGCAAAGAAACAAAGTTTCCTAATATCGCCCAATCGAATTCTCTAATTAAGTCAGTCATTATTCAAAGTTGAAATTGCTCTTCTATACTAAGACCTTTCTACAAGTAGATTTATCAAATATACAGTAAGATGAATTTCGTCCAAAATCGCATACAAAAATGGCATTTGCTGACAAATTTCTTAAAAACCTACTTTCACAAAAAGTTTACTTTCAGCTCCAAATTCGAAAACAATAAATCAAAGTATCCGCTTAAACTTGATGAAAATATATGGTTATAAATATGGATATTAAATAAATATGGATATAAAAATAGAAATAAGGATATAAAAATAGATATATGGACACTTACGGCACAAGAATGGTTGATAAATCTAGCATTATTTCCTATTTTAGTTGCATCAATAACTGTCTCTGCATCCAGCCTGAACAAATAGCTACTGCCAATTCCAGTCTTCTCATAATGTTTTTCACGCGCATCTGCAATCACTGATCTTACAATTTCACCAACATATTCAATTACCATCTCCTCCGCAGCAATTGGTTCACAGGTAAACAGTCCCCAATTATGAATTCCTGATTTGGCGAATTTTAACTTTTTCTTGCGAGACTGGGGCGAGAATGGAAGAATACAGACAATTGCGAAACATGAAAAGGAAAAAAAAAATCAGTCAAATTCCTTGATTATTCGATTCAGAGCTGCAATTCTGGTTTGTGAAAATATATTAGGACATAATTTTGAGTTGTGTCAAGGTACTGGTATGTATTTGTTTTGTCAAGGTACTGTTAGGTTGCCAGAAAAACATATTTGAGTTCAAACAACACATAAATAGTAATAATAATAATATATTTAAAATGACTTATGGGCAAATACAAGAAATGAAAAATATAGAAGACCTTGAGTTTATTGAATTTGACGAGATCTCCAAAATCATCATTTACAAACGATGAAATGAGCCTTCTCTGCATTGCTCTGTTGTCACGTGATTGTTGTTTGTGCTTCAATCCATCCTGTCAATTCAAAATTATGAAAAATATTGAGACATGAAAGGGGTGACCATTCATCATATTCACAAACAACAACGATAACGAACGCGATAACGAAAACGACGGCAAAAATGATGACGAAAACGATGACGACAAGATTTACGATGGCGAAAACATTAATGATGCCGAAAACGTTAACAATGAAACTTGAAAAGAAATATAAAGTGAAAAAGGACGAAACTCGAGAATACAGTGTATTAAAGTCTACAAAAATAGAAGGGACGGTATAAAGGCGTGCATGAAATGAAGCAAAAATTTGTGAATACGCAAACCTAGAAAAGGAAACATATGTTCTAGGAAAGTCCTTTTCAAGTAAGCCATTTATCAGCAGCAAGGCAATTGGAATTCAAAAACTTACGGAGTTGAATTTATCAGCAAAGCCTAGAAAACAGCTGAATAAACAACATGAAATAGAGATGACTACAATAATTAGGCAAATCCAGCAGCTTAAGCCATATGCCCTTTTGGATGAAGAGAACATTACTTGTGGTTATTAAGTATGGTAAAAATTAAGTAAACTTGCCGATTCCTTGTCATTAGTTTCGTCTTTCGTTTCTAACTGCCTCATAACTGATGATAAATATTGCGATTTTTCACTAAGTGGGATCTTGTAATAACCTTCACTGCGAGCACTTCCTGTATTGTGGATTCTCAGATGTGGCTCTCCACGCGTTCTCCTTTGCTTTGATGGTACAAGAGTTTCTAATAAAATATCAAAGAGAAATTGCAGTGCAAACAAAGATGATACCCGAAACATATGATCTACTGAAAAGCATCAAAGAGCACTTTCTGACTGCTTAGGTGATATCCTTAAATATTTCATAGGTACTGAAATAAACAATATACAACGTTTAAAGTAAGAAATAAAGCAAACAGAAACGGTAGAAAGTGAAAAATTCGAAAAAAATTAAGTTGAAGATGATACCAGGGTGATGTGACCAATGATGATCTTTGACAACATTTGAACCAAATACATGTAAGCTCTCGAATGCTGTTTTCAAATACTTGAGATCTTCACTGTCAATCCCTTCGCGAAGAACATTCCATACAATCGAATTTTCATGGTCAATGTTTCGCATTGGAAAAATAGCTTTAGGCTCAAGCCTTTTGCTAACGAGAGTTTTTTCATCGTTAATATTAACAACATCAATAACTGGTGATGGCGATTTCTCTTTCATTTTCACCTCTTCTTCTTTTAACTGTTTTAATTCTTCTTCTTTATATGAGCTAGTGAAAGCATAAGAATGCTCATTCAAAACTTCTCCTTCTGGTTCAATTTCAATTATCTCTTCTGAAATAAGTTCCTCTTTAACATCTGAACCATCAACTTCAGCATCCTTACTCAATATTTCCGTCTCTTCAATCGTCTCTTCTACAACTTTATTGAAAGTCTCATTTCCTTTGCGTAGATGTTCTTTTTCAGTTGATAAAATTTTTGATACTTCCAAACTTTTGGTCATTTCCTTTAAATTTCCTATTTCCAGCTCTTTTGGTCCTCTTTCTACCTTATTTTTAAACACTAAATCATTTTGTACGCGATCCGAAATTGATTGTTCACGATCGATAGGCTCTTTTTCTTTCTTCACATCTCCATCATCAACTCTGGTCAAGTAATGATTCATCGTCGGATCACGTTGAATCATCTTCTCTATCTTGTCTTCTTTTTTGACGGCTAAAGGGTAGACAATGACAATGACAGTTGTTTCATACAGTACTATTTGGATGTAATGATGAAAAAGGACAGCTAAACGCAATTTAATTGGAGTATAATCTAATATGCTTCCCTCCAAATGTAACGATCCAGGACATGAAACAAAACGGAGAAGCTGAATAATGTGATATCGCCATTATTTTGTTATCAAAATGTTGATCCTTATATCTTTGTTCACCCAAAGTTGAGCAAAATTGGGGGTAATTCAGCTTTTTCAATATTGATCAATAGACATCAACTTAATTAATTACTACTGAAGTTTTTGAACTCACATGTTAAATTCGTTTGTTTATATTTGATGATTCAGCATTTGCGAAAAGATCAAAATAATCACTCACATTCTTCTTTGAAGTGTTCCAGTCGTTTTTCAGTTTCTCTGATTACCTCTTGAACAGCTTCTTCAGCTCCACTGCTTTCCCATTCCGAGTCTTCCGATTCTTCTCGTTCCTCATCGTCATCTTCATCCAGCTCTTCTTCCTCATCTTCATCCACCACTACTTCATCATCCTCATCCATTTCTTCATCCTCATCTGTGCTCCTTTCTTCCTCTTCATCTTCAATTGACATTCCTTCGTCTTCCTCTTCTTCCATTTCTTCTTTGCCCTCAACGCGCTTCTCTTCTTCAATCCTTCGCATTTGCTCTTTCTTTAGTTTTTGTTGCTGGTGAATTAATTCTTGGAATTCCTCAACTTCGTCATCTGATTTTTCATCTTCATCGGAATCATCAACTTCACTTGATTCATAAATAGTTTGATACAAAGAGGACCCACTTTTCACAGTTGATCCTAAAATACAATTGGCTGTGAAACATCTGATCAGTAAATCAAGTCATTAGTAGCGCAAGCTTTTGTTGCATTTACTTTTCAAGAAGTTCCATTTATAAATTAGGCCCAAATTTTCNCAAGAAATTCAAGTGAATCTTATTTCTAGCATTTTACGAATTATTGACTGTCTGTTAACTGATCTGCTAAAGAGATACTTGTGAAAGATTGCCCATATTAGTGCAAAAGGCCAAGTACTGCATTTGTTATGAAAAGTTGCCAAATGTTGCATTTATTATAAAAAGTTGCCAAATGTTGCAATTACAAATGTTCCCTGGATTACCCCTGAATATTTAAAACTTTAGATATATACGTTCCTCACAGAATGCTATTTCTAAACAAAGGTGCAAAAACGTGCCCTAGTCTTTAGTTCAAAACAAAATAAATCAATCAGAGTTTTAATGTGATTGCCAATAATTGCTCGAATAATCTGATAAAAGTTGAGAAGCAACAATGCAAACTACGAGTCCTATATTGCTATGCATTATGGGAAATAAATCAGCATTGTGGCCTTTCTCAGATTGCAAGAGTAAAATGCTTGCCTATCATCGTAAAATTTCACTAGTATTGTGTAATGACGTATCGTATCGTATAACTAGGATCGTATACCTCGTATTGCGACACTTAAGTAAGCTGATAATTATTTTGAAAGAAAGAAAAGAATACATGATCTTGAAAGACATACTTCTGTTTGCAAGCAATCTCCTTTCAGCTTCGCTATCTGATTCTGAATCTGACTCCTCCTCTTTAACTGTTCGTTCTTCTTCATCTTCTTCAGATGAAAGCTTTTGAAATTTATTTGCAACTTCCAATTCGCTGGAATGTCCTTCTCTCTTCAGCTTCCTGTTAATGTTTTCTCTTCCAAGTGGCCTCGTTTGAGGAATGCGGCTAATTCTAAATGATGGTATTTTAGAAATTGGTCCATGAATTCTAGTTGGTGTTTGGAAATTCAATGAAGATGACGACGATGGTGTCTGAGTTCGGCCAAATAAGCTCATCAGTAAAGATGACGTTGTAGAGCTTGAGGGTGATTCAATGTGTGAAACTTGGGGTGCATTTGAATGGGGTAATATTGTGGGTCGGGCAGATGTATCCTAAATAAATGATCAAAGAAATGCAAATTAACATAAATTGAATTGAATCATTAAATGAATTGCAAGTAATTAAATGAATTTGAAATGACAGTTTTGATAAATGATGCAAAATAAAACAGGGACTACTATCCAAAACCTAAAATATAAGACAACTAATTGAAAATGAAGTATTGACGTATGAATATCCCCCCTCAAAACAATGCATATATTTGAAGCTCAAGAAAAATAGCTGAAACTAGCAAAAAAACCTTTGTCTTGGTTTGATTGTCCCACCATAATTCTAAAGCTGAAAAGCCTGAATGTTCAACTAATCTTTTGATTAAATCTCGATGTAAAACTGCTTTCAAGTCCTTCCTTGTCTTCATTATACAAAAGTCTTTAACTTTCTCTTCATACGAGATCTCTTTCACAACAGCAGCAACTTGTCTTCCCTGATTCATATTAATATCACGATAATTCTGGTAATTCCCTGAGAAGAAACTTTGATACGGCCTTGAAAATGATGGCAGGAATCCCCCTGTTGATTTTGGGGGGAAAGAAGGAGGCGCCTGCGCAGTTCTTATTTGAGGTGGTTGCACTGCAGGAGGCCTATAAGGTGGTGGTGGGATATTTTGATTAAATCCTATTCGTGGAGGTGGAATGCGAATATTCACTGGCGGTGGTGGCGGTAAATGAGGAATCACAGGGGGCTGTTGTACATTGATTGGCGGCTGACGAGGCGGTTGATGAACATTGACTGGTTGCATGTTGATCTGCGACGGGGGTGCAACATGGGGAGGTGCAGCAATATTAACAGGGGGTCGTGCAACAATGTTAGCTGCATGTCCAGGATGAATCGTCAGGTTGGGTCTCGTGTGAACAAACGGGGCTGGTTGATTTGCAAAGTTTTGGAACGATGATGCCTTATTTGGTATTGCAACCGGAACTGCAGGTGTGTTCAATACTAAAGAAGGTTCCTCGTTTGAACTGATTGATGACAGTGACATTGCGTCATCATCATCGTCATCATCATTCTCGTCATTGTTGACATCAGAAGTAGCTTGATTGAGTTCGTCATTTTGCGATACAGCCGCCGATTTTTCTGGAATTACAACATCAGTACTTGGTTTCACCAAGCCATGTCCATTGAACGAATTTTTGCCTACTGGGGAATTAACAGGAGAAATGTCTTCAACTTGAAGGTTCTTTGCAGTGCTGGTAAATTCCGTTTTTTGTGCTCCTCCGTCATCATCACTGTCTGATATCGCCTCATAAACTGAGTCATTATTGGACTTCTTCACCATATCCACATTAATTTCAAGTTCTGTTCCACATTTCCTTTCACCTAAACTATTCCTTGATTTCTCTACATCATAGTTCATTCCCACCTCTGTTCTGAAGGGCATATTATAATTAGGAGCCCTTTCTGACTTCATATTATATTTTTCAGATGGCTTTGAAGTCTCATAATCCACATTATAGGTCCCTCTGTTCCTTTCATTATTCGGTGATCTACATCTACCTCTATGCTGTCGCTGCTTTACTTCCTGATTTTCATTTCCATCAGTAATGCATGACGTCATGTCTTGCCTTCCTCCTCCGCTAGAACTTTCTCCTCTGCAAGCTATTTTCAGGCCCAGCAAATGGGCCTGTACGAAAGTGCCTTTTCCTCCGTCGGTGCTCAAGTCTTTCCGACCATTCTTTCTCTTTTCGCTGACGGGAGATTTACTTTCCTCATCAAAGTTCGTTGTAGGCGAAATGTCTTCATAAATCCCTTGCTTTGACGGGGGTGGCGGTGGCGGCAAATCTGAAGATCTATCGGGTGGTGGCGGTGGTGGAAAAGACAGACTATCACTACTTGATGAGCGCATGCGCACCGTGGCAGGAGGTGAAACAGGCTCAAATGTTGCACTTTTAAATGATGCTGAACTGATGCTGAGAGGACTTTCTACGGAAGTAATGTCATTATCAAGAGAGTCTCCTCGTCTTTGATATTGTCCATGTTTCAACATTGCAACAGGGTGTGGTCTGTTCATGGCACTGACAAAGGGGGTGGGTGGGGTGCTTTCAACTGATGGAGAGTACTGACTAGGGGATGGGGTGGGCAAGACAGCAGCAGCATTTGAGCCAGATGAAATGGAGCGTCTTGGATCACGAAATTCACGGGGGTCCTTTGATGAATGTCCTGATGATGACTGTCTCTCCACTGTCCGGTTTCTGTTCTCTAAAAACGAATAAAATATATTCTGAAAACCTTACTATTTGCAGAGTAAGAAGTCTTTCCTCCTTATTGAAAAAATCTATCACAAGAGCTGAAATGAATGCAATATAATAAATAAAAAAAATTCAAAGCAAGAAAACATGATATAAATTATAAATTGAAGTCATCAAGAAACTAAAACAGCTATGAATATCATTGGAAAAAATAAAAAATATTCACCATGACTACAAAAATAATCAATTTCTTCAACTGTTGATTTGATAATTTTAAAACCATGGGCTACTTTTGGCAACTATAATTGTTAACAACATGATGTAATGCACTTGTTTCTCAAATTTGCCCTTCTACTCACATTCATTCTAAAATACTCCCCTAACCCTAACACTATATAATGCTCCCTTTCCATAAGCTGAGGAAAATTCCAGCAACTGCTTAAGAACATCATGCTCAGATGGAAAACAAGTATTTGTTATTTGAATTTTTCCAAATTTATCTATTTGCCATCTCTGTTCCCACCAGACATAAATTATTCTTATTAAATCTATATCAACCATTTGCCATAACTTTAACAGGGTTTATAAAGACCTTTTGATCAAAATTCCCCTGACTTTTGGCTAAAAGGTAAAAAATCTCTCAACTTTGTCTATGAAAACCTATATTTTCCCTCTGACTTAACTGGAAAAATAGCCTTTTTCTATTGACCGGAGGAATCAAAATTTGGCCTTTGACTGCCAACAGCCACTATTTTAAGCACATTGACTTTTTTGTTTCTTTTTCAGTAAGTAATGTCAGAGAAAGGCCGTAGGGCCTATAACAAAGCCCCAACAGAGGAAAAACTGAAAAAAATGGGGGAAGTTTAAGTAGAAAGGGAGACAAGATCACGTTTGTTGATGTTGTAATTGAATGATGACAAATTGTAGGATTCAGGGAAAGTAGTGGGTGGCAATGAGTTCCAACACTTTTGACTAGGAATTGTCAACAACAAAATCAAAAAATATTTTACTTAGATTGATCAAATTACAAAGCTAAAAATAAAAAAATTGAATAGAGCAAAATATAAATTTAGACTTTTAAACTCTAAAACTTTTATCATCAATAAAAATGAAATTTTGCCCTGATCTACAGTATGAAAATCCCATTTACACTTGACCATTGAAAGCTTCCCTGACTTTCCTTGACCAAAGTGAAAAGGAATCTTTTGCCCCTGACTTTCTCTGATCATACAACAACCTACAATTCTGAATTGAGCCTGTTTGTGTACTTACATAATGAGGTAATTCTTACTATTAGGGTGGTAATTCTAAATACAGGGTCCAAGAATGCCAGTAAAAATGGTAGTTGAGAAGTTACCATTGAAAGACTGGTAATATAGCTAGCTACCTAAAACTTCATAACTAAAATATAGGTTTGGGCCTGCCTAATATAAAATTCATGTACTAGTTTTTGACCATTCATGAACAGAGATGATTGGCAAAACATGCATAGTCTATTTACTAGCAGAAACAATGAACCATTAATAAGCACCTAGCTGGAATATCTGGCTGAAAAGGTTCTAATTATTTGAAATAAAAATATACAATTTCAGGCTGCAAGTTCTTATTACATAAAAGTTCTCATGTGTGAGTTTTTACTGCAGTTCACTTAGTACAGGGATGGGCAAACTATGGCCCATGGGCCACATGCGGCCCTCAAAGTAATTTTTTGTGGCCTACCTATAATTTTTCAGAATTTACATGGGTTATTGTAGGAATTTCAGTTTTTGGATTTACTGTCCCACTGTAAAGATATTGCATAGATGATGACTCTTTAAGGGAAAATGTTACTGCTCCATCCTGAGTACAATCCTTGTAACCCACATTTGGGGTAGACTGTCTTTTTCTTAGTGTGCTAGTGTGAGATTGTTGTGCTTGTAATGTTAGCTTGCATGCAGAAAGGAAAGTTTGACCTAGTCTCTTCTTTTTCATCCTAAATCTTCAAAGTACGATGAAGTCTGGTTAAAAGGTCCAGCTTCTCCTTCTAAGCATTAAAATTAATGGTGAAACAAGTCCATGCTATATTGCAAATGGGTGTTTTTGAGTGCTTTAGGGGCATTACTTCCAAAGTTTTTTTAGGGGTCAAGCCCCCAGACACCCACTTTTTGTTGAAATAGCTATAGAAAGACTATTTTGCCCACTGAGATGTAATCAATTGGTGAAAAATCTGTGACATGCAAGGAGCTCCAACTCTGTGTAGGACTTTTTCATCCACACTGATTGTTCAGCTGTCTAAGGGCCTGCATTTGCAAGAAAAATCAGGCAAAAGCCAGGGAAGTTCAAAGGTAGATACCTTATGTGCAGCCCTTTAAAACTTAGGATCGGTGAATGTGGCCTTTGCACTGAAAAGTTTGCTCACCCCTGACCCAGTATAAAACTCTGATCACCAAAAATCTTTGTACTTAAAATAGCCAAAATAAAAGTAAAATCACATTGGGCACTAACTTACAAGTTCTACTAACTTAATCAAATTGAATTAAATCAAATCCACAAATGATAACAAGCTTTGCCTATCTTATATCTTATCCTATCCTTTCTTCACCAAGACATACAAAAATATTTGCTTCTTGATTTTGTAGCAAAATAATATATATAGCTCAAACTATAAATAAAATCATAGACATAGATATGAAGTATAAATAAGAAATATAAATATTAATAGAAATGAGACACATTGATTTGGGGAAAAATCCCTATATAATGACAGATGGGTTGAAGGAAATCATA
>OLMO02000262.1:511932-537450 GCA_900291935.2 Cassiopea xamachana | reverse complement strand
ATGGGGCATGGAAAATTATCAAGAAAGAATGGAGGGGTGAGATGCAAATGTCATTTGGGAAATGGGAAACGAGGATAGTAACGTAAGATACAAAAGACCACTGCGGGGCAGGATACTTCAATATAACCGAAACAAGAGTGTCCCTTATTGGGCACTACTTAATCTTATTGGATTAATCTGAAGTATAACATGGTACACTTACTGAGGGCAGTTCCAGTCACCACTTCGCTCTAAAAGGAAATTGTCTGGTAACATCATGAGACACTAATTCAAAAGGTTCACAAAAATGGTAATGAAGGTGGTTATATCTATATAATCTCAGTGAAAAGAAAAGTCATAATTCATCATGGATGTCGATAAATTAAAAATTCAGAACCATGATTGTACTTTACATCGTTTTTTTTCTACTATTTACTGCTATTGTAGTAAATGGATGTTCATTCCTACCACTTAGTTCGCATTTGAGACATATTAGACATTACGCAATGGCAGGCGCTCATGTGCTAAAATAGGTTCTTCTATCATTCTTGGTACATAATGGACACCTCAATATTTTGTTGTCAGCTGCTAGGATGCTAATCGCATCACTTGACGTTTGATATAGCTACCTCGTAATGGTACATTATTAGCGTACTGATTTTAGTAATAACGCAATCTTTGTTTTGTTGATGTTTGTAATTGCCATAATCAGGGGTTATAGGCAATTGTATATATAGGAAGGACATGTTCAGGTTTAGTAGAAGGACGGCATAGAGCATAGTAAGACATATTTTAGTATTTACTTATGGTAGTTATAATCTTTGAAATATACGGAAATTAACTGGTAGTTTCTTGTACGTGAATTTCTGAGCTATGCTATAAAACAGGGATTTTCATTACACTAAATTGGGCTTCCCTCAAAGTGAATCTATTTCCAATCCAAACAAGGTAGCCATGGTTCCCAGTCTTTTTTCATCAACTCTTTTTAAGATATGTAAGAGAATTTAGGAGATTCATTCGCCCAGTTTTTAGGAGGTTTTGCAGAGTCCAGAGAAATTCGGTATGCATTGAGGTATTTTTGGGAAAATAATGGATAAAAGGTCACGTAGATGAAATGATATAAACAGGGTGAATGGTCATAATACGTTTGGTATACCTGAACAAAGTCCTTATGCTTATTCAAAACATAACACGATAGAATTTGAGAGAATTGATGATTTGACCAATTCCATTATGATAAACTATTACAAAATAATTTATTAACCAACACAACTGCTGAAATTCAACATACGAAAAATTTAGGAGAAATTTAGGAGAACAGCAAAACATTCCTGAAGTTTTCAAGTATTTAGGAATTTTAGGGCATGTCTCTTTTTCTAGGATAATCTAGGAATTTTTAGGAGACGTGGGAACCCTAGGTAGCACACACAGACAGATAGGTTTATCAACATACTATACAAACACAGATACACAAGGGTTGATGCAGCTTACATGTACATCAATAATTATCTGTCATACATGCAATTCGGAAGGAATAAGAAATATGCATCTCACCACCACCGCCACCGCCTCCTCCTCCACCACGGCCGCCACCACGCCCACCTCTACCGCGATCTGAAATGACAAGACACAACTGACAAAGACTGCATTTACTGAAGAAAAGGCAACATACAATGATTTACATAAAAACACTTTGGTAAGTTACTTGAATGGAATCAATAGTTTTGCTAAAGAACAACATGCAAAATTACGACCTAAATGTTAAATTGAGACTCAAAATGCAAACTTTTCGCTCAATATTTCTACCTTTCCATTTGTAAATATTTCTACCTTCCCACAACAATTAACCTGTTTGCAAAGGCAATAGATTTTAAACCTTTTGGTCCAGATCTATCAAATCCTCCTCCGCCTCGACCACTTCTGCCTCGCCATCCACCTTCTGGTACTTTAATCTCAGCGAGGGAAATAGACATCACGTGATCTGCGTCATAATCCTTGTTATTAAACCAATCAATAGCAGCCTTTGCGCTAGGGGGATCATCATACGTCACAGTGCATTCACCCTACAAGAATATCACATGACCACTTAGCAAAGATTTATCATATTGAGCATGTTTCAAATGAAATGAAAGATAAAAGAGGAAAATTAATAAAACATAAGAAATTATAAGAAGACCTAAAAAAATAAAACAAAGAACGAATCAATACACAGGTGACTTCTTTTTTATAAGAAAACCATCATTTTACCCGAGCCTCAATTTTCTTAATATTTCCCGAAATTGACTCAGAGATTTTCTTAAAATTTTCTCAACTTTTACTGACATATAAACTGGCTAAAATGGACTACACTATCTTCGTTAATCTTGCATACTCGAATTTGAATCCCGTCTTTAACTTTTTGAATGTAATAATGACGTAATATCGACTTTTAGCCAATAAAAACACTAAATGTTGGAAATTGAGCCTCGTGATTTTCGTACAATTTCCTAAATATTTTGGCCATTTGAGCCTTTATTCTCAAAAATATTTTTCTTATAAAAAAACTGTGCACCTGAAGAAGTAAACATCAAATTTGATGTAATTAGGAACGTAATGAATTCCACACTTTCGAAGTGAAACAGAAACCTCACACTATGATAACAATGTCGCAAAATTATATGAAAGAGAGGCTAATCCATATGACATAACTCCTTTGATGAGAAACGTAACTAATGGCTGAATGTAGAAATAAAACATCAACAGTTTCATACCTTACTTGTTCCATCTGGTTTTTTGTAAATATAAATTTTTGGCTCACCGGATCTTTTGTCACGCTGAAATGATAAAAAAGCGGTATTAAGGAATTCTAGTCATGAGATAAGCCAAAGCATAACAGATAAATGGTCTATTCCAGCATGAAAGCACTGATGCTTCCGCATCAGTCGATCTAACAGGGAATGGGACAGCCATGGCAAATGATCTACAAATACAGATGAAATTAACTTATAAAAATTGGTACCCAGTTAGCATAAAATGCTGAACAACATTTTATAAGAAACCAAACAGTTGTTAAGTATTATAAGGATAAGGGCTTCAATTAATATACAAATATTCAGAGAAATTCAATGGTGCAAACAGAGTCAATGCATCATCTGAGAATGCGATAATCTTTAACATAAACTGGTTTAAATTGTTTATAAATTTATCCAAAATTCACAGTTATTATAAAGCATAATAAAGATAATATCTACTTTTATAATTCCAATCTGTCCAAAAAACTGGCCAATTTGTGCAGCATCAGCAGAGTCCGGGAGGCCAGAAACAAAAATCGTGTCCTCTTTTACCTGCACATTATCTGAAAAATAATTTTAATAACATCAAAATTAGGTTTTCAATAAAATCAAATTGCGATGCATTTTCACTTGAGTAAATTTCAATAGAATCTTTTACTTAAATAAAACACAGACTATATTCCTATAAAACACAAAACATATTCACATAAAACACAGACCAACATACCTGACCTAGGAGCAGGAGCATCTCTACCACCACTACCTGGGAATCAAAGGTAAAAACCGATAACAAAAAACCAAATTTGAATGATCAAGCAGGACAAAAAAAAGAAACAGAACTGAATACATAAAAAGGAACGCAGAAAGATGTCAACAAAATGCAGAAAGGATACATAAACTTGATCGTCTGATTCTTACTTAAAACATTGGAATTGATTTCTACTTAAAATTAAACTATATTTTGATAGCTTAATGGGATATTCAGAGTTTGTAATGGTGTCATACTGATAAGTTTCACACTGGCAAGTTCCAAAAATCAGTTTACTTAGAGCATCCTGGTTGTAAACACGTAAATACTCAACGGAAAAATGGAAAATTTATTGTGCTCTCTTTCTATCAAAGTTGAATCTAAATCACTGAAGTTTTCAGGTCTTTTTACAGCAGACATCATGTTTAGAAAACTTCAGATATTTTCTGTAAACTTCTATAAACCAAAGCTATGTCTAAAACACTTAACCATATCTTATTAAAGTCTAGACATGTCAACCAAATTCTGACTATAGTTTATTCTCCAATCACTTAAAAGTACAACACGCAGCAATTGAATGAGCGAAAATTGAAGGCAACTTGGCTCACTTCAAACACAGTACTGGAAACCTAGGCTTGATAAAGCAATTATCCAACTGGACATATGCACTTGATACTAGAAATGACAGCTTGATTCAACAAAATCAGCGTTTATTGAATACCGTTCCAAGATGGCAATAAGTTGACGATAAATAAGGTAGAAATCTAGACGCCCCTTTGAAAATAAGTGCAATATGATAATGCACACTAGACAGCTGTCAGACCTCAACGGGCAATGCGACAACGCAACATGAAGAGAATATAAATGCAGATAAGGATATTTAATCAATTAGGTGCTGATTGTGTGTGAGAGAAAGAAGCTACGAGTGAAGCCATTGTCCATTCATTGCATAGCTTCACAGGCGAAACTACGTAAATTCTTCATCGCGTACTCCATCTGCTTGTGCTTAAGAAGTGTGATTTCTAGAACTCGCTTGTTGATTGCTCAACAAAATACCAAAGTACTGTGCAAAAATAACATGACAGTTAGGACAAATAGCACTTCTACCCCAAAAAATTCAAAAGCAATTCCTTGCTAAACTAAATTATTGCAAATGCTTCATCGTGAATTAATCCAAAGATCCCTCGCCTTACACACCATCAGCAACTAACTTGATCATATTAAGTTAGTGAATAAACAATCGTTAAATTTTATGAAAATGAAAAGAATTTTATGAAAATGAAAAAATGCTTTGAAGGGTTGGCATTACAAGCAGCTTTACTCAGATAAGACAGCTAAAGCCTACCAAAACAACATATCTGTCAAACATGGTTTGCAAAATGCCCTTCACAAACGCTGGGGATTAAATTTATACTATCTATTTGAGGAGCAGGAGAAAATCACAAATGTTCAAACAGGTTTTAACATTCTTAACCTAAACTTCGGACAAAACAACCTGAAGTTTGAGCATTTTAACCCTCATCATCGTCAGGACTTCAGGATTTTGCATTGCTAACGATATTTTATAGACGATACGAAAATACCATGTCTATAGTTGCAAACTCAGTTTCACCTCCTTCGCAAAAAAGAACCAGCAGTGATCAATATAAGAGAAACTTTGGGGGAAATCTGACGGATACCATAAAAAAACACAAGAAACCGAACATACTAAACTTAATATCAAAACAGCATTGAAAATGAACACAAAGCAGTAGTAGCACTAATTTCGGTCAAAATTAAGTGTGTAGGACAAAAGTTGCGACCAAACAATTGTATATTGTATCTATAAAGTCCCACTTCTCACAACACCTATCGACAAGCTTCAACAAAATTTGATGAAGTCAACTTTGGTGACAACCATGTCAATGACCAAATAACACAGCCCCAGGTGGAGAATACCTTTGTCTAAAATAGACCTATCTCCAGCATGTATTAAAAAGTGAAGTCTCTTCACTGTAACACAGACCCAGATGAGTATATGAATGCCGTAATGAAAACCCTTTAAGTTACATTACAACTGAACATACAAATAAACACAGTTATAAGATGGTATTTAGGTGGTTTTGTACCAACCAGTTGTCACTTACCACCGTAACCACCTCTCTGACCACCTCTTCCTCCATAACCTCTGTGAATTTGAGGGTGAGTAACTCATTAAACTTGATAAAGTCTTGCAACTTAACTACTTCAATTCTAAAACCTTGATATGGCACTCTTCTGTCTCATCTTTCATTGATTGCAAAAACCTTGCTTCAAATTCCTTACAAAGCAGACAGATTTCCACAAGTGTGGTCATCAAATTATGAAACCAAACACCAGTATACCAAACTTATTTCTTCATTAAAAAAACAATTTACATCTCCATATCAAGTTTCACCTTACCGCTTGCTAGTAATTCAATCTCTCATTTTCCCTATTTTTCATGACTGTTGAGTAATGTAAATGCTCAATTTACTAGATGAAAATAAGTCATTTCCCTATGTTATTTATGTGATTTCAAAAATAAACCTTTTCTAAAACTTATTTAGTTAAAACAAATTCTATCCCCTTTACTTCCAATTCCTAACATTCAAAAATCCCTTTTAAAATGTGAGACATCTTTGCACTCAACTGAAAACTTAACTCTATTTTCCTAATAACATCACATTGAAATATATCTAATTTTCATAAATTTGTGGCTGCTAAGTAAACGCCATTTGTATGAAAATATTTTGTTGGAGCAATTTTGATTCAAAATGAAAATAACAAATATTACAGTAGCCTCTATAAAATGAGAACAACAACAACAACTTATCAAACGTTTACCTGTGGCAAAAATTCCTTCTTCTTTAAAAAACATTTTAACAAACCACGCATACAATTCGCTATATGAAACATCATCAATAGCAATGCTAATAAAATTAACACCAGTAAAATTGCCAAAAATCACTTTGAAAGTGAAGACTCCATGAAGAAAAGCCAACACAGATAGTCATATATATCACAAGGTATTGCAGGGCTTTCACGTTCAGAAATCATTTGCGCGCGATTAACAATGCGGGCGAGCGGAGTGGGACGCGCGACTAAAAATGACTTGATAAAACAACATAACAAGCTTTCTCTTTGCAAACTTCAACAAGAACTATGATTCTAGCTTTAAAAAGCATGCTGTTGTAGCCGCAAGACTTTTGCTTCTAAGAATCAATGCTCTGCTACTAGAAAGACAAATTCAACCAATAAAAGGATCCGGTACCTAGAATCTGGAGGCAGCTACCCCCTGGTCTGATCATACGGGGGTAGTGGGTACCCTCTTGACACTTTTTGTTAGTCGAGTATTGCAATGGAAAGTGTAAAGAAAAGGAGATGAATATTGCCATTTTCATCTTTCATCACAAAACTATAGGCCTCTTGAACTTTTCCAATACTGAAATCGTTAATGAGTGGCCAGCTAGAAGCGTTAATGAGTGGCAAACTAGATGCGGAAAGGCAATCAGGTTTTAATTAGTTTTGCAAGGAGCAAACGCAACTACATATAGTGCCAGAGTGATGAATCAAGATTCTGATGATTGAGTAAGCAAGAACACAAGTTGTGGCCTTTGAAGCCTAAAAATATGGCCTTACAAGCCTGTTGCTTTGAGCTTTCGCAATTACGATGTCTTTGCGTTAATAGAGGCCCGTAGATTTTAGGTGTGCAGGGAGATGAAGCCAGGTTGAAGGATCAGCTTCTCTCTCAGCATGAAGATCAATGATGAAAGCAAGTACATTTTACTTTAGAAAAAAGTCATTTGCCGACATTTTGGAGGAAGGTACATCACAAGTTTTCCTGGGGGCAAGCCTCTAGACCCCATTTTCTAAAGGGAATTAATATGACAAGACAAGGTGGCTCAAACTGCTTGATCAATTGGCGCAGATCTGTGACATGTAAGAGCTTGCTACTCTGATTTGGACTACCACATCTATGCCCCCTCTCTCAATGCAGTTCACCTATCTATGGGCCTATCTTAGTAGATAGAAATTTGAACATATGTTAAATCCAGATAAAGAAGAAACATGGGTAAGCTATCTACATTAAGTTTGCAAAATGATGTAGACTTCCTTAATATAAGTGAAATCATTATCAAAAAAGCAGGCCAGCATAGCAGATACTTGAAGCAAATACAATAAAGAGGTATAATACTTTCACCAGCAGCTCCAAAAGCACAGTTTTCCATGCTTTGGATGTATAGTTCATATTGGATGTTTTGTAATGCTTCTGGGAAGATTCAAGTTTCAAAGGGCCCTTTTTAGGAGCCTGCCGCCACTGATGAGAATTGCTTCTGGTGCCCCCTGCACTTGCCTGCACGCGCAAGCGATAGTTCGCTCCCCCCACTGAAAGCCCTGTGTTGTGTGGGGAATACGCAATGAGCAATACAGATAAAACATAACTTTCAAGTAAGCTCAGTCTCTATACAATCATCTTAAAATTGCCTTCACATGTCCAAACCACTATGAAAAATTGAAAAGTAAAACCAAAACCATCCACTTTCTCTATGAGCACATCAATATCTATAACTTCAATACCAAAATTCCTGGTAATTAGCTAATGAACTTCTAGCCCAACACCAAAGAGTGAAATTACTCACATACAAGTACTCAATAAAACTATAGCAGACATCCCAAAACATGTTGCTGTCAATTTAACTATTTCTGGCACCAAAACTTAATAGAAAGTCATCATTATATATTCTTTTGTGATAAATGTAACAAAATGATTACTAACCCTCTTGATCCTCCTCTGTCATCTTGTCTCCCTCTGTCACTTCTATCTGATCCTTGTCCTCCCCATCTATCTCTGCTATCTTGACCATATCCACCTCCACTGCCACCACCACCTTTCCCTCCTCCATATCCCTGATTATACCCTCCTCCTCCTCCTCTATTTCCACTGTCTTGACTTCCATAACCCCCTTTGTTATCTCTATAGCCACCACTTCCATTTGATGGTGCACCATACCCTGACTGAGGCGCTCCAGATTGGTACCCTCCTGATTGACTCCCATGGTATGAGCCCCCAGCAGCTGCTGAAGATTGCTGTTGATACCCTTGATACCCTCCTTTATTATGATCTTGGTATTGTCCTTGTTGCTGATATCCACCTTGAGACTGCTGATATCCACTTTGAGGCTGTTGATATCCACTTTGAGGCTGCTGATATCCGCTTTGAGGCTGCTGGTATCCACTTTGAGGCTGCTGGTAACTACCCCCTTGTTGGTAGCCACCTTGGGACTGTTGATATGACTGCTGTTGAGATTGTTGTTGTGGTTGCTGCTGATAACCTTGTGGTTGATATGCCTGATAACCACCTAGAATTTTTGAAATAGTTAAAGAGCTATCAACTACAACCATGGATCAAGTTCTTCATATTTTACAATACAAGGCAGGGGGGTGGCAAAAATGCCAAGGGAAAATTTTCAAAACCATACCATTTACATTGGCTTAGAATACATCTCCAAAAATTAAGCTTACTTTGAGTGACAAGGAAATTTGGCAGTTTGTGGTAACGTTGTAGCAGACATAGCAAGTGGAGTATCTCAATCAGATATCTTTGAATCCTCTTTATGGGCAGATAATAGATATGCTACCAGTCACTAAAAGTCATCTTTCATTAGGTGCAAGATGCCAATTCCTATTATTCAGTAATAAGTTTAATAATTTAATGGGTAGGCTTTAACATATCATAAAAGTTTTGATGAATTTGATAAGCACTAATTTTTAGCACTAATTTTTATTCCTTGATTCCTATTGTTATGTTGGTAGGCACCCCTTTGGATCTTCAACTGATCTGAAGGGATGCACATATGTTGTAATAAGTATACTTTCACAGAAAGCAAATACGAAGAGTTTGATAGCACAGTGTTAGCCAAATTCACACACCTTATTGCCTGGTGCTAAAGAGGACCTAAAAGTCTATGACTCTGGTTTGAAAACTTGCAAGCTATGGCAGCTTTTATGGTGCCCAGTTTGGGAAACACATAGACATAGTGAGGTCTACAATTATCTAGTGAATCTGACAAATAAATGAGCTTTCCATTTCTTGCATTAAAATAGAAGATGCACTAATTTTCCTTCTGTGTTGAATTTCAGCAAAAACTGCATTATTTACTCAAATGATTAAAGTTGAACACTCAAAAGAGGAGATATTCAATTAGTTATAAATCCACACAACTTATCCACATCTTTTTATAAGAAAGCCTCTTTTTTCCTTAGCTTCAATTTTCTTAACTTTCCCAAAAATTGAGCCTGAGATTTGCTCAACATTTTCTAAACCTTTAATGAAACAAATTGGCTAAAATGGGCCACCTTTCTTTGCTAATTTTGTATATTTGAATTCTATCTTTAACATTTTGAATCTAATAATGATGCAATATAGATTTTTGTTAAACAAAAAATTGAACTTTGGAAATTGAGTCTTGTGATTTTCTTTATATTTTCCCAGGACTTTGGCCATCTGAGCCTCATTTTCTTATAAAACTTTGTCTTATAAAAAAATATGCAATTACCTAGCAAACTGGTAGCCGAAAAGTGTAGGACTAAAAACCAACCAGATGTGGTTAAAAGCTAATAAATGTAATGCTAATAAATGTAAAGCTAAGTTGTGCTTTCAAACAATTACTTGTAATTATCAAGGGTTCAATTCAATGACATTGAGCAAGTGAAAACAATTCTTTGTAGCCATATTAGTTTAATTCCTCTAGAAAATAAACAAACTAGAATCTTCAAAGGTAACACGACATCCAACTAAACAATCTCTAGGTGAAAAAGGCTAGAGCATCAGCTTTTAGTATAACTTGAATTTTTTCCAATCAGAGGCATTTGCATGTACGATTTTTCACTAAGGTTCAATTTTTAAGCACCTAGAGCCTAGGTTTAAGAAAACTGGCTTTGCTGCTAGATGAAGCTGTAGCAGTGATCACTCAGGAATGCTTTAACATACAATCATTAATAAAGCATTTCTACCATGAGACATTACAGTTTCTTGATTGATATACCTTGAGGTTGTTGATAACCCTGAGTTCTTTGATATGATTGAGGTTGCTGTTGTGTTGAACTGGAAGGGTAACCAGTTGCTACACCACTTTGACTTTGTTGTCCATAGCTGGAAGAGAAACACATATGCTATACAATATTTTTATTATATGAACACTTTAACAATTCAATTTTCTGCATTGTTTCCATCTACATTATCATAACCATCACATCACAGGCTTTCCTGGGAAAGGCAATGCATCACACTCACACACACACTGGTATTTTATAGAAATCTTAGGGCTGGTATTTTCTCCACCCTACTCAACCATCAATCTGTTTTGACTGTTCTCCACTTGTTCAAATAAAATTATGGAAATGCTAGGTTGTCTAGGAATTAAAGAAATACATTGAAAGATGAGAGTATTTATGGCCCTCTATAATAACACTTTTGAGCAAACAGTATTTTATTGCACTCCATCACACACCTTCTGGTGTCTAGGGGTGAGAAATGATGATGTCTTCCCTGGAAAATTTGCCTTATATCTACAGTTTTATTCACTCAACAGACCAATCCCAAACACTGTAGGTTGAATGAAGAGCAAACTCAACACATCAATAAAACCTCCTGGAAATTCTCAATTGTGGCATTATTAGTCAAAAATGTCTCTCTTGTGATCAGGCCTAATTAAGTGTCTTTTATCCCTGTGAGAACAGGTTTGAGGTACAATGTGCGCACAGAAAACATTGAATGTAATAGCTGGTTCAAAGCATATTTGGATTAAAGTTTCTGCAGAAATTTTTGTCTTTGAGTGGTGGTTGCATGCTCACTCCAATAAACAAGCCATACCTGTAATATATGTGGCTCTAAAAAGAAAATTCCCATTGAAGAGATGATGAAGTACATTGAATTTATAACAAAAATCCTGACAGTTCAAGTTTCCGCAGAATTTTATGTCATTGAGTGGTGCTTGCATGCTCACTAAAATAAATGAGCCATGCTTGTGATGCCTGTGGTTCTAAAAAGAAAATTCCAATTGAAGAGATGATATAATTAACATGAAATGCTTTGACCTTATAATAAACATAATGACATTTACCCTGAATACTGTGAATATGCAGCATCTGAAACAAATTATAACAACATAAATTATAGAGCAAAGCAGTAAAATAACCTACAAATAGGGAAGTTCATTTACAATTCAAATGAACTCTTGTCTCAATATATAATTAGGCTTAAATTTGCAGTGCAAATAAAAAAAGCAATTTGTAATACATTGGAACTCTGGCATGGTTCTAAATCACAATCTATCTAATTTTTACAAAACTGAGTAATGGATAGATAAAATTTTTGTTAATAATGTAACATACAAAGTTAAGTAGTAAGCAAAATATCAATGCTAATCCAGTAACTAAAAATATGATCAAGACATTTACATTGACAAGATTCAAATACAATATCATAACAGTCTATGAACTAGGAGGCTACAGAAAACTGGAATCATTTAAAGAATTCATGTTTCCTTTAGGTCATTCTGATTGAACTTATTATTATTCTATAGCTCTTCAATCTTTTGTTTTTCTTCATAACTGCTTTGTGGTTTGCTATTTGTTAAAATTTTTCTATCCACAATGATAATTAGAATGATAATAACTACCATCATCATCTAATCAACCTACTAAAGAACTAAATGTATCCATGTCAGCCAGATATAAATTACTTGTATTCAGAGAGATTTGTACTTGTAAATTTTAGTTAAAATATATACATGAGAAGTTTCAAAAAAACATCACGCACTACTTACTATACAACATAGAATTAACTTAACACTACTACAAGAATGATACCACAGAGTGCAAGTTATCATGACAACTCCATGACCATTAACATGAATAACATATAACATGACAAAAATTAAAACAAAGCTACAAAAATACATATAAATACACATGAATAATACTTAGGTTTGCTTCATATTGTATCCAGGCTAGCCTAGAGCAATCAGATCAATTTTGTTTGTGGTCAAACAGAGGGTAATGTAAAAAATTCACTAACCTACTTAAGATTATTGAAAAAATTATTCAAATTTGATCTAATTTTTAACCAGATACCCAAATTTTGGCATCAATAAGGAAACACAAGCCAAGTTTTTTTAAGACAATACACTGAACCATGTCTAATAGTACTGTTGCCACATTCCTTTCCCACTATTCAAAGATGTTGCTAGCTCTGTTTTAGTCTTCAATCAACTTATAATTCCTAACCATAACTCATAATTTGAAGATAACTCTTATTGGTAAGGACATTGCTTTTCAGAATACATTGCCTTTCATATTGTCTTTAACATGTTCCTCAAAATATTTGCCATTTCTAATGCACATCTTCAGTTCAGTTCATATATTTTTAAATTCTCTGCATACAATTTACAACCTTATAACGAGACTAAACATACAAACAATTAACGAAACTACTTACACACAAAATAATGTTCATCTAAACTACCAACATCTGGCTCTGGTTGTTACCTTTTTTATATACTTCTAGCATCCTTTACAGGGATTCTTATTTGATTTGTTAACCTATTCAGAGAGCTCCTCCATAAATCAATAACTCTTATATAAGCAAGTTAGGTTGCTTTTTGTCCTTGTAGCTTCAAGTTGCCTCTTTTGCTTGAAAGTTTGTAACATAATATTTGTATTGGAATTATAGTCAGTTCTTCTGTATCTGTACTTCCAGCAGTTATGTCTTTTGTGTTCTTTGCTATCATGTAATTTACAGTTGCATAGTGATTTTTTAGTTCTGTTTTTAGGGTTCATTGATGAAATATATAAAGAAACTGAAACTGACTTGAACTCTGGTATTTAATTATATCATGTATGCAGTCATATGAAGATAACTAATAACAAAAAATGCTAAAAAAGTCAAAGTGACTTCCTTATCCCATCTTTCAAGGAGAACACTAAAAAGTCCTAACTGGTACAATCAGAAATGAAGTCTTTGCTTGGCCAAATTAATGTATCCTAGGCCATAACTATGTAGCTGCCGATACAATATGAAACAGCCACAAGATTACAAATATTGTAGTAAGGCAAGTAAAATCTCACACCTGGCTCCAGGTGGCAATTATCTATAATATATTTTGCTACATACACTATTAAATCCTGAAGACGATGCAAGAGACATGGGCAGGTAATATTTCCGCGAGCGCAATGAAAAAGGACACGATACATAATGCCTAGCTTGGTACAATGTACTTACAAGGGTCTGGATTACCACCGGACGATGCCATACTTCCAATTAAAGCTTGAATTTCTGCAAAAAAGATGCTTTAATTCTTAAACTATGGATTCTCTCCTCCTTTCGAACTTCAAAAGCACATGCTTTGCGTGGTTTGTCAATCTCTCCCACAATGCACTAGATGCGCCAATGCGCCTTCCTAGAAACAATACGCTAGCATTTTGTCTTTGATAGCTCCCTATGAAAGGAGTATATCTCTAACAGCATCTTATCACTGTTTTAGGTAAAAAATTATCTATTTTAGCTTCGATAATGGTCAAATTAAAAAAAAAACTCTTAGAACAGCAAACTACTTACAACACTACTTACAAAACCACTAGACTACATTACAAAGACGATATCCCCGAGGAGCAAAAACCCTGACTACCCCGGGGGCCATTCAATATAAGGCATAAAACCAAACTAAAATTAAATGTACGATTACAAACTACATAAAAACACAAACTAAAGAAAGAAAGCTTGTCTCGCAGTGGATGTTGTTGAGCCTATCAAATATAAAAATGTAGATAGCAGCTGGCGTCCTCCCTCATAAAGTGGCTCCGGTGCTGAGCTGTGCTCTCTGAATTTGAATTCAAGTTCAAATCTAGTGGGAGATCTAGTGGTGAAACTCACCATTCCCTGTCGTCATCGATGTGTACAGTGTCAGATTCTGGCATTGGTATTTGTCTTTGATGTCAGTGAGGCGAATCAGCTCAACAGGTCTCAATTTGACCCTGTTTGCCTGTAGCTTGGTGTAGAGTAGCCGTTGTCGTCCCCTTGCTTTGGTACCTTCAATTTTTCCAGTGATTGTCTGATGTTCTAATGTTTTCTTCCTCATTACATGTCCAAAGAAACCAAATGTCTCTCATGGATCGTTTTTATCAATTTCAAACTCGTTTGTGCTTTCGTAGGATCTTCTCATTGCTTCTCATGAACCATATCTCTATGGCAACTAATCTCTTTTCCATTGCTTTGCTGATTGTCCAGGTTTCACATCCATAGAGGAGTGTGCTCAAGACATAGCATTTCAGAGTTCTGAGTCTTGTTTACATATTGATGCCTTTAGAGTTTAAGATGCTTGCCATTGACTTAAAAGCTGTTTTAGCAATCACGATTCTTCTGAGAAATTCTTTATCTGACTTGCCGTTGGATGTTAGCAAGCTACCAAGATAGTTGAAGTTGTCCATTTGCTTTATGATTGCTCCATTCATTTTTATTGAGCATTTCGGAATTTCTTTCTTCTTGGAGATTACTTGAATGAAAGATTTCTTGTGATTGATTTTCAGACCTGCTTTTCTACTTTCTGTTGTAACTACATCCATGATATTCTGGAGTTGACCTTCTGTCTCATCAATCATAGCAGTGTTATCGGCATACCTTAAATTATATATATTGATTCTCCTATTCTATTGCCTTCCATGTGTGCAATGCTATTCATTATTGACTCTGTGTACAATGAGAAAAGTTCTGGTGATAATACACAGCCTTGCCTAACACCTTTCTCAATCTTAACCCAATCACGTGAATGATTCCCAATTTTTATGTTTGCTTCTTGCCTCCAGTACAAGTTTTTGTTAACTCTAGGTCTTTACCATTGATGTCATATCTCTCAAGTATTCTAAATACATGGTTATGCTGCACTTTGTCAAAAGCTTTGACGTAATAAATATAGCATATAAACACATCTCTTTGCATCTTGATTTATCTCTTGCCTATCATTCGTAGCACAAATATGGCATTTCTGGTTCCTTTGACTTCTTTCGTCCATGCTCTCATTCTATATAGCAGCATTTTTAAGATTAGCTTGGTTATGTGACTCTGACTCATAATGCTAATGGTACGGTGCAGTTCACATTTTGCGGTTCCTGGTTTTTTGAGTAAGGCAATAAATGTTTATCTTCTCATATCTAGTGGAAAGTGTCCTTCCTCATAAATTTTGTTTGCTATGATCGTTATCCACGCAACTCCAAGATCGTCCATAAATTGTATAAGCTCGATGGCCACATCATCTGGTCCTCCTGATTTGTTTCTAGGAATAGACTTAATTACTATTTCTATTTCATCGTTGGTAAATGGTAGATTCTCCTTTTCTCTGTTAATGTTCATCACGCTCTCTCTGTTGTCCTCAAACAATGCTTTGATATATTCTTCCAATCTTTCTAAACTTTTTTCTTTCTCCGTGATTATAGTGCCATCTTTAGATTCCACAAATGAAGCCGCTGAGCAAATCCTCCGTTTATTTGTTGTTTCTTTTACCTTTTCATGCATTAGACGAGGGTTTTTCTTTTCAACATCTTCTATTATTCCACATTGCTCATTCATATGTTTTCCTTTAGATTTTTTGGCAATCTTTCCTGATTTCTTTATCCATTTTGTAGTATTCGATTCCATTATTTTTCAATTTTCTACCCTTTTCAATCAGTTCAAGACTTTCAGTATTAGTCAGGGCTTGTGTTGTTTCTTTGGCTTTGGTGGAATAACCCTCTTTGCTGCCGTTTTTAGTGATTGCTTGAGTTGTTGAAAGTTGTCATTTGCATCTTGCTCTTTATTTGGTTGACCTAGTGTTTCTGCAATTAGTTTTTTGGAAATGTTCTTTTCCTGTTGCACTTGAAGTAGGCTGAAATCAAGTTTTGGCTCCAGTTTTTGCTTCTTTCATTTTGAAGCATTACTTTGATATTGTTGTGAATGAATTAGGGTGGAAGGCAAAGAGAAACATCCATTTAAAAATTCATAAATAACGATTAAATCAATGAAAATATAATCTAATTATTTCTACAGTGTATCTCCTCTCCCAGCGTTCCTTCGAGCTCCTTCTGACTTCTACTGCCTGATTTAAACTAATAATACTCTAAGTACTGAAGCATTACTTTGACATCAGAAACTAGTAAAGTGTGGTCACTATTGCAGACAGCTCTTGGAAAATTCCTAATATCTCTAATGCCATTCCTGTATCGTGATTTAATAGTTATATAATAAATGTGGTTTTTAACTTGACCATTTGGGCTTTTCCATGTCTAAGAGTATCGTGGATGTTTTGTGAACTACGTATTCAAAACTTTTTGCTTGTTTTGTTCGCACCATTTTCGAATTTTTCTCGAATACTGTGGTGCATTCGAATACGTCAAATAATGTCTATTGAAAATTCCATGGAAATAGTCTGTTGTCATATTTAATATGATAAGATCAAATGCATGCAGTTTAAAGCTTTCACTTTACACCGCAATAACTTTCCGTGAGAGGAAGCCATGAACGAGCCTCGTTTTACATATCTATCCCTTCCCCACTGGCGCTCTGCAAATACGTTAACATTATCAGTAGTATCATTAACTATTATTTTAGGAACGCATGGCACCCTAGGATCACAGTTGCTGGAGAGAGGGACAAGGGAGCAAACGACCCTCATACCTCTCATTTTGGGAAGCAATAGTGAAAGATTTTTGCAAAGTTGAAATTTGCACTGCTACATAATTATTGAAAAATTCCTAATTGCTAGCTATAGTATTCATAATTAAAAACAATTATCGTATCTGTATCTTTGATAATATGGATGTGGTTGGTGATATGCAACGGTTATATCTTTGCGTTGCAACTACAGCCCTCAGCCCTCTATATTAAACTTTTTAGAAATCACCACTGGCTTTTCCTCTGGAGATGCACATACCTGATGATTTACGCGCTTGTTTCGTAAGAAAGATCTTTACACGAAAGATCAGGCTGAGATTCGGAAAAAATTAATAAACAATTAAGAAGCGTAGGTGGACTGAGTTATGAAAATTAACTTGAAAAACTATTTTTGCAAGAAAATTTCTCATTAAATGACAACAAATACGTGTTTCTTATAAAATAGCGTGTAGCAGCACTGTTTGATAAAATATCAGAAACTTTTGGTGTTCTGACAGAGCTTGCTAATTAATGATGAGACCATAAATAGACCACTTGATGTCTGAACATTCAATTTTCTATTTTACTAGTTCAGTTTGTCATATGAAAACGAAATTTAAAAGCATTTTGTCGTACCAGGCAGGAGAGGCAGAACACTTAGCTTCGTCACTGAATGTGTAGAAGAATCACAGGAAACAAAGAAGTGCTCTTAGCGCATTCCAAGAAACAATATGCTGGCATCTTTTCTTTCATACCTCCCTATGAAAAGTTTTCATTAAAGCACAACAAATATTTGTTTCTTATAAAATAGCGTGTAGCAGCACTATTTGATGAAACATCAGAACCTTTGGTGTTCTCAAAAAGCTTGTTAATCAATAACGAGGCCATAAATTGATCACTTGATGTTTGAACACTCAATTTACTATTCTACTAGTCCAGTCTGTCTTATTAAAATGAAATTTGAAAGCATTTTCTCGTACCAAGCAGGAGAGGCAGAACACTTTATTTCGTCACTGAATGTGTAGAAGAAACACAGGAAACAAAGACAGAGAGATAATATGTGCTTTTAGTGAATGTAATGATCATACAAAATACGTTTATATTGCTAATAATGGTAAGTGATAAGTGCTAAAAATGATAATACTAAGAGTTTATTGCCTTCCTCTGCTGATGCAAATGTACTTTTTGTTATTCTTAAGTGTACCCTGAAATGGCCTAGCTAGTTCATTCTTGGCTTCTTTGGTTATTCGTCTAAGACAGTACTTTTCAATTAATTTTTGCGTGGTCCCTCCCCCATGAAAAGAGGAAATAATTCGCGCCCCCCACTGGCTATAAATAAGATGATCACTTTTAAAAATTTTACATGGACACTTGTTCCTCAGGGTCTTTCCCGTTACCTCCAACGTATTTGCATAACTTTCAACTGTGGCACTGGTTGCTGGCTAATATTTCCATAATAGCGCTTAGCAAATTTAGTTGATAAGGCCTGGTATTGAACACTTTTTTATGCAAAATCAATAAACATTAGGAGCAGTTCCTACTGGTGCCATTGATGTAAATGTTTCGAGCTCTGAGAAAGACTCCAAGTTTGTATATTCCAAATATTTCCAATATGATTCTTTTCCTATTTTCTTCTTTAATTTCGAGTGTTCTTGCTGTATGCTATTTCCCATGACCAGATGTGCCAAGAGTGGCACATGCGCCTCTAGTCCCGTAGGCCTGCTCTATTTGTTACTTGAACTCATTGAAAATGGATCAATGCCCCCATAGAACTCAACATTTCTTAGGTAAATTGGAGTAATTTCAAAGATTAGCTTGTGACGGCATTAGAATGGTATCCTCAAGTGCAACATAGAATCTTGTAGCAAAGGGGCTGAACTGAAAGGAAAAATGCACCTTTCTACTGTTTTAACTATCCTAGGGAATATATGCTGCAGCTCTAATGAGCTCCGTGTAAAAATAGGGTACCTATATTTGAAGCAACACTAACCTGACAGTATACAGAAGTCTAGTCCAATATTACGTCACTGAAGACAGATGGGGGAGCTTTTAATTTTTGTGACGAAGTATGACAACGGGTGGGTGAGTTGTTTTTGGAGTGTAATGTTACATCTTTTAAACAACTTGATATTTAGGATATTTTCCCTTAAAATAGCAAGTCTAGTTTTTTTAGAACAAATTTGGTTTCACGTCAAAAATTAATCTGGCAATCCTTTTTACGAAAGAGGAACAATATCCTATTGTTGTGTGACGCTACACTTTAGGGGCTGGTGGGTGTATTTGACCTTGTGACAAAGTGGGGCAAGGGGTGGGTGGGTGTCTAAAAATGCCAAAAATTAATGTGACGTGATATGTGAATGCTCGATGCTTACATTGGAACTATTAAATGGAATAGGCCATTAAGCAGCCTCGAAATGATGTAAATTTAAGCGATATTTATATAAAATAATGCACGACAGCTACTACCTTAACTAATAATACCTTATCTACTTCTACAGTGCAATATGGTAATCCCAGTCTAGAAAGCGTGAGACAATAATGCAAATGATTTATTCCATACACAGGAGATGTGTTGAATAACTGGCCTTATTCAGCTTAACCGAACTAGAGTAAACCCTGTATTTCAACTCAATACAGTTGTCTTACATTCTGGAGTAATTCAATTCAGCTGACATAGACTAAGCTCTTTACTAACAATACCAGAAAATACCAGGGTATCACGAAGGTAAGACCTGTGGGGTCTAAATAAAAACTTGCAAAAATGGGCGTTGCAGCTAAGATGTTCGTCTATTCTCTTCAAAAGCTTCTAAACAAAACCACAATTTACGGATAAGAAGCAAGACTTATGGATAATATGTTTCCCTGGGGTGTGAAAGCACTCATCCTCCGTGAAGGCTCTGCAAAATACACACACTAGCCACAGAAGTCATAGCTTAACACTAAGTTCGAAATGTATAACAATTTATGAACATTGAGAAAACATATCACAACAGTGAGCCCCCAGAAGATAGCGTTCTTGCGCAGCTACCATGTCACCTGAACTAAGGTGAGGTGTTGCATACAGAAAGCGTTAGACATTCAAAATACTTAAAAGATAAATGATGAAAGCTTAATATATAATGACTCGTCTCTTAATAATTAATACTTAATGTTTATAAATGATTAAATATGACATACACCAGAGGAAGTCTCTGCAACTGCATACACAACGACAATATCTTGGCTGTGGAGGAGGTGTCTGAAATACAAATATAAAAGAATATGAATTAGCATAAAATGTGGCCTTCCTGAGTTCAATATGAACAGACAGACGTAAAAAATAAACATGGCAAGGAGGATAAGCATGGCAATAATTAAATCAGAAAAGTAGGGTAGTGAAATACAGGGGTACAAGTATTGAAACAGAACTACAGATTAATCAAGGGTAAAAAGTATATAATCAGGTGTTAACTATTGCTTACATTGACACGCTCAGGAGATCACGTGACAAGCATCAGCACTAAAACACCATTAGAAGGTTTGGATTGAGCATCACAAATAGGGTCAAATTGCTAAATGAATCATATATGCCATAAATAATGTTTGGATGGGGGCTCATTTGAGGGGAGAGGGATTATTTCAAAGTTTCGCATTTTCCTCAAAGGTTGACATAATAAACGACATGACGTTTTCTATCAACCAAACAAAAACTTACAAAAAAGCTACAATTCACACAAATTATTATTCACTTACGATTCTTTCATTATCATCAAAAAATTAGCATGTCCTTTTGCTTTTTAGTTTGCAGAGGTATAGCTATTGTCCTGTGCCGCTTTCTTCAAATAAGGTATTATTCTGCAATTGTGCCTCCCTCAAGCAAGTCCCCAAAGGGGCCTTATTTGTCAAAAGTCCTTTCCTGCGCCAATGGCCCATAGGGCGGTGCCTATCTCCGTTTCCATAGCCCTAGGCTATGTGTCTGCGAATGCAGTGAAGGCTACAGCCAGCTGGGGTCTGGTTCACTGGTAGCTCCATGTGTTTACCTGTCCCTCTCCATTCTCATATGTCGAGCACCAGACAAGAAGGCAGTGAGTACTATCTGTAAAGTCTTAGTATGATTCGGTCAGGGCTCGCACCTACAACCTACCAGTTGTGAGGCAGACACTCTACCACTGGACCATCACCATCGGTCGGGCTTATTTGAGGGAGGGCTTATTTGTAAAATTGACATTTTAGGTGGGGCTTATTTGAGGAGGGTTTACTCGAGGACTTATGGCAAATGACAAGACCCCATAGCCCCATTTTCTCACCGAATACCTACTCTCAGGTGCCAAATAAAAGTCTTCCTCCTTATTAATTTTTCGAGTTTTTTCCTAACCCAGGAACCTGATTAGGACCCTCCGTTTATTAATTTTAAGGAAATTGACTTTATAACCAACCACTTCATTCCACTTTTTTGGTTAGTAATATTCAAGCCCAATATTCAAGGCAAAATAAAGTGCTTCTGCATAAATTTCAGCTGTTTGAATTATGACAACCTGTTTTTCTCCTTTCCATCGTTTTATAACCATTGAATGCAATTTCTAAATTGTGACCCCCATATATTTTGACCCCCACTTGTAAAATTTTAGAATTTGTTCCAATCCCCTGTCTATTAGGACCCCCGTTTATTTGGCACTTGAGAGTATGAAAAATGCAGTTTTAGGACATACCCTGTTATCTAATGGCAAAAATATGTGACATTCAAACGCTACCCGCAGAGTTCGTGTAGGATTTTGATATGCAAATTCAAGTAGTTTTCAAGGAATATTCAAGGACTAAGACAAATGTTCAAGAAACTCTAAATCAACATTCACAGCCCATCTGTGAATACACAGGAAACCCAAAATTCTGAAAAGGAGACAGACTAGTCAAAGGGTCTGGTTTTGATTAAAAATAAGAGAAAAATTCACTTACGCATATGAGTTTGAATGACATCATTAAATCAGAGTACAGCATCATTTCCTTGACTGAACTGGAGAATGATTTTTTGCCGAAGATGGAGGTGTCTAAAATCCAATCATACAATGAAATGAAATGATGTAATACTTAGCAGTTCTGTATCCAATATCAAATTAGAGATACACAGAAACATAGAAAGGGGGAAGACATAATGAACAAAAACATGCAAAATTATAGAGTTAAAGATTGATTCTTAAATGTAAAATTTGGTCAAAGTGACAGGGTCCTTTTTTCATAGAATTCAAAATTCCATCAAAATATCAAAAGTAAACAATTATTTATAAAAGCAGATATGATAATGTATAGAGAATACGGGTCATGTGAATGTATACAAGAGGTTATCCAGAATGGTCAGCGATTACAACAAATACAATCTACGCAACTCACTGGTTGTGGAGGATCAGTAATTTCCAATGTTATTGTTAGGACTTAAAATGCCTTTCTTCGCTGATTCAAGGGATAAGTCTGAACCGAGAATTCATACTCATAAAAAGACACCATTGAACTCTAGTTTCATCATTCTTCTTCTCATTCTGCTACTACTTCTCATTCTGATTCTGATTCTGATTCTGATTCTAACTAAAAGTGTTCTAACAACGGTATATAAAAGATTACTCCAAAAATTCTAACCAATCAAATTAATCAATAACAGGAAATGAATAACTATTACGCACAATTTTTAACAATAATCTATTATGTTAATTTCAGTCCCCTATAGTTCAATTAGTGAATCAGTTTCCTAAACCTCCTCTCAGTTCCAGTGCATACGAGGCTTTTACGTAAATGACATACAGAAGAACAAATATAATGATACATACAGCGCACCGCTACATGAATGAATGGCTGCATGCAATGCTATTCTACATGCGCGTTAGCGGGTTTTTCCCAACAGTTATGCCACATTGCAATATCTATAAGAACAATGAAAGTGGATTAATCAGCAAAAAGAGCACTGTGACGCCTCAATTCTGATATTATATGAACTGATAAGTGAAGCTAGAGCAACAATAACAGTCTAATGTCACTAATGACACAGTTATAAAACTAGTAGCATTAGCGCAGGGAAACTGAATGTTAAAAATCAAAAGGCAACGAGTATCACGTGGGCGCCAAGCTGCTCCCATTGTCTCTATATGGTGGACGGTACAGGGGGTAGCTGTCTTCACTGCATGGGGTGCTTGAGGTCAAGACCACAGGTCTTTTTAAAAACAGCAAAAAATTCCCTATTTTGTAGTGCTCCTTTCCACAGTAGAGAGGACATTTCCAAAGCTATGAGAAGTGTAATTTTTCAGAGAATACGTACATGCTGTTCACAAATGGATAGTGTTGCTATGGATGTTTGTTTCTACTCTTAGCATAATCAAAAGTGCTCTTAGAGAATATAACTGCAGTATTTCCAAACTATGTTGTTCAACTTCGGAGAATCCTAGTGACGACCTGGACAGGGGCAAAACCCCCTCCCGTCGTAAAACATTGAGAATTCACTGTATTCCCCGTCCCTTAATGTATCACGTCACATATGCATGACTCTTATGATAGAAATTAGACCCGAGGCCCAGTTTTTCCCGCCAGTCACAATCACGCAATAAGTTCACAGCATTCAAATGTAAGCCGCCTTTTTCAGTTGAAAATCATTTGGGAAGATGTTGGAACGTAGCATAGCTGAAAAATGAGTAAATGCTAGAATATTATGGCAGTTGTCTGGCCAAAGATGCATACGAGATGAAATTAAACATGTGGAAGACCAATTCGTGGAATACCATTACATACACCAAAAGGGAGAATATTGGACGTTAACTGTAGTTCAAATACTGAGAGTAGCAAGTGAGTGGCTGAACAGTAACTATATTGAAACTGGACACGAAATTAAAGCTGAATGGAACATATCAGACTATGGGATATAAAAAGCTGAACAAGACTGCATTCTTTGCGAAGCTAGTGGAATTTCTTGCCCACACTATTTTGGTTGCCTCATTCTGTGAAAGCTCTATAGATTGGTTCGCTAGGCACTTTTTGCTGTACATGAAAGAGCTTTTGCCAGGCCAGACATCTTGAGTATATCAATCCATGAATGCGCTAGAAGTTATCTAACAGTGAGTTTCCGCACACCATATCAAAGAATGCAGTCTGGAAGTAAAGAGCGAAGAAATACGGCAGTGGAAAAATGTCAAATGTAATGAACTCTAATGGATTGTTATCGTATTGGAATTGTTCATTGTTAATGAAATAGTTGTATTGAGGATTGTTGTATTTTTGAACATTGCAATTACTTTACGGAAATGGTGTGGACATTCAATATGGAAAAAGCATTGCTTTGCTTTACATATTACTTGATAGTACCAAATAGAGTTGAATTTCACTTAAAGCGGATAAATTGTTGACGCTGTGTAAATATAATGGTAGAATAGAAAATGCAATTCATAACTTGGAAATGTAAGTGAATTTTGTCATTTTAATCTTTAAGTTTGATAGGCAGTTGCATAGTAATGGCCGAGAGGGCAAGCAGCGTTTTGAGACAGTCAAACATGCTAAATTGCAGGATTCATATTTTGAATGTGTTCTACAATTATTGTGTAGAATTATGATTGTGTTGTTTGCCATTTGAGGGCAAGTGACCAAACTGCTGCTCTTCTTAGCCACGCCATTGAATTTGGATGACTTCTATCAATCTGTTGTTTAGTAATGCACAAGAACATCTTAACCTTTCCAAAGGATGCACTCAAAAGTAGATAGCATTGCCTATTTGACAGTACCCCATTGGGGGCTCCAGTAATGCTTTATCAACCCCTCTATGTATTGTAACACTCTTGTGAGAGATCCCCTCACATAAGATAGTTCCACTACAGCATTTACCACAAAGATCTCAAAAGCATAGCAAGATGCCCCCTGCCCCCTGAACATTGCATGACAATTTTCCACAAAACAGGTGCATAGCCCCCCACCCTCTCAATTTTGCCTACCATTTGAATGCGTCCTTACTATTTTTAATTAAACTTAGGAAAAGGAAGCCATTTCCATTCATTTCCATAATTGATTCATTGAAAAAGCCAAAATATCCTCTTTCATGTTGTAGACAAAAAAACAATGAAATTCAAATCCTTGAAAGCAAATATTTATTGTTTCTCATAATTTACCTTCATGCGTAACCAAAGATGGTTTTAAACTGCATTTCAGTGTAAAACAATTCGTAGCTTTACAGTAACGTCAAATCAATATGGAACATCAAAATAACAATGAAAAACAACAACGCACATTAATAACAATCAAGGGTAAACTTTTTTATACATATAAATGTTCCAGTTCGAAATGTTCAAATCCACAACGGCAAACAACTTCAGGTCACTGGCTTCCACACGATAAGT
>OLMO02000262.1:472757-507145 GCA_900291935.2 Cassiopea xamachana | reverse complement strand
TGCATAACTTTCAACTGTGGCACTGGTTGCTGGCTAATATTTCCATAATAGCGCTTAGCAAATTTTAGTTGATAAGGCCTGGTATTCAACACTTCTTTATGCAAAATCAATAAACATTAGGAGCAGTTCCTACTGGTGCCATTGATGTAAAAGTTTGGAGCTCTGAGAAACACTCCAAGTTTGTATATTCCAAATATTTCCAATATGATTCTTTTCCTATTTTCTTCTTTAATTTCGAGTGTTCTTGCTGTATGCTATTTCCCATGACCAGATGTGCCAAAAGTGGCACATGCGCCTCTAGTCCCGTAGGCCTGCTCTATTTGTTACTTGAACTCATCGAAAATGGATCAATGCCCCCATAGAACTCAACTTTTCTTAGGTAAATTGGAGTAATTTCACAGATTAGCTTTTGCCTGTATTAGAATGGTATCCTCAAGTGCAACATAGAATCGTGTAACGAAGGGGCTGAACTCAAAGGAAAAACGCCCCTTTCTACTGTTTTAACTATCCTAGGGAATATATGCTGCGGCTCTAATGAACACCGTGTAAAAATAGGGTACCTGCAGCAGGGTTGGTATATTGGCATTTTTAATGCCACATTTAAGATTTTTGGCATTTTTTAATGGCCTGCTGGCATGAAAATTGTGCTTTGGCATAATGGCATATAAAGCAACACTTGCATAACCTGACAGTATAAAGGAGTCTAGTCTAATATTACGTCACTGAAGACAGATGGGGGAGCTTTTAATTTTTGTGACAACGTGTGACAACGTGTGGGTGGGTTGTTTTTGGAGTGTAATGTCACACCTTTTAAAAAAATTGATATTTAGAGCATTTCCATTAAAATTGAAAGTCTGGCTCTTTTTTAGAACAAGTTTGGCTTCACGTCAAAAAATAATCTGGCAATCTGATTTTGATGCCATTTTGATAATAAATGTATTTTTACGAAAGCAGAAAACATATCCTATCATAATGTAACGCTACACTTTAGGAGTTGGGTGGGTACATTTGAATTCATGACAAAATGTGATAAAAGGTAGGTGGGTATCTAAAAATGCCAAAAAAATAATTGTGACGTAATATGTGAATGACCCCAAACAGTAAGTACATAGGTGAGAGATAATCCACACACGAATACTCGATGCCAACATAGGCAATAATACAAGGAATAGGCCACTAAATAACCTATAAATGATGTAAACTTAAGCAATACATATGAAATATTGCACAGTAGCTACTACCTTAACTACTGCTACTTTATCTAATTCTAGAAACCATGAGACAATAATGCAAATGATTGATTCCATACACAGGAGATATGGCGAATAATTGGCCTTATTCAGCTCAACTGAACTAGAGTAAACCCTGTACCTCAAATCCATACAGTTGTCTTACATCCTGGAGTAATTCAGTTCAACTTACATAGACTAAGCTCTTTACTAACTATACCAGAAAATCTAATATCTGGCAAAAAATACCAGGGGCATCACCAAACTAAGACCTGTGGGGTCTAAATAAAAACTTGCCAAAAATGGGCGTGGCAGCTAAGATATTCCCTCATTGTCTTGAAAAACTAGACAATATGCAGTTCGTGGATAAGAAACAAGACTTATCGATAAAAAGTTTCCCTAGTGAGCCCCTAGGAGACAGCGTTCTTGCTCAGCTACCATGTCACCTGAGTTCAGGTGAGGTGTTGGATACAGAAAGCGTTACCCATGTCACATACTTAAATGATAAATGATGAAAGCATAATATATAATGAATCGTCTCTTACTAATTAATACTTAATGTTTGTAAATGATTAAATATGACATACACCAGAGGAAGTCTCTACAACTGCATACACAAGGATACTTTCTTGGCTGCGGAGGAGGTGTCTGAAATACAAATATAAAAGAATATGAATTAGCATAACATATGGCTTTCGAAGTACAAAAATACATGGAAAGGAGGCTAAGCATAGCAATAATTACATCAGGCAAGTAGAGTACTGAAACACAGGGGTACAAGTATTGAAAAGGAACCGCAGATTATTAAAAGGCAAAAAGGGCATAATCATTTGTACCTATTGCCTACATCGATACATAGAGGATATCACGTGAGACACTTCATGTCTGGGACAACATTAAAATATAAGGAAAAAACATCACAAATAGTTTCTAAATGCTAAATGAATCGCATATAAATGACTGATGCTTACGAAACCAATAGCGATCTATCAGGTCCGTTGACACTAGGGTGAAGGTACGGGGTAGTGCCCCAATAATTTACGAAGGTTGTATATAGAAGTACTCCACAATGTACTTTTAATCATTTTCAACTGATTAATAAGGACATCCTGTTTCTATTGTATCAAAATTTGGAAACCTTTTGCAATCTTGCTAAAAACTGTTGTAGGAATTTCTGCCTATGTAGATGGTGACCCTTTTGGGGAATAGGGCATCGTGCATTCCACATAGCACTGTGAATTCTATAATACCCTCTGCGTAAGAAAAGTCTTTTCCTCGATTAACTGATAATAGATTATATTGCTTATCTCGTTAGTTCACATGCATTAAATGACAAAAAAGAAAAAGTTGGCTCAGTCTTTTACGATTTCCTTCTAAATCTGTAAATTCCGATGAAACTAGGAAAAGGCACCAGTTTTTCTATTTTAACATGAAAATCAATCATGAAAGCTCCTAAAAGAGCGTTTTCCAACGTCCCAGAGGGCGTTACCTTGAAATATTTTTCTGGAAGCAATACCATAGATCCCCATTTTTTCACAGAATGCCTACGAGAAATACTGTTTTAAAACATATTGTGTCATCTATTGGCACTGACACATGACATACAAACTGTACCCCGGTTCTCAACTTTATTTCTATATCTGTACCCTCCTCCCTCTCAATCAAGTTTAGCTGTCTAAGGGAATAGTATCCATTATGGAAAATAAAGAAAGATTCACTTACGCATAGGAGTTTGAGTGACATCATTACACCAGCGTACAGCGTCGATTCCTTGGCTGAAGTAGAGAACGAGAATGGAATAAAATGATGTACTACCTTGCAAGTGTGTATTCAATATCAAATGTGAGATAAAAAGAAACACAGAAAGGGAAAAAATATAATGAACAAACACATGAAAAATTAAAGAGTTATAAAATAACATGTAAAATTTTGTCTAGCCAAAGGGCAGGATTCCTTTATCATAGATCTTCTGTTATTAGAATTCCATTGAAAAATAAGACCTGTGATGAAAGTTATAAGTTCAAATCAACAATGGTGAGAAAGTTCTTCATCTTCAGGTCAATCCATGACTGACAATCATAGAAATGCTGACAATAAGCAAATTTTAGCTTTGAATGGATGCGACAGAAGGAAGCAAATGAAGTCCATTTTAACTGAGGCTGAGCGATGGGAAAACACACAAAGAGTTACTAATTAATGTAAGGCAATGGCACACATATCAAAAAGAAACAATATTTATAAAAGCAGATGTGATAATGGATATGGAATACGGGCCGTGTGAATGTATATAAGAAGAGATACTCCTAATCCGGACTGGTAAGTGATTACAACAAATACACAATCTATGCAACTTACTGGTTTCAATATTTCATCATCATAATGTAGTGTTATGCCACATTGCACTATCTACAAGAACGAATTAAAGTGTAGTCGTCAGCAGAGAAGCACAGTGAAGCCTCAACTCTGATATTATATGAACTGATAAGTAAAGCCAGAACACCAACAAGATCCTAATTCCATTGACAGACTTAATGACACAATTTGTAACATTAGCGTAGGGAAACTTTGCATTTCGGGGTGCTGGACAACTGCACACCTGACCTTTGCCTTCTTGTCATGGCAACACAGAAGAAAATGTTTGATGAAAAATTCCTCAAATTTCTTAGGATGTAATGCTTTATCATGATGCAAAGCAGGGCCATTACCAGCATATCAGGGAGAAAACAAGTGTTGAGAAGCATTCATCACGAAAGTGTTGGATGGATACTGAGTGCTCAGAGGCTTGCCCCAGATTTAAAGTGTACAATGACATCTTCTAGAATAACTAAAAAGCTTGTTGAAAAATAGTGATAAAGTTAGTGCAATCTTTAATTTTTATGTTTAAAAGGAAGACTACTCCACCCAAACAGCCATCATGAAAATTTGAAGAGTAAGGGCAAAGTATCAAAAAAATTTTACCGAGAGACTTCTGAGGTCTTGGAGAAAAAGAGAACTGCGAGGCTCCCTTCGACGGAAGAGTACAGAACAGTTGAGGGTATGACAATTAACTCTGTAGAAACTAGGCCTTTTCTGAGAGTAATGAGGCCTCTGGAAAGTGATGTCCCTCTTTGTCCCTCTTTTTCTCCTTGGCGGTACTAGCTGTTATTTACCTTTTGTGTCAATACATGGAGGTCATGACAGTCAAGGCAAGATAAAATCTACATCTGCTACATGTAATTACACGGGGTAGAGGTTGGTGTTTATGTCAAAACCTCGGTTGAGAAATTAGCCACAAAAATTATTGAATAGGGATGCAGGGCATACACTGAGTGGGAGGCTGGGGGCAGGTGGCAAGGTCCTTTCGAAGTATACAGCAATTCCCCCTGCAGTCTGTAAAACATCGAGCATTCACCCTATCCCCTGCCATATAACGGATGACGTCACATATGCATGACTCTCATGATAGAAATTAGACCCGAGGCCAGTTTTTTCCCGCCAGTCACAATCACGCAATAAGTTCACAGCATTCAAATGTAAGCCGCCTTTTTCAGTTGAAAATCATTTGGGAAGATGTTGGAAAGTAGCATAGCTGAAAAATGAATAAATGCTAGAATATTATGGCAGTTGTCTTGCCAAAGATGCATACGAGATGAAATTAAACATGTGGAAGACCAATTCGTGGAATACCATTACATACACCAAAAGGGAGAATATTGGACGTTAACTGTAGTTCAAATACTGAGAGTAGCAAGTGAGTGGCTCAACAACAGTAATTATATTGAAACTGGACTCGAAATTAAAGCAGAATGGAACATATCAGACTATTGGATAAAAAAAGCTGAACAAGACTGCATTCTTTGCGAAGCTAGTGGAATTCCTTGCCCACACTATCTTGGTTGCCTCATTCTGTGAAAGCTCTATAGCTTGGTTAGCTAAGCACTTTTTGCTTTACATGAAAGAGCCTTTGCCAGGCCTCACATCCTGAGTATATCAATCCATGAATGTACTAGAAGTTATCTAACAGTGAGTTTCCACACACCATATCAAAGAATGCAGTCTGGAAGTAAAGAGCGAAGAAATACGGCAGTGGAAAAATGTCAAATACAATGAACTCTAATGGATTGTTATCGTATTGGAATTGTTCATTGTTAATGAAATAGTTGTATTGAGGATTGTTGTATTTTTGAACATTGGAATTAATTTACGGAAATGGTGTGGACATTAAATATGGAAAAAACATTGCTTTGCTTTACATACTACTTGATATTACCAAATAGATTTGTATTTCACTCAAAGCGGATAAATTGTTGACGCTGTGTAAATATAATGGTAGAATAGAAAATAGAATTCATATCTTGGAAATGTAAGTGCATTTTGTCATTTTAATCCTTAAGTTTGATAGGCAGTTGCATAGTAACGGCCGAGAGGGCAAGCAGCGTTTTGAGACAATCAAACATGCTAAATTGCAGGATTCATATTTTGAATAAGTTCTACAATTATTGTGTAGAATTATGATTGTGCTGTTTGCCATTTGAGGGCAAGTGACCAACCTACTGCTCTTCTTAGCCACGCTATTGAATCTGGATGACTTCCACCAATCTGTTGTTTAGTAATGCGGAAGAACTTGACCTTTCCAAAGGATGAATTCAAAAGTAGGTAGCATTGCCTATTTGACAGTACCCCATTGGGGGGTCCAGTAATGCTTTATCAACCCCTCTATGTATTTCAACACTCTTGCGAGAGACCCCCTTATATCAGATAGTTCCACTACAGCCATTTACCACAAAGATCTCAAAAGCATAGCAAGATGCCCCCTGCCCCCTGAACATAGCATGACAATTTGCCACAAAACAGGTGCATATCCTCACCCTCTCAATGTTGCCTACCATTTGAATGTGTCCTTACTATTTTTTTTTAATTGAACTTAGGAAAAGGAAGCCATTTTTATTCATTCCATAATTGATTCATTGAAAAAGCCAAAATATCCTCCTTCATGTTATAGACAAAAAAAAAATGAAATTCAAACCGTTGAAATCAAATATTTATTGTTTCTCATAATCTACCTTCATGTGTAACCAAAGATGGTTTTAAACTGCATTTCATAAATGTTTGGATTTCATTGTAAATAAAGCTAGCAAATGATGTTCCATATTAAACATTTTGCATATAATTAATAAAAACTGGAGTAGTTATGAATCAATGTAAATGTTATCACCTTCTTCTTTATTTCATCATTCATAAAAGGGCATCTGTTTATCACCAACTTCTTCAATGCCAAATCTCCATCGTTCTTCTCCTTTGCATTCACAATTACTTCCACCAACACATTCCACCATTCAACTTTCATTTCTTTAATGCCATATAATGTAAACTCTTCAACTGTAATCATCCATTTACATAAATTAAAGAAACCCTTTTCAGTTACATAACAATAGGATATCTTCAACCATTCCAATTTGGAACTTTTTGTTATTTTATCATCAATATCCTTATCTTCTAATTTACATTTCAAAATGCTTACCATTTTAACTTTCACACATTCAATAATTCCATCAATTTCCTTGCGAATGTCTCTTACACTCGTCGTTATCTTTGCACTGCGACCATTCAATTGGATCTTATCAACGGACCCAAAATACTTTGCATATTTCAATTTATTCAATTTATTTACTTTGAACTTCCCAAAATGAACATTTTCAAATGCTTTTTTGAGTTCATCATTCGAACATTCGAAATCAACCGTTAAGGGTTTCATCATTTCAATCCACTTACGGCGGCTGCTGCTGCTGTCTATGTCGCTGAAAACCCTCTTCAACAAGTTAAGGCTGCTTTTGCTGCTTCTGCCAACCTCTTTAAAACTTAATTGATTAACAATAGATAAAATGAATTGTTTGCTAATAACACCTTTAATCATTAAGCACATAATAACGTCAATTGACAGTTTGAATGATTGATCATTATCACCATCACATTCACGCACTAATTTCAAAATGTTGCAAAAAAAACTCTTTGCATCACTTTCCTCTAATTTTAATGCATTTGTGAACAAATTTTTGATAATTCCATCATACAGTAACCCTGACATCAGCTGGCAGTAGAAAAATAATACTTGATATGATCTTTTGCTTAAAATATCCTTAATTATTTTATCGTGTTCTTTCGTGGTACATACATAAATAGCTGACAAAAACTCCATAAGAGTTAGATGTTTGAATTGCTTTCTCTGATTAAGTTCACCTGAAACATCAACAAAAAGACTGCTAAGAAATTCGTTCCCTTTTCCAATGTTACCGAATAGTGATTCAATATTTCCTTCAAAAATAATGGAATTTTTATTTAGTAATTTATGACAAATTTTGCTCAACACCAACAAGACTTTTGAATATTCATTGAAAATTTCAGGACTTTTTTTGTCATGTGACCCATCTTTATCAGCATGCTGTCGAAACATGAGGTAGGTTGACCAACAATACAACTCTGCAGCATTTTTAATTTCTGCCTCGTCTGATAAAAGTGCAACACAGCAGATGGAGTTTAAAAATTGTGGGACAGTATATAACTTAACATTGCTTTTTGAAGAATCTTTTACCTTCTTTATTTTAGCAACTTCCTCATCAGAAGATGCAAATTTGTGGATATATTCATCAATTTGCTCATTGCTCAGTCCAATTATTTCAACTTTTCGTAAACCTCCCATATTTCCACCACCATGCTTTCTTAACATATCTTCTATATGGGGCCTTCCAGTGATTATAATCTTTGACTCTTGATATTTTGACTTTTTGAGATCAAGCAGTTTAGAAATAATGGAATCTTTTTTATTGCTGTCAAACAATTCATCAAATCCATCTAGTATAAACAAGGTATTTTTGGAGTCCTTCACATAGAAGCAGAATTTATCTTTAAGAAATTCAACGATCAGTTCATCTTTTTCAAATCTTTTGCCTTTATGTAATGCAAAGTAATTCAATTCTCTGCACTCAAAAGTGATGCAAACGTTGAATTCATTAAACAACTCACCATTTGCCCATTTGTAAGTCATTTGCTTTACAACAACGCTCTTACCACACCCAGCAATTCCAAGGATAAATGTTACTCGTTTGTTCTTCTCAATTAATTCATCCATTTCAATATAACACCCTCTCTTACCTTCTAGTTGTTCAAAGTATCGATCAGCTTCACCTCTAAGTGTTTTCATAGGGGGCATTTGATCACTCATCCTCAACTTCACAGCGAACCCTTCAACATCCACTTCTTCCAAAACAATTCTGCCATTGGAGTCAATTTTATGAATTCCATGCTTTTGATGTTCAATCTTGTACTTGGCTTTCATGTCATCTCAAAATAAAAGAAAAAATTATTAGACTTCATAATGGCCGCGGGAGGAACTCAGATTTAGAGTGGCTGTAAACTGTCTCTCTGGAAGACCAAAGAGATCTGGAGAGCAGTTAGAAAGTTGCCTGAATTTCCTCTTCTTCTTTCAGAGAAGTTTCCTGAAAAAACGGATTTCTGCCCAAAAGAGGGGTCTGCACCTCCTTGCCACCCTCTCTCCTACAATCATGGACTTAATGTCACAGAAATGAAAAGATGCATTAGAATGCAATGTTGTTGTTCATTGGACAACTACATGATCTTTTTGCAATCAAACGTTCTCGTACACCTTTTCAAAATCCAAACTTATATTTTTCTATTTACATAAATTTGAAGCTTATTACAATATTTGTTTACAATACAATACTATGTGACAGTCTGGCAAACACTTCGTCTTCAGTGGAAATTTGAGGAATGAACTGAATTTACTTGGAACTATTTTTAAAAGGGAGCCATCTTCAAAAATTTTTACAGGATCCCTGTATAGGAGTGGGTATTTTTGACAGGTTTATATAAAAGGAGAGGAGGTATAAATAAGATAGGAGGAGTCTGTGCTTTGAATTTTGGCTGTCATATCAAATTGACAGAAGTAGCTAAATCTAATTTTCTAAGACTGGCTGTGAAAAAAATTCCGAAGTGTCTTAATCAATTGATACTGTTCTATAATTGTGTAATTCATGTGAGGCATGAAAAAACAAGAATACAACATGGTCAAATGCACTCTTGTTTTAATTAAGAAAACAATATAAGAATATTTCAGAACATTGAAAGACTCAAAGTTCAGTAAGGCTTACATTTTGTAGGCAATCCAGTACTAATGCTACTCTCAGATTCACTTTCGGATTGTGAATACACAATTTATTGTTCTATAACGGTCTTGCTTTCTTTTATCATGAAGTAAAACATCAATATATATTTCAATATTACACTCCTTATATTCTCCAACTCAAACCTTCGGTACTTAAACATATCTTTAAAAACCCTAGGGTCAAAATCAGAAAAAGTTAAGAATATTGTGGCTCAGCAAAGAACTTGGTATTCATATATGTATCAAATTGTTTATTTAATAGTTCATGGTCTGCCATTATTTCTTTGAAAAGAGATGGAATGACTACGACAGAGCTGCCTGCAATTGAATGGCATTTGGAGTGAGTTTCTACCTTGAGAAATAGAAGACGATTGAATATTTCTATACATTTTACCCCATAAGAAAGAGAATTGCATTGGTATCTATCTGCATTTAATCCAGCCGCCAGATGCGGCCAGGGGCACAGGGGCAGCGGCTAAATGCCGTACATTCACTATTCCATTGACGTCAAACAATTTACAAAGGCTGTTTATTCAGGAACTTTGAGAAAAATTGGTTGCAATCCGTTCGTTCCTAGTTAATATCTAAGTTTCTACATGAAGTTTTTTAAAGAAATTGGTTATGTCTTAAAGATCTTCAGCTGGAACAAGGATTTCAGGTAAGAGTAACAGTTACATTTTCTACTTTTCATGAAGACCTAATATTCATGCCTGATGATATTTCTACACTTTCGGTCAAAAAGTGTTCGTACGCTTCGATAAGAAAATGATGGCATCAACTTCAACTTTGAATTTATGTGTTAACGAACTGTTGTGATACGGATACGGACCTCAATTAGTGCATATCTAAGGACGTTAAGAAATACTTCAATTTTTACCTTATGCTCTCTAGAACATAAAATTTTGCAATTTAACTGCAGATAAAAGCATAATTATGGAATCAAATCAGAGGCTCTAAAATCGGCAAAGTCTGATGACCTTAAAATTTTCATGACCTTGGCTGGTCTACCAACCCTTAGCAATTTTTTTGCAGTTCTTGATTTCAAGAACTTTTTGGACACAGCGAAAGCTGCACCCATCTAGCAGTCAACACTTTCTGCCATTTTTTGATAGCTTTTGCCATTATCTCATTAAAAAGCAACCTCCTATAACGCTTCTCCAACGATAGTTCCTGACGCTTCAAGAACTCCTATGTTCATGTTTCTGGCCTAGAAAAATTTTATGGTTAATATTGTTCAAATATTGTGATGTAAATGAACAACTATGAAATGTAAGCAATGGTTTTGAAAATTTCACGGAAATAGCCAGTTGCCCTACACTAGGTGAGCAAAAATGTTGTACTTCCTAGTGATTTTCAAACTGACGGCCATTCTGTTGTATGAAAATTGCGTAGGGTTTCTTATTATATTCTTCTTTGACACTTTTGCAACTTTCGTCTTTCATATGATGCAATAGAAGCTCTTAACAACTTATAGTTATTTCGCATTTCCTTCGAAACAATTTCCGCTATTCTAATTATCATTTTTTGCTCATTTTTATGAGATTCTATCACCTACAACGATTGTATTTCCATCACTGCCTTCCTGTCTCAGGGGTAGCTTCTAGCAAAATGATTTGAGAACATTGGTATTCTCCTTTTCAATATTCCATCTCATTTTCATGAGCTACCTGACGTCATTGTGAAAGGCGGTCTATTGTTCCTAGTGCTTCAATCGCTAGCCTCAAATTAACTGCAAGGGTAACACTTGCAACGGGCCTGAATTTAAATTCATTAAGTGACGAAGAGCTGTCCCTTCTGCAATTATAGAATGGAAAAATCTTTGCTGACATGACTATGTCAATACTGCAACCAAATAAAAGTGGAACAATTAATGATGATGTAATGGCTCATAGTTATAGATGAAAGAAATAAGAGTTAAACTCACCAATAGCTTCTTGTGTGCTTGGCTCTAGAGACGAAGAAACTCAATGTCAACTCGTAGCATCATCACTGATTTTCAACACTACTGCCTAGCACATCTAGATAATCGGCTACACAAACAGACAAATGATAACCAATAATGAAATTACTTGATATCAGCTTCTGACAAAAATCTTTTATACCCAATGTGTGATGAGAATTCTCATTACCTAATTTCTTCATAGTAATACTCATTCATTATTGCAACATATTCATTACATGACTATGGGAATCGACTGTTCACTTTTTTTGCATTATCAGATACTTTCGTCTCAGAAGAGACAAGATGAACCTGAATGCAATGCGAATTATATAATTCCTATCAAGAACTTTTTCAGCCTCAGAAATTTTAATTCTCAATAACTCCTATTTGCCTTTCTCTTACTGTTCTCACGGCCTCACTCATTTTCTCTCCTCATTGATTGTACCTCCTAAATATCCATAATTGTGGAGAAATTACTTGAAGCTAGGCTATAATGCTAATATGTGTGGAATTTGATCATGGGCGTAAGGAAGCCTCTCCAGTTAGAGGGGTCTTAAACTGTATGCCCAAAACAGAAAAGAGCAAACTTTCGGAGCCCAACAGACCCTTGTTAAGCTGTGGGGGGACACAGCACCCTTGATATTCAGCAACCTCCTTTCTTGCATGAAATAATTTGATGAGGTAAATGTAACTTAACAAGCAAAAGGAATGAAGAAGAGATGACAGATAACAATGCCATTTCATCAACGTACGTGGCTTTGTTTTATCCATCAATTGGCGTTGAATTTCTTCGACTTTCTTTTTAGTTTCTTTAACGTCTTCTTTCACTTCTGAAAGCAAAAACGTAGTAATTCTAGATTTTTCAACAAAAATTCCTCTGGTGCTCTGGGATACCCTTGAATTCCTTCCTCGATTAGCACCATCTACTTCTTATCAATACAAGAGGAGCCAAGATTCTACCTTTATTTTGTCATTGTTTGAAAGTAATTGAACACCTTAACTTTCTTCAGATAGCATAAACATTTGAAAATAGGGCAATCTAACAAAACTTATTACATCAGATGCATAGTTACAAGTTGTATGGTAGCAGTTACAGTATAACATGAGTAAAGGAATATACACCAATTTCATCACGCTTTACCCTTACAATTCTTGATAAACTGTAGGCCTTTGTATTTAGAAAATCATACCATATTAATGTCTAGTATGATCAAATATATGCAGACCTTTCCTCAATTAAACATGCATGCAATTAGGGAATCATGCACAGAATAGTCCCGTTAAGGTACATTATTATCAATTGTTTCGTTGAAAGTCTAACAAGATTGACATCATTAAGAGCTTACCTTTAAGTGACTGATTGAATTGGTCGTTGCGATTCTTCTCCTCTTCCAGTCTCTGCCTCAGATTAGCTGTCGATTTTGTTTCAATTGAGACCTTTCTAATGTCATCAATTTCCTTTTCTGCATCTGTACCAAATATATTCTTTGCTATACCTTTCAATTTATCTACTATTGCTGTAAAATCATGCGATAGGCATGACATCTGCGTTGCATGGCCGAAGAACTCATTTCTGGTTTCCCTGATGATGTCAATCTCTTCACTGATACGTAGTGGTGGGACTCTTGCCTGTTTGGGCTCGCGACATGGATCAATCAAATTGAGACCGGAATATAAGAAAACGTAAACCAATATAGTGGTGTCCCATTTCTGCTCATCTCCTGCTTTCAATTTGTCTGCATAATTGTTATTAACTTTCGCTACTTTAGCCACCAAAGCATCTCCACTTGTATTGTTACTTTGCCATTTCTCATTCGGATATTTCTCTTCCCACTTCGTTATGAACAACTTTCGAAGATAGTGTGGGACAACATCCAAAACGATTCTGGCGATCTTTACAAAGTTCTCCTTTTCATTTGATAATGCCATACTAATTATACCATCTAGGGTAACATTAAGAAGACAATTTTAATATGTATGTGTATGACATTCTTCTACAAACATAAAAAAATGACACTGGACCCAGGGCCATTTGATCAACTACTGCCACTAATACAATAAAAAGCCATATACAAAAATTTTGCAGAGCAATCCTCTGACATCCCTCAAAATTATGTTGAAGTGACTCTCCTGGCTGTCAGAGAACCAATTTTTCATGAGAAATTTCAACTGTCGTATGTTATTTGACGGCTATATATCATCTGAGAGGGATATCCACTCCTTAGGCCCATTGAATCTGAACGATTTAATGATTTAATTCCATATCTAGAACTATCGACTTTAGGAATATAAAGAGTATCTGTAATGCGAAGGTGATAATCTGAAGGCTTTGGAATTAAGTAATCTTTCACGAACCAGGGTTCAAGACAGAATCATCCATATCAATACATAAAAAGAAGTTATTCAATTATTAATTTCCAGATAAATGAAAAATGCAACAGATTTTATTAACATCGTAAAAGCATTTAGGAGCGGTGTGCAGTCTGAAAATAGCCTAAAGCAATTGCTGGAATGAACCTACTTCTAGATTTCAATTCAAAATACGATAGTAAGCAGATGTAACTGACAGGTATTCAAATCATTTGGCTGATAATATTGATAAATGAAATACCTGAATCGTCTCCAAAGAGAAAACAATTAAATACCCAGCCAAACTTCTCTGTACTGTGCACATCTTGAGCTTTGCATAAAGACGAGATGTTATCAATTAGAAACAAGGTGCTTCAAGCATTCAACTTCCTCTTTCTAAGATCAGATCTAGAAGAAAGACTATGAAGAATCAAAGCTACGCCTGACTTCTAATCTATTTTTATTAACACCACAATGTAGCACATATATATGCATCCAAATATGGTAGTCGCACATTACCATATGCGAAACTCCGAAACAACAGACTTTACATTCCAGTAGAGAGATATATCAAGTACCTTTGTACTCAATAAGAATTATTTTTCCTTTCACGCAATGAGAAAATTCAAAAATGCATTCATCATTGACACTATATTTACTTAGCATCTGCTAACCATGGGCGTCTACTTTTGATTTTCTCAGAGGGGAGGGGGCTCAAAGCAGAAAATTTCGAAAAGTGCCCTCCATGAATATACTTTTTGGTTTTATATTATGTAGTTTATTTTACTGAAGAAAGCAAAAGAAAAAGCTATCGAAACAAGCAGAACAGATATATAGATATATAACAGAGGTGTCAATGTTTTATCATCTTCTTCGGTTTCAGTGACTTTGACAATCATAAGATGTTGCCTCTCGCAATTCTCAAAGGTGGTTCAGTCCGCTCGTAGCATTGTCCAGAGGGATCTCGAGCCCCAAGCCCCCACGTATTCGGCACCTATGCTGCAATCTTGATCTATCTTAAGAGTTTAGCAGACATCACCTGACCAACATTGGCCAATAAAATTGTAAATAGTTCATCTAAACTGAATAACAACATAGATATGAAAATCCTCAAGAATGATAAGCCTACTTCCAAATTTCAATTCAAAGTATGATTTTAAACAGAAGTAATTCCCAAGTTTTTAAATCAGTTAACTAATAAAATGAATCAGTTAAATACCTGAATCATCTTCAATGAGAAAGCAAAAAAATCCAACCGAACGTATCTGTCTTGTAACCAAGCCTCGAGCTGTGTTTGCGTTCGAGATGTTATCCACTAGAAACAGGGTCTTCACGAACTTAACTTCCTTCTTCTACAATTCGATCTGCAAGAACGACGATGAAGAATCAAAAGCCATTCCTGCCCTCTATTCAAAACCATGATTTAAGGAATATGGATATGTCCAAATATGGCAGTCACATTAAAATGTATATGAAACTCTGACAACACATTTCACGTACCAACAGAGATATACATCAGGCACGTTTGTTATGGCTAAAGTATTGTTTATCTTGATAGACAATGAGGATATTCAATACTGCATTCCAAAATGATACTACACTTGCTTAACATTCAAAGGAACAGAGACAAGAAAGAACAGAATAGCACTCTTCCAAACTAACGTCACAAAGTTTTATCCATATGCATCCTGGGATATCAATGGGGACAAAGACTACATTGTCGCGTTTCTCATTGGTGAACTGCTGTTACTAGAAAAAAGTGACAGACAAAAACGGCTCGCAAGGCAGCCTCTGATATCCCCCAACGATTTAGAAGTTATGTCCCTGACTCTACTCTTCAGTTCTGAATAATCGCCTCCCTGCTGAACATTAGTTTTATAAACAAATTTTGCAACCCCCAAGCTTATTCCAGCCCCCCCAATTATTAGTATTGAGGATTTCATGTGTGACATTGGGAAGAAGCTATTTAATGAGATGAAGTGAATGGTTTCTATACGGACAAATAGGTATCCTACAATCTGTTCAAACAAGCTAACCCAATCAAGCAAACCCGCTATTACATGTGAATAATACACTATTTACGTATTCATGAATTCTGTACGTTAAATGCAGATTATTTGAGTGGTGGAATTTAATCTCTTCAAATCGATTGAATCAATCGCTAGGGTGAGTGAGAGAGAAACATATATATATATATATATATATATATATATATATATATATATATATATATATATATATATATATAGATATAGATAGATAGATAGATAGATAGATAGATAGATAGATAGATAGATAGATAGATAGATAGATAGATAGATAGATAGATAGATAGATAGATAGATGGATGGATAGACAGAGCACAGAGTGAGTGATTGAGTGAATTAGGGAGTCAGTGAATGAGTGAGTTGCTCTTTCTATACACACATAATTTTGCCTCTCAAATTTTATGGTACGATTGTGTAAAAATAGGCAATTACTGCAAAGCCATCTCTTGCTTCAAACCAAATGATATTTGGTGGTTTAAATCCTAGTGGTATAGCTCTATTCAATAGTGATATAGCATGTTGTCCTGGTCATATTGCATTTGTTAGACTGTACAGTGGTTTTATGATTAATGATTCAATAAACCTACACCATTATGTGTTAAAAGATAGATATGGTATTATAACATTATAAAGAATTACATATAGTACTTACACATGTGGACATACTGTTATGGTAGCAGACGAAAAGAAGAACAAACTGTAATACAAATTGTAAATATTGGCCCAATAAAAAATCAACCGTCATTACTAAGTTCAAAAGTTGTTGGGAATTCCAAGCCGCGCACGTTTTGATTTTTGCCTCTTTTTTTTATACGCTTATTCACTTAGATATTTAGTCGTTCGGTATGCTGTTTAATGCTTAAAATGATTCATGTATATATGGCACTTGTTATGTATCCTACGTAAGTACGCTATATATATATATATATATATATATATATATATATATATATATATATATATATATATATATATATATATATATATATATATATATAATTCAAAGGAGCTGACTAACTTGGCGGTGCTTGAACGGACTGACTAATAGTAGAGACGCAATAAGTTGGAATTATTTAGAACCAAGTATAACTTTCCTTTTATTTGTAATTTATTTGTTTATGTTGAATGTACTTGCCAAGAAATTACAAATAAATAACTATGTAGTTTGTAATCGAATCAGTTGAGTTGAGTTGAGTTAGTTGAGTTAGTTAAGTTGAGGTGAGTTGAAGTGGAGATGTTAGGAATTGCAATATGATGAAGCGTACGATGAATCAATGAAATCCAGATTGCGTTAGCACATTTCCAATAATACTTTGGCATGTAAATGAGCATTACTTTTACGTGCTCTTAACAAGGACTAATTGAATAAAACGTGGTTGTAAGGGTAGGCTCAACAGTGAACAACATACCTGTGTGTATTGAAGCGTTTGTAGGATCATCGATCCGGATTGCATCGAATAACTAGTATGTACTTGTACTACATGGACCGAAACAGTTTTTGATTATTTAATACAAGGGGTTTCCTGTATGCAGCAGGAAGCCTCTTTTCACATCCGCACTAACTTGTGTGATGAGCGACGTGGCATAGTGGGTAGAGTGCATGCCTCCCATGCGGAAGGTCTACGGTTCGAGCCCGACTCGATGCCCTGACTGAACGCTCGCCTACTGTTCACCTGGTGGCAACACTGGGGAGATAAAGGCGGCGAGGAAAGGAACTGGCCACCATACCTCACATACCGATGGCCCAGGATTTGTGTCCTCTCTAACAGGCATTCCCCTACATGCGAAAGTATACGAAGGGACTGCCTTTTACTAACGTGTGTCGGATCCATATCAGTGGCGTCTACACGGAACCTGTATGGATCGGATCTAAACGAGAACAGATCCAAATTGAATCCACTCCCGTGTGCACGAAGCATAGATTAGAAGTATGATAGTAAACAGAAGTAACTGTCAAGAAGTCTTTAAATCATTTGACGAATAACATAAGTCAGTTAAGTACCTGAATCATCTTCAGTGAGAAAGCAATTAATATCCAACAGAAATTATCTGTCTTGTAACCAAATCTCGCTGTGTTTGCGTTCGAGATGCTACCCACTAGAAACAGGGTCTTCACGAACTTGACTTCCTTCTAATACAATTCGATCTGCAAGAACGACGATGAAGAATGAAAGCAATGCACGCCCTCTATTCAAAACCATAATTTAAGGAAAATGGATATATCCAAATATGGCACTCGCATTATAATGCATGCGAAACTCTCAAAACACATTTCACGTACCAACAGAGATATACATCAGACACTTTTCTTATGGGTAACGTATTGTTTATCTTGATAGACAATGAGGATATTCAATACTGCATTCCAAAATTGTATTAAACTTGTTCAACAGTAGTGACATACAAAGGAATGGAGATAAGAGAGAACAGAATTTAATGAGATGAAGTCCATGGCTTCTATACGGACAAAAAGATATCCTACAATCTGTTCAATCAAGCTAACCCAATGAAGGAAACTCGCTATTACATGTGAATAATACACTATTTACGTACGCGTATATTCTGTACGTTAAATGCAGATTATTTGAGTGGTGGAATTAAATCTCTTTCAATCCACATTTTTGAGTCAAAGTCCACTTGTTACATGAGATCACATGAACTTAAAATAAAGCGCGATGATTGGTTAAGGTTTTATCTTTGTAAATAGAAGCTCCGAAAACTCGGACAAGTCTGTAACCGTTTGCTGTGAATGTGAAGAAACCTTTCTATTAGTTTCAAAACTAGAAAAGTTTGGTAATGTCACCTCTACCAATCCACCATTGAATGAAATAGACAAAATAAACGTTTATGATTTGCGGGTTGAAGGACGCTTGGAGGTCAAAGAGGTGTTCATATTCACGAAATATGGTCACTGGAGTTTCAGTGATTTTTGGAAATGAGTTAGGTATTCATATTCACGAAATAATATGCAGGAATTAAATGGAAATTGTTAGGGAGATCTTATTTCTGTTATTCTTCTAGATCTGATGTTAGAAAATAGTATGAGAATGGGCAATATTTAATTGCTTATAAATGAAATAAACATTGAAAATATAGAGTATGAATCTCAATGAACCAATACAAGTTTGAGCGTCTGTTGTTTCATTTTCCATACTGAGAGGACGATGATAACATCGAAATATTGTTTGCAAATTTTTTCTATCATATTTCATTTTCAGTATTCTAATGTTTTTCATGTCTATGACTTCTTTATTTATTCTTATGATTTCTCTCATTCTTTAGATATTTCTCTTATAGGGTAGTCCGGGGCAATATATTTCATCGGGGCAATATGGGTCACTTCTGTTTTTATTAGTATCTCACAACTGTGCGCCTCATTTGTGTTCATAGATATCATTTTAGTTCACGTCAGCAATTCTTTTAGCAGGTAGTCATAGCTGGTTCGTTTCTGTTGTCAAAAATAACGAACTTGGAGGAAGAAAACGTCGAAGAGCAGATCATAATTAGGTAATGCTATAATTTGAACTTCATGTCAAACTATGATGAAATATGATTTAAAACACGATAAGTAGTGCAAGCTGAAGAAGAATACAGCTATTACCAGAATATAACAAATATTTCTACTTAGAAGCAGCATAGGTAGGACTAAAATGGGATGGGATGTGATGTCAACTTGAAGAGCCCCAAACCCATGCTAACAGTAAATGCTTCATAAAGAGAGTCCCTGCATTGGGTTTGTTTTAGCCATCTTTTTCATGTGCATCTATATCAATATTACACCATTACAAATTGCATATTCCACTACTTATATTGCAAAGAAAATGATTAGATTTCTTTTATATATCAGTAGTCATGGGTTATAAGGTAGTCATTCAACACAATGATCTGGTATCAGTTGTCAATGAAAGAGACATCGAACTCCATTGCATCTATGCAGTTAGGCTTTCTACAAATGCACTATCCGTATTTTGGTTGGAATTCACCATTACCAAACAAATACACCAAACTTTGCATTCATTATTCATTTAAAACTAATTTGAATATTAAATCTATGCAAAACATAAAATTTTGTGAAATGGATCATCAATACCCAGTTGCTACATTCCATAAATATGGCCTTCAACCCAAATGTTGTCATCACAGACTGACTGTTAATAGTGCTGCTGATATAGAATCCTTCTCCATGCTCTTGCTATCTAATGAAGATGTATCCTTTGCCAGCGACTACGTGTTGTGTAGAACCCGTCCTTATTCCCAATGAAGAAATATAAGATCCTCCTCCTATGCCAATCCCAATTACAGTGTCAGGAGAGTGTCAATCATTTTTGCTCGTTGCCGAAAATACCAATTCTGAGTTGTGCTGTTGTCAGTGAACTGATAACACTGTCGAATCCTTCTTTATTGCAGGTGCTTTGCAATCCACCAGCTGGAACCAGATTCAGACACCTTGTTCTTCGTTGTATTGACCCTTTGGAGTCATAAGTTAATATTGTAGAGACAAGTGAAATATGAGACTCTTTTTTCTTAATATGAGAAATAAGATATGGACGTTTGCTTTAAAGAATTTGATTACGTTATGTATCCTTAATAGTTAGCCTCATTTTAGAACTACAAAATAATTTACTGATAAAGAGACAAAGCGTGATGATTTTCGCCACTGAGGGACATTAGAAGTATATGCCCTTCCAGTACCTCACTGACATAATTGCTACATACTGCCTCTCCTTTGCTGCTATCCCAGTACATCTATCCAGAAGCATCACTACCATGCTTTCATTGATGGAGGATATCAGAGGTATTTGTCCTGCAGAAGTGGATTCTGCCTTGCAAAAAATTGAACTATGATCTGGTAGCAGATGCTAAGAGAACACCGATGCAGTGGTAATAAATACAAGATACAACGACGACATGTGTACCAATGGTGAAAATTCTCATTTGGTTGACACAGGGATATCCTTGTTCCATGTAGAATGTCATGTCAGAGGAGTAGTTACTGACTTGGTTTTACCCTATTGTAACACACATGATATGCCCCCAATGCTTTGGAACAGTAGCATGCAGGCCATATCAGTGGGTGACACAGAAAAGGCCAGTAGCTTCAAAGAGACGCAGAAGAAAGAAGGGGTTCTGGGAGTTTGCTCCCAGAAAAAGCTTTTAGGATCTTGCCCTCTAGAACGTCAGAGAACATCTTTTTGGGACATAAGAGAACGTTGCTGTTATCATTGATCTTTTGTGTTCTGAAGGAAATCTGATCCTCTGGCCAATTCACGGCACCAATGGGGAGGAGGAGGCTTTAGCCTTCCATTTTTCGCCTCCCAGTGGTTTTGAAAAGATAAAAGTGTTAAGGATACCAATTGCATTGACATTTCAGCCTGTAACCTGGAAGTGAAGTCGAGTATGCTACGCTAACCATCATTGTTGTGTTGTATGCCTGTAGTCCAACGCTAGGAACAAAATCTCATGCTTGTGCACAAAGCGAAATATAGTCCAAGTCTGAGTGTGCACTGGAATCTATACGCGGTGCGATTCTTTGATATCATCATTGCCCTGCAAATGGATGCATTGCCCTGCCAAATGATCTCTTTTATCTGTTGGAGGAACATCACACCCCACACCCTCCCGGAATTTACATCCCAGCATCTATCTTCTTCACCCGTGACTAAGTCATTTTAGAACTACAAGGAACTAGGAAACTTTAGACAAATAGCGCGTTGAAATCGTTACCTGGTTCAACTTAAAACTGTACTGAATATGACTTTGCTTTGTATTTAACTCTCACTGACGCATTTTGTTTGTTGTAGGACAAATAGTTTGTTACATTCACCGTTTGCGTACTCTTTCACAGCAATTTAGTTTGCTACATTAGGAAGCTTGTTAGAAACCTTTAGAACTAAAATGTGGCCAAAATATAGGAAATTTTTAGCACTAGGCCGCGAACTAGGTTCCTTATAAAAAATGCGGAATCAACCTCGCACAGTTTGGATCAAATGGAACCGACTAATTTTGTCCAAATTACAGAAAATCTGGATTGCGTTGGCATTTTCCCAATGATACTTTGGCATGTAAGTAAGCATTGCTTTTAAGTGCTCTTAGCAAGGACTAGTTAAATAAAACGTGGCTGTAAGGATAGGTTCAACAGTGAAAAACATACCTGTGTGTGTTGAAACGTTTGTAGTAACAATAAGAAGTATTTTAGTATATGTTAATTGGAAATTTTTTGGACTTAGTAATTCTGTATGGAATACATCGAAGTCCTGATAAAACTGATCCGAATTATGCGCCGTTAACTGTACAAAGTTTTACAATACTTTTATTGTGATATGCTCCTGTCCTGATGTAGTCAAGAAGCGAAGTTGATTTGTGGGTAAGTTGAGCATATTTTATTATTTCTCCAAATTTCATGCCGATGCAAACCGTCACAAATGGCAGCTTATTATAACCTTGACACTTGGCTTCTTGGCCATGAAGACCTTCTCTCAATGCGAAAACATCATTGTATATGGTGTTTGATGTCCAGTGTGAAGAATCATAGCCAAATGTACTCTTAAAAGAGAATGTTTCGTTTCTTCTGTCGTTGTGGTGGTTGTGAAATATGAGGAATGAAAAGATATCTACAATATGACCTATTGGACGTTGTCTGCAGCCAGTGGTAAAGCTTAGAGGGGGAGCAATCGGGTAGTATACCCAATAAATGAGAAAGGTTGCTCTAGTAGTTCTTTAAAGTCTGCTTTGGTTCTTTTAGAATATGTATGTAGCTAAATATGTATCAGATGAGTGTAGGAGAAAGCTATCACATACGTTCATTGCTCCTTCAAGTTTCCACACTCTACCTACGTAACACTCCACAACATGCATGAATATCCAAAAGGTCACTCTACGTTTCTTTGGGCGTTAACATCCATTGTTAGCACGTACAGAATAAAGATCTCACGTGTAATATAAATTTTCATATCATTTATGACTTCCATCATGTATGCGTGCGATAGGATTAAATCTAAGACATATTCTTCCTCTCAATTCAAGACGCATTTTTGTTCCACTTGTGTTAGATACGATAGAGAGGGAAACAACTCAGCATACCTTAGACGCACAGTATAATATATCATATGTAATATAAATACTTTATTTAAAGTTGGCTATCGGCAGTGCCTGCCATAATATTTTTCCAATATACCTGATGGTGTCCATTCCATACAAAGTTGTCTTAGCTTTAGGCAAGGCAAGGCTGTTCTTTTCGCGAAAGTTATATGGTACATCTTTCTCCTCCATTACATGTCTAATGAAAGGTGGGTTTAAGTTTTATAGATTTCGGTCAGGAGTAGCTGTAGATTTCTCTGGTGAACAGACACTGAGTTACTTATGCCAAGTAATTCTTGGAAATTAGAAGTACTGTCCTTTTGTGAGGTGGAACGTGATTCTAAAAGGACTTCGCAGATAAACTCAATGTATCTGATGTCACTCAATTATATCAAAAAAACCAGATAAATAGATCAACGATATATTGTCCCTTTACTGTCCTTCATCCTAGCATTGCAACTCAAGAATCCAAAAATCCCACTTCGAAAAACAACCATCATACGTTTATTGATTTGTAACGCATCGTCACCTTCTCATAAAGCAATGTTACAATGCATCCTTTCAAAAATAAACAAAAACCAACCACAATATTTTGTATGATTATTAACGCTCTTCATTGAATTATGTTGATTTTATTATTTGAAGCCCCATCGTGGAACATCCACAAAAGTGGGCAGTAACTTATATGTCGTTATATGTGCTAATGTCCGTAATTTCTGACTTTCTTTTTTACAAAGACTATTGACATGAGTTTTGAAATTTAGTTTTTGTCCATTGTCACTCCAAGAAGCCTTTCTTCATCTCTTTCTTTTATCAAAGATCCAGCAGTATTTAAAGTTGCTTCAACGTTTTTATTTCCAAGCACAGTTAGATAGCTTTTATCACTATTCATTTTCATTTATAGTTATTTGCAAACCAATTGGATAGCAGAGAGGCATCTTTTTCTAGTGATTTTAAGTTGGGATCAAGTTCTGTACTACACACAAAGATAGTAGTATCGTCTACATAATTGCAGTCCTAAGTATCTTTCAACAGGTAAAAGAAGTCAGTATGCAGTAGCCCTGTCATTGGAATAGCATTGAATCTGAATTTAATCCTTGGAAATCATTTTACAATACTTTCTCTTCTTTCATCCGAGGAAATTAATAAAAAGTACTTTTCTATCAATTGCCTATCCAACAGTTGATAGTATAAGGTGGTAGACAGAGGCGGCTCCAGCCATGGCAGACTGGGGAGTTTTGGGTGCCTCGCCCTAATATTAGTTCGCAATCTGGTTGCCATACCCATTTCAAATTCTTGCTAGAGTTCCCTCCCACCATCTACTATTTTCGAATCGAATTAGGAAAAATCAGAAATTAATTTTGCTGAGTCCCGCCGTCTCCCCTCGTGGCGCCTCCGTTGGTTGTAGAGAACTATTTTCATCAAAGAGATACTCAGCATTAGCGGTAAGTTCATACCAGACTGCCATTTGTGCTCATGAAAAGTATATAGCCATCAGTGCTGCAAAACAGTGTATTGTTTAATACACAATAGTGATGCCCTGCATTCGTGATGTAATACATCTCATCCCTGCGGAGTCCTGCATCCTAGACCGCGTGGCAACTGGAATGCTCTATACACAATGTACTTGCATTGCATATTGAGTTGAATATTAAACGGTTCTATAGAAATGTACTTCGAATCAGCTACTGGTATTTCACTCCTCGTTAAATTATATTTTAAAATTGTTTTGGATCTAAATTATAGCAGAATATACAACTGTTTTCCATGTTCCCATTTCCCATTAAGAGGGGAACGTGCAAGTCTCCTCAAAGTTTTTGTTTTAATTGGCTGTCATTCTGGTATTCCATTGTTGCATATTGTTCTATGGAGAGTACTAGGCCCCTACACTAAAGCGACAGTGAGAGACGTTTTTAAAAGGGGAAATTTTTCTCTGATCAAATGCCTTTAAATAGAAGCAATGCCATAACGAATGTTCCCTTTTTAGCTTTACACAAGGATGATGTCTACAGTCTCATCTACAAGCCTTTTTCCTTTTCACAGTATGTCCCAATGTAGCCATCTTTTCCAAATGCATTTTAAGCCAGATTCATCACACGTATCCACCCATTTCCCGTTATTTTGGCATTGGGATAGCTGTGCACATTTGTTCCCAACCTGTTCAGTTGTCAATGTTACTGTAAATTCAAGAATGGCATTGAAATACAGTTACATCTTAAAGCAGATACTCTTTGGGAGATAAGGTTTTACCAGATGGTAAGCTAGGCATTTACCTTTATATCTTTTTTCTATCTCTCTATCTCCCTCGTTATCTGCCTCTCTTTCCATATATCTTTCAGTCTGTCTCTCTTTCTATATATCTATTTATTATGCTTCTTGGCCAATGAATTGAACTTTCCCTAAAAAAGCATCAGGCATCATCTTCAAGTAAAAAAGTAGACTTTGCTGATAATAAGGAACACAATCCTTACCACTAAGCTATATTCATTTGTTGTGATATATGTCCATCCAATGTTTTGTTGAAGAGCGCCTGCACTCGAAGTCTGATTTGGATCAAGCAAATTACATAATCCGCCATCATTTTTGTAGTTGACAGATTTGCAAGGGGAATATGATGTGCATGCCAGCAAACATTGTCTTCTGCTTTTTCCATTAACCCTCTTCAGTGCCGACCCAGAGTCAAACGTATTTTCCAGTACAACGTTGAAGTCAGCCAAGTGCTGACACCTCTCCCTCAGTATTTTCATTTGAGTATTAATTACTAAGAATATCAAGATTGTAAAGATGTGCTTGACAAAGGCCATTACCCTGTTGAGACAGTTTCTCCTTGTATTACACTTAATACGTTGAACTCATGAACAAAACTCATCGTTGGTGCCACGCTTAATTACCCTTTCTTCTCCCTCCTGAACTTGTTCTTGTCTAATACTTTTTGTGCTTGCTATTATATTCCAGTGTAACAAAATCGAAATAAAAAACTTGACCCTATAAAGAAGCGCTGATTTTCCAGGGTATTCGTGCTCTAACTTCTGAGTCTAGCCCATCAAATATGGTTTCAGTTGCTTTTTGAAACTATTTTGGGTAGGTAACTCACGTAGCCCAGCTCAGCAGGTATATCGCGCAACGCCTTCAGAGCTGAGTAATGAAATCGTTTTTATTGCAAATTCAGTCCGATATCTCGGTATCTGCAGATCTTGACAGTGCCGTTTATTGTATAATATAGCTTGACCACACCTTACTAGAGCTTCTTTTGGGACCACACCCTACAAACAGTCCAAAATTTTATGGGATCCATTTGCTGTTTCATGCTACATTGAAACACTGTTATACTTATCTCAAAATGTACATAGAGCATATACAGACCAAGACACAGAAAGACTAGCAAGTGAAACAGCTCACTGATAGCATACAATTCTTAGTAATAGAACAGTTCAATGTGTTTGGACTGAATGAAATTTTTGAAATTAGAATAACTTGAAAGTATTTTGATTCAAGTTTTCCTGTCAATCTTTGCTTGCCTTTTTTTAAAAGAATCCATTTTGATGCACGATGAGAATGACAAAGATGACAAATTCATATTTTTATGACAACTACTTTTATTTTCAAGCGTATTACAAACCTTTTTGTTCAGGTTAATGAGCAGATGACACATTTACAAAGATCTTGACGGTTCAGCTCTTTACAGTGTGTAGCAGCGCCACTTTAAAGCAGAATTATTTGGTAAGAGCATCCCTGACTTATAATATTCCCAAAAGAATTAGATTCTGAGGAATGTTCTAAAACTATCCTTTAGACCAAAATGTGTGACTTTGGCTGAAAATTATGGGATGAAAATCTTTGACTTATGGAAACTTGCTAATAAAGTAGACACTAAAAGCTAAGCTAAAAGACAGATTCGAGCGGAACCAAAATAGACTTGCCATTTAAAGCACCACGCATATAAGAAACTGGAGTTTTGAAATGAGACTGATCATGCTCTTGTGTGACGAGGTACCTCCAGTAGCCAGGTTTCTGTTTCTTATTAGAAGATCAAATACAAACTCTGCAACAAAGGATAGTTAACCTTCTACCATTGAAATACAATGGCACTCTACTTAACCACTCAAAGCATTGTGGATGAAAAAATATGAATGAACCTAACCACCTCACTTATTTATGCAACATTTTTGGAGGAACCACGAAAAAGGTTGATTGGCAAAAAGACTGAGCTTATTTTCCTAAGGATACATAAGTGAGGTTGGTATTATAATTCAACAAGGAAGAAAAGTAGAATACTACAACATGAATGCCGCCTCTTATCAAAGTAGCAGACCTCATTTATGGAGATTCTCATGGAACTTAGCTTCTTTTATTAAAATTCTACTTTGAATTTCAGTTTCAATGTGACATTGCGGAAAATTCATACTGCATAGTGTATCTCTGTCCCATGGTGATTCTCAAAGTTTATTTTTCATACTGATCAAGTTACGTGTAATTGTAACAAGCATACCAATAATCATGGAGATCAAATTTATCCTATATAGAAAGTTTTCTGCTAATTTATAAGTTGGTGGACATTGTCAGCAATTAGAAAAACTGTGTAGCGTTCAGCGAAATTCAAAATGGCCGCCAACTTGCATTTTCAGCAACATTTTGGGGTAAAATTCACAATGGAATAAATCAAGAATGAATAAAGATATTAGAATGAAATTCAAATATGGTGTTACTATCAGTGGTATATATGAACATGTAAAGAAAGTGAGAGGTTCTAGAGGTGGACATCATGCCCTTGTTGAATTGCCATTGCATAACCAGAATATAAATATATCAAAACATTCATGTTGACAATGTCTCCATTTATATACCTCAGGTATTTGGCTGCGAGTGGTTAACTCTGCAGTGGAAAGTAAGGCAATATCATTCCTATGATTAAAATGGAAATTTTCTTATATTGTTAAAATATTCCTTAGATTTCCTAAACCTTGTCGTTTATGTCTTTACTTCACAAGAAATATTTGTGAGAGCAGAATTGAGTGGAATTGTGTTCTCAAGCCTTACAAAACTAGACAGCTGTAATGCAGGAAGCATTCAAAAAGTGGGTTACACGTGTTACAGGGCAGCCTCACAAGCAAAAAGGCTACTTCTCAAGCTGCAATGGGGTACTTTACATGCAAGCATGCGGAAAGTGGGAACTCATGCCCCTGTGCCCCTCCTTCCTGCTTCCCCATTTGTCAATGTTCTACAGCAATTAACAAGTGCAAACTATAATCTGGGGCATAAGGAAATTGTGATTCTGTTTCAAGTATATAGTCGTGGATGTAGGAACAGGGTGCACAAGAGGAACGTGTCCCCTCATTTTTCAAACAGTCAGGCAAAGTGTTGCTATTCAGTTAACTTAGCTACCCATTTGGAATACTTTGAAGGCTCAGAAATCTTCACATTATAATCTGCAGCAGATCTATATTTTTGACAGATGGTCTCAAAATTTTGCTGAAAATTTAGTTCACATATGATGTATGGGTATCTTTCAAGAAATTCTTTCCCTACTGTGCCAAGTCCATGTGAGATCCCATTTTATTCGCAACTAAGCAACAATTCGAGAGGTCCTAGAATTTGGAATACCTGATAGTACACCTTGGGCTAGGTTTCTTATAAAACAGCGTTTAGCGCCAGCATTCAATCAATAGCCTATTTACGTGAAGCCACGAAAAGGAGGGCTAGAAGGAGAAATTGCCTCAATTTCTCTCAGAGAAAGTTGGTATGGAGCTATGTGAAAAGGGGACTGGGAAATAATTAATTAGGGGGGTTGATAAAATGGAGCGAGATCGGGAGTAGCCCTGTCCACAAGTCTCGGCAGCTTTAGACTTTTTTAGCAACTTCCAGCTTGGTGAGCAACTTCCAGTGTATCGAGAAACTTTTACGTTTTTGTTTCTCGATAGTCGCAGTCATGCACCTGCTAGGAGTGAAACAGCTAAATAGTGAAGTATGTATATTCTGTGGAGAATACAATATCTTAGTTTTAGCATAAGGTAGTTATTGTTATTATTATTGAAAGAACAGACGAATAGAAGGGAGGAACAAGGAGTTAACTTCAATACAACGTTGGAGGTGTCAATTTTTTTCACTTGCAAAAATGAGATCTGTAATATGATAGCAGGTTTGATAGAGAGCCATTGCAGTAGTAATGTTTTTATCAAGTTTGTAAGTTCCTATTTGATTGGTGCTAAGGTACGTTAATTCCATTTAACATTCATATCGGAGATTCATTCAGTGGAATTTGCCTGAGCGCTAAGTTAGCAAAAAAGAAAAAAGCCACCAACTTCTTGGAAAAGGAGGTGGCTTACAAGCTTTACCTATCAACGATGCAAAAAGCCTTCAACTACACCTACAATTAGCAAGTGTTATTCAGGGATGTGCCGAGATACTTTCCATTGGAGGGGGTGGGGAAGTTTTGACCATGTGACCAACTACATAGTGACCAACTATCTTTCAGTAGAGCCGACATTTTGACGAACTTTCTTGTAGTTTCAAGCATAACACCCCTTGTGTCCCACCCTAATACACACATTGCTGGTGTCGTTGAAAAGAACAGGGATAGCTAATGTAAATTCTAACCACGAATGCCTTGCGCTGAAATAGAGAGAATGGAAAGAAAAGCAGCGTTTGGGGGCTCACCCCTAGAAAAACAGAAAGAAATGCCTTCAAAATGAAAATTAAATGAAATTTAAGAATTAAAATTGCTGTTGTCACTGATCTTTGTGCAGAGAAGGTAATACTGATCTAAAAAACTGAATACAATTACTAGTATCACAACGTTTCCTTCTGAACAAAAAGGCAACAACTTAAGCTTTCAGGACTTTGCCCGTAGGTTTAGTATACGTTAATTAAAATATGGAAGGAATCTGAAATGGAACTTCATGTTTTAACATATTTTGCTGTGCAAATAATGTCCCCTTCAAGCTCATCTCTACTTAACATATGGCTCTCAGCTAACAGCCACGATCTGCATAGACACCAATTGTTTCCAATCAGCTGTAACCAATAAGTTGATTCATTCCATTCCCTGGTAAAGGAATAAGTCACTCGGTTAGATATAACTAAAGAGTTAAATTGTACAAGGAAGTTATTCTAGATAGGAATATGCTCAGTTGCAAGACCTTGGTCCTGGTAGCTGCTCTGCAAAATACAGTGCACTGCTGTTTTTGCCCAACGAAATGGCAATTATTCACATTTGGGAGAGTGAACTACCCTCTATCCCCACCCCCAAAACTGATCCCTGGACAGGGAGGCTAGCTTCCTACAGATTAATAAATTTATGCCATTTTAGAACTAATCAGGATGCAAGCTTCTTGGCCTTGCCAGCATCCATTGTGAATTCAGCTTTAGTACACAGTTTGGTCTTCTATAACTTCTTCCTCACTAAATTGGAAAATGCATTTTGTGTAACGTGACACTGCACCTTTTGCTAGTTGAGGACTGTTTTCTATACATGAAGCAATAGATTCTGATATCTCTTCCTTTGATGACGTCAAGTATTTTTAATGAATCTGGTTTAAATCGGTACTGGTTGACAGACAGTTAGAGTATAAATTAAGTGACATCATGACTCAGCGTATCGACTAATTCGCGTTTCTAGAGACAACTGTCTCTATGTCCATTTTGCAGTTATTTACATCACTTGAAAACTGAGGGAGGTGGGTGATGGAAATGTAAAATTAAAACGAAGCATGGTAGGTTGCGGTCCGAGAAACACGAAACGAATGTACACGACAGTTCTAAAGAATAAATATTGTAAAAATGAGCAAGGATTGCTGCTTATTTTCATAGCCAACATCTCAGAGGATTTTTTGTAGGTAATTTAAAGTTCTGTATGCACTTGTTGACTGGTTCAGCCATGGTAGGCCTAATAGAGCTCAAGCTCGTTGCTAGCTGTGACAATTAGTTCTCAAATTCGTCGTAGCTGTGGGAAAAATAGGCCTAAATATTGCATGCACAAAGAATTGGAGCAGGCAAGAAAATTAACAAAATTGGATACTAAGTTGGTGAAGAATGACATGCTTACGTAATAATTTGAAATTTCATTGAGAGACCAGGTGAGAATCTCTTTTGGCAATGATCGAATGAGCGTCTACTTTGGATTCATGATAAAGCAGTAAAAAAAACATTTTGTAAAAGTTAAGAATATTTCATTACCCTGAATATTTGAATACTAGTGTCTGTGGTACCACAATGATAAGAAAAGGGGTTATCCTGCTACCTAGAGGCAAGCTTTTCAGGGAAATTTAAAACAGAAGCAAAATTATTGTGTGATAAACAAATACTATTTTCTAATTAAAAAAATTATACTTTATCACCTACAATAAGAAGGCTTGTTAAATCAGCATCGGGCAGTAATATTATATTTTATATTTTATACTTTATATTTTATAAGAAACCTAGCTCAAGGCCTAGTTCTAACACTTCCTTATTGGTTGACTCCTTTTTATCAATTTCTACTACTAAAAGTTCCTTGATAGTTCGTAAATTCTCATAGAACACATAGTGCCATATAAGTGATATAGACATAAATAAGCATCAAAATAAAAATTTTGAAATTGAAAAGTTTCTTAGGTCTTTTTCTCTGACAATATTTGATTGAAAATTTCATATCATCACGTGATTATTGCAATGTTTTTTCAGCAGCAACTGACAAGTTTTCTGAACTTACCGTTGTGAGTGTTTGCAAATTGAGCACTGTTAGACCATGGCCATTCTGTATTGTAACTATTGCACACTGTTGCAAGCAGACATTTTGTTGCAAAACCTATCAACCTGTCGCAAAACTTTGAAGGGCCGGCTTGAGTGACTCACTATATCCACAATAACTTTCCTTGAGCGGAAGCTATGAATAACCCTCGTTTTGCATATCCAACCCCCTCCTCAAAAGCGCTCTATAAGTACCTTCACACTGTCAGTAGTATCATTAACTATTATTTTGGGAACACTTGGTACCCTAGGATCAGGAATGCCGGATAGAGGGGTAAGGGAGCAAACGACCCTCCTACCTTTCATTTTAGGAAGCAAAACTGGAAGATTTTTGCAATGTTGAAATTTTCACTGCTACCATTGAAATATTCCTAATTGCTAGCTGTAGTATTTCATAATTAAACGAAATTATCATATCTGCATCTTTGATGATTTGGTAGACTAGGCCTATTTCTCTTGTTTGCGTTGCACTTACAGCCCTCTATATCAAAATCTTTAGAAATCACCTCTGGCCTCTCCTTTGGAGGTTTACATGACTGATGATTTACGTTTATTGTTTGTAAGAAGTATATTTACACGAAACATCAGGCTGAGATTCAGAAAGAATTAAGAGACAATTAAGAATCGTAGGTAGACTGACTTTCAAATATCAACTTGAAAAAACTGTTTTTTCAAGAAAATTTCTCATTAAACCACAACAAATATTTATTGTTCATAAAATAGTGTGTAACAGCACTTTTTGATGAAATATCAGAAACCTTTGGTGTTCTGAAAGAGCTTGCTAATCAATGATGAGACCATAAATAACTAACTATATGCCTGAAAATTCAATTTTCTATTCGACTTGATTAGTCTGTCTTATGAAAATGAATGAATTTGAAAGCTTTTTGTCCTCGGGAAGGAGAGACAGAACACTTTACTTCGTCACTGAATGTGTAGAAGAATCACAGGAAACAAAGAAGAATAATATGTGCTCTTAGCGCCTTCCTAGAAGCAATACGCTGGCATCTTTTCTTTGATAGCTCCCTATGAAATGAGTATATCTCTAACAGCATCTTATAACCATTTTAAGTAAAAAATTATCTATTTTAGCTTCGATATTATTCCAATTAAAAACATTCTTACGAAAGCAACTACTACTTAAAAAAACCACTTGACTACATTACAAAGATGATACCCCAGGGAGTAAAACCCTGAGTACCCTGGGGCCGTTCAATATAAGACATAAAACTAAACTAAAATTTAAGATACGATTACAAACTACATACAAAACAAAAACTAAAGAAAGAAAGCTTGTCTCGCAGTGGATGTTGTTGAGCCTATCAAGAATAAAAATGTGGGTGGCAGCTGGCGTCCTCCCTCATAAAATGGCTCCGGTGCTGAGCAGCTGCTCTCTGAACTTGAATTAAAATTAAAATTCAAATCTAGTGGGAGATCTAGTATGACACTCACCAGCCCCTGTCGTCATCGATATGTACCGTGTCAGATTCTGGCATTGGTTGTCACTCTATGGTATTTGTCTTTGATGTCAGTGAGGTGAATCAGCTCAACGGGTCTCAATTTGACCCTGTTTGCCAGTAGCCTGGTGTAGAGTAGCCGTTGTCGTCTTCTTGCTTTGGTGCATTCAATTCTTCCAGTGATTGTCGGATGTTCTAATATTTTCTTCCTCATGAAATGTCCAAAGAAACCAAATTGTTTCTCATGGATCGTTTTTATCAATATCAAACTCGTTTGTGCTTGACCATCTGGGCTTTTCCATGTCTAAAACTATCGTGGATGTTTTGTGAACCACGTATTCAAAATGATTTGATTGTTTTGTTCGCACCATTCAATGAGTTGCTAACCCCATTCATTTCTAGATCCTATGCCGTTGCCACCAGCTATGTTTGCATGTGTATCTACCCCTACCTTGGCATTAAAGTCACCCTTGACTATGGTAATTTCCTGTGACCTACATTGTTTTAAGCATTCGTCAATGTTGTTGTAAAATTCTTCTACCTTTTCACCAGAGCTGCTGCTAGTTGGTGCACACACTTATATTAAGTTTGTATTAAATGGTTTTGCTTTTAATTTGATAATCATAACTCTTTCTGTAGTTGGCCAAAATCCTATCACTGATTTCTGTGCTTGTTTATTTAGAAGGATACCAACACCTCTTTCATGAGAAGTACCACCTGAGTAGTACATCATGTAATCATCTGTTTTGAAACATCCTCCTCCAGTCCATCGTATCTCACACATGCCAAAGATTTCAATAGCTAATCGTGCAATTTCCAATTTTGCATTCTCAAATTTCCTTTTTGATAGAGAGATCTTACATTCCATGTGCTTACTTTCATCTTTTTTCTTAAATTTTACACAGTAGCATGATGACAAGGATGCGTTCTATCTCCCGATTTGTTTTCCCTGTACAGCGAAAATATCCTGAGACTTTTGGAAGATTTCCCAGGCATCAAATTTGGAGGAAAGATGATAAATAATCTCAGGTATGCAGACGATACTGTGCTTATAGCAGAAAGTGAAAAAGACCTCCAAATTCTTCTAGACATAGTCGTCAAAGAAAGCCACAAAAAAGGTTTGGAACTAAACTGCAAAAAGACGGAAGTAATGGTCGTAAGTCGAAAAGCAGATACACCAACATGCAACATTTTCATCAATGGGTCGCCGCTCAAACAGTGTAAATCTTTCAAATACCTCGGAAGTTTAATATCCAGTGATGGTCGAAACGACAAAGAAATATCGTCAAGGATAGGCCAAGCGAAGATGTGCTTCCATAAAATGAAGTCCATCCTATCTAATACCCAACTGTCTATAGACACACGGAAGAGAACCCTGCAGTGCTATATCGAACCGATATTGAT
>OLMO02000262.1:453200-471201 GCA_900291935.2 Cassiopea xamachana | reverse complement strand
GACGGGAAAGGATGGAGTACGACATTACCACCGGAATGCTTGAAGGAAATCGGAGTAGAGGAAGACCACGAGAAAAGATGTTGGATAGCCTGACGTCGTGGCTGAAGGTGGAAAACGTGACAGACATGCTGAGAGCTACCAAGGATCGAGATGTGTGGAGAGAAATGATCGCCAACGCTACGAAGCAAGGCACCTGATGGGAGCATGATGACGGTCCTGACCTGCCTGTGTACTCGAAGTATCATTCCCGAGCGCAGAAACTGGCAATTGAACCATGCTCCTGTTAACGTTGTTTTGTTGAATGTCTTTTGAGTTTGTTACCATAGTGATTGACCAGGAGAAGATTACCGCAAGAAGGCCCCCAACTCTTTTCTGCAATGCAGTATAGGAGCCAAAATCAGGGCTACTGTCTCATCTCCAGTTATCCTGTAGCCACTGTTGACCGTTGGTTCCGCTCTTCCACCAACTACAGGTACTTTTGCCGCTACCATTCAACACTAGGACTAGGCTTATTTAAAGGCATCCATTCTCGTCTTGTCGCAGATCTGTCATTGGGTTATGATAGTTTTGAGTGAGCCATCAGTGTTACATGTTGGTTCCTCTCCCCTGTTTAGATCCGTCGCTGGTGGTCCGCAACTGCTTATTTGGCTAGGCCTTATTCACAGCTAACCTCTACATCTGAAGGCCGCTCCACTATCCGCCACCTGTGGAGGCGCCCCTCACCGTACAGCTCCGGTTCCCAACATGTGGGGGAGGCCCAACCAATGTTGAACATGCTTAACGATACTCATAAAGATGCGGAGGGGAACTAAATCGCTTGCAGTGGAGTTTCTGACACTACCTTAATCAACCAAATCGACCAACTTTCTGAATAAAGTTTATGATGAATTGAAGTATAATTTTGTTAATACTATCTGAGAGGTCTTCATCACCATACAGAAGAAGCTTTATTAGAACAACATTTTCGAGACTGTTTATCTGGATAAATGATTGTAATAATTGCGAAACTTCAGCGAGAAGGTCACATCGTTGGACATCAAATGACGAACAAAGCAACAAAAATTGTTCCGTATCTTCAATTTCATCATTACACTGCCCACATGAAATATCCGGACATTTTCGAATTTGGTTGCGCATTCCTTGAGAGAGAAAATTGTTTACGAATTTTGAAGACAATTTGCATAAAACCCGCACACGAATTTTTCCTAAACTTTCCTTGAAGATTCTTTGGTCTTTCAATATGGTAATTGTTGAGAAAATTATACCTTATCAATGTATAAATAAATGCTATGACACGGTTTTGTCAAGATGGTAGCAATCAATTCAACAGATCTGGCGTACAAAAAGGGTTTGGAAATAGTGCTTTCTTGCAATAATGGAAAAAGCTATCGCAACATTTCAAACGTCATTAGATATCCACACTCTAGCGCCTTTGATATCTGCAAAGAACTTATAAAAATATGAAGTAGTAAAGTGTCTAAAATTTAGAAACACCAAAAGCTCTCGCAATGTCAGGATACGCTTACAAGGGGCTGGCAGAATATTTGAATGGGCAAATATTTGGACGGTTAAGCAGCCGAAAAAAGGTCACCTATGCATTGCGTTCACACGGGGCGGGTTAGTCAATTTCATGACATGCGCAGAGTGCGAATTATGCCAAATCTGTTGTAAACAAAGGTAGCATCCTTCTCAAAACGTGAGAAACTGGCGTACAAAAGAAAAAGAAAGTGAAATGGGTGTTATTTGGGCTGAAGACAGCATATGATGGAATTTATCTTAGAGTATAATAACCATCGATGCAATATCTATTAAAGTTGCTATTACATTTAAAACTGACATTAGGGTTTATATTAATCTACACTTTCGTTCAAAAAGTGTTGGTGCTTTACTATAAAAGAATGATAGCGTCGACTTAGTTTTTGTCGCAACGGCAAATTGTTGTGATGTGCGGAGTCTTATTTTCAACTAGTTCATTTCTAAACATTGTAGAAGGAACAATTTACCTTTCACCTTTTGCTTTCAAAAATATAGAATTTTACAAATTAACCGCTGATAAAAGCATACTCATGGACCCACATCAGAGGCACTAAAATTGGCAAATCAGCATGACATTCAAACATTTTGTAAACTTCTCTGGCCTACCAACCCATAGTAGATATTTCATAGTTCTTGATATGAAGAACATTTTGCACACAGTAAAAGCTGCACTCTTTGAGTAGCCCCCAATTGTCGCAATTTTGCTATAGCTTTTGCCTTTACTTTTTTGAAGAACAATTTCCAAACGCTTCTCGTACGATACGTTATGACGCTTGAAAACTCCCATTTCGTTGTTTCTAGCCTAGAAAAATTTCATGGTTAATTTTTTTCGAATACTGTGGTGCATTCGAATACTTCGAATAATGTCTATTGAAAATTCCATGGAAATAGTCTGTTGTCATATTTAATAAGATATGATCAAATGCATGCAGTTTAAAGCTTTTAACATATACAGCCATCGAAACTTCGAAGCTTACCAACACTTTTTGAACGGTAGTGTACGACATCATTCACCCATGCTTTTATCTATCCATCAAAGGTTGAGAAACGTAAAGTGGCATACCACTTGTAACTTTCTTGGAGCGAAAACTCATTTTAAAAAATCTGTCATTTACTAAAGGCCTCTTAATCGCATATTGACACCATCATTGTGGTACCGTGCAAATATTGGGCCGGCCAAAGTCGTTAACACGGGAACGTTCACGAACTTGACTGGCCAAGTTCCAAAGAAGGTCGCTTTCCTCAGCGGCCGAATATTTTCATGCCTAAGTGACCTAATTTGAGGTCGGTTAGCCGGCCCCGTATGAGCGCTACGCCTAAATGGCCTAAAGTTTGACCGACCAACTATTCGGTCGGCCCCCTGTAAACACTACCTCAAAATTACGCCAATTGACATTTATTTACTTGTGCAATGGTTTCTTATCTTAGCAGAAAATAAACTTTGAAGTTTTCACTAAAATAAGAAGCCTATACTGTGCAAGCCATCTACAACTTAATTACTGTCAACTGTGGCAATTTTCGGCCACGACGTCACGAACGTTCTTGGTACTTCTAATTTTACTAGCATTGCACTTCTTATTATTAAACAGTTCTTTACAGACATCGAAAGTACTAGACTTTGGGCATCTAATGGCATTTAAAATTTATTGCGATAGCTTTTTCCGTTATTGCAAGAAAGCACTATTTCCAAACCCTGTTTGTACACCAGATCTTTTGAATTCATTGCTAATATCTTGACAAATAAGTTCCATAGCATTTATTTATACATTGATAAGGTAGAAAGTTTTCAACAATTAATTTTTTGAAAGACCGGCGAAGCTTCAAGGAAGTTTTGGGAAAAATTCGTGTGCAGGTTTTCATGCACATTGTCTTCAAAATTCGTAAAACATTCTCGTTTAACACATTCACATCAAATTTCGAAAATGTCTGGATACTTTCATGACTGCAGTGTAGTTGGGCACATTGGTTTCACAGTATCCTTAAAATTGTGCTTAAACTTGTGGAAATTCTGTTTACTAACACCGATTCATGATTTCCAAATATAAAATGAACCGAGTTGGTCATAGATTCCAAAAACAGGTGTTGCAGGACGGTGAATTTTGGATAGGACCTTCTTAAAAACTGCAACAGATGGCGCTAGCCTAGTTTCCGGATCGAGTTTGTTCAACTCAAAGACCCAAGTAGGATAAAACCTAGATTTGAAATTTTCTGTTCTTCTTACTATTTGCCCAACTGCCTCCTGCCTGCGGAGAAAGTATTTCTACTGATGAAGTGGTGGAAGTGGATCTTCCACCGCTTCCACCACTCTTTCGATGAGGCGGCCAAAAATACGGCTAACTTTGCTTTACAGAAAAGAACGCTCTAAGTATAGGCTTAATCTTTTTTTAAAACAAATATGTAGGAGCTTTAGGAGAAAATTCTAAGCTGTAAATTACCATCTTCAATAGTCATGTAGTTTTTGCTATAAAATATTGTCTATTGACATTCTGCAAATCATAAGATTCATGTATACTGCAAAACTTATACGACGAGCAGCATTGACGTTTGCAACTGAAATGACTACTCTTTCTTTGACTTTAAAATGGGCGTAGCTTCAAACAAATTCTTGGGGTAGTCCGGGGTAATGATATTACCAGAGGATCACAAATACTTCTACTTAAAAGCAAAGCAAGTCATATTTTGTATTCTCTAAGCTAGTGGAGTAATATGGGTCACCCAGTTTTGTTCTAGCATTGCGGGAAAATAAAATGTACCTAGAACAATGTCTTTTTTTTGAATGTGTTAGTTGCTTTCTAGTTCTATGTAATTGTAGGACCTTGAAAACTATAGCTCATGAAATATTGGGTTTTGTTGTAGAACGTCAAACGCTATCGCAAAACAGAATTTTATTGCATATAATCACACTGCTATCAAGTATCCTCTTCATGAAGTAGAGACTGAAGGGAGTGATATACTAAATATTTACCTATTTTCTCATATAATGAAGTTTATAAGCTGTTGTTGTGCAGGTAGAAAAGGTTTTATACTTTGCTGAAAGACGTAACCCATATTACCCCGGTAAATGTTTTGAAAAAAGCGTCTTGACACAAGTCTTGAGGAGTCTTCCTAGAAAAGACAATCCGCTGCACCGAGTTAAAGTGTCAAATGCTCTGATATGATGATTGGTTGAGAGAATGTTACCGCTGGGCTAAGATATTAAAGGTTCACTTTCAAAAACATAAAATTGATCTATACTACCCCCGGACTACCTTGTTTTAGATGTTTCTTTAATCTTTAGATATTTCTCTTATTCTTTAGCTATTCTGCTTGTTCTTTCAATATTTCTCTTATAAATTGGATATTTGTCGTATTCTTTATACATTTTTCTTATTCTTTAGACATTTCTCTTATTATTTATATATTTATCTTATTGTTTGGATATTTCTGTTTAGATATATGTATATATAATTTTCCTATTACATCTCTAAACACGATCGAATACTTGAACAAAAGTTGATCACAGTGTTTCCCGTCTTTTTCTCTATTTCTTTTTTAGTAAGATGGACGTAGCCGTATGGAAGGGAGTGGGGGGAACGCCACACCCCGTTAAGCATTTAGCTTGTCCGCAGATTTGTAGTATACTAATAGAAAGCCCTCTTTGTCAGCAAATTATTCAAATTTATCATTAACAACTATTTTGGAAACGCTTGGTAGCCTATCAATCTGTCACAAAACATTAAAGGGCCGGCTTGAGTGAATCACTATATCCGCAATAACTTTCCGTGAGAGGAAACCATGAACGAGCGTCGTTTTACATATCTACCCCTTCCCCACTGGCGCTTTGCAAGTACGTTAACATTATCAGTAGTATCATTAACTATTATTTTAGGAACGCATGGTACCCTAAGATCAGGAATGCCAGAGAGAGGGGCAAGGGAGCAAACGACCCTCCTACCTCTCATTTTGGGAAGCAATAGTGAAAGATTTTTGCAAAGTTGAAATTTGCACTGCTACATAATTATTGAAATATTCCTAATTCATAGTTATAGTATTCATAATTAAAAAAAATTATCGTATCTGTATCTTTGACAATATGGATGTGGTTGGTGATATTCAACGGTTATATCTTTGCGTTGCACCTACAGCCCTCTATATTAAACTTGTTAGAAATCACAACTGGCTTTTCCTCTGGAGATGCACATGGCTGATGATTTACGCGCTTTTTTCGTAAGAAAGATCTTTACACGAAACATCAGGCTGAGATTCGGAAAAAATTAATAAACAATTAAGAATCGTAGGTGGACTGAGTTGTGAAAATTAACTTGAAAAACTATTTTTGCAAGAAAATTTCTCATTAAACGACAACAAATACGTGTTTCTTATAAATTAGCGTGTAGCAGCACTGTTTGATAAAATATCAGCAACTTTTGGTGTTCTGACAGAGCTTGCTAATCAATGATGAGCCCATAAATAGATCACTTGATGTTTGAACATTCAATTTACTATTCTACTAGTCCAGTCTGTCTTATTAAAATGAAATTTGAAAGAATTTTGTCCTATCGGGCAGGAGAGGCAGAAAACTTTATTTCGATACTGAATGTGTAGAAGAATCACAGGAAACAAAGACAGAGAGATAATATGTGCTTTTATTGAATGTAATGATCATACAAAATACGTTTATATTGCTAATAATGGTAAGTGATAAGTGCTAAAAATGATAATACTAAGAGTTTATTGCCTTCCTCTGCTGATGCAAATGTACCTTTTGTTATTCTTAAGTGCACCCTGAAATGGCCTAGCTAGTTCATTCTTGGCTTCTTTGGTTATTCGTCTAAGCCAGTACTTTTCAATTAATTTTTGCGAGGTCCCTCCCCCATGAAAAGAGGAAATAATTCGCGCCCCCCACTGGCTATAAATAAGATGATCACTTTTAAAAATTTTACATGTACACTTGTTCCTCAGGGTCTTTCCCGTTACCTCCAACGTACTTGCATAACTTTCAACTGTGGCACTGGTTGCTGACTAATATTGCCATAATAGCGCTTAGCAAACTTTAGTTGATAAGGCCTGGTATTCAACACTTCTTTATGCAAAATCAATAAACATTAGGAGCAGTTCCTACTGGTGCCATTGATGTAAAAGTTTGGAGCTCTGAGAAACACTCCAAGTTTGTATATTCCAAATATTTCCAATATGATTCTTTTCATATTTTCTTCTTTAATTTCGAGTGTTCTTGCTGTATGCTATTTCCCATGACCAGATGTGCCAAAAGTGGCACATGCGCCTCTAGTCCCGTAGGCCTGCTCTATTTGTTACTTGAACTCATCGAAAATGGATCAATGCCCCCATAGAACTCAACATTTCTTAGGTAAATTGGAGTAATTTCACAGATTAGCTGTTGCCTGTATTAGAATGGTATCCTCAAGTGCAACATGGAATCGTGTAACGAAGGGGCTGAACTCAAAGGAAAAACGCCCCTTTCTACTGTTTTAACTATCCTAAGGAATATATGCAGCGACTCTAATGAACACCGTGTAAAAATAGGGTACCTGTATTTAAAGCAACACTTGCATAACCTGACAGTATAAAGGAATCCATTCAAATATTACGTCACTCAAAAGGGATAGTGGTAGATTTTAATTTTTGTGACGAAGTGTGACAACGTATGGGTGGGTTGTTTTTGGAGTGTAATGTCCCACCTTTTAAAAAAATTGATAGCTAGAACATTTCCATTAAAATTGCAAGTCTAGCTCTTTTTCAGAACAAGTTTAGCTTGACGTCAAAAAATAATCTGGCAATCCGATTTTGATACCATTTTGATAATAAACGTATTTTTACGAGAGTAGAAAAATATCCTATCATAATGTAACGCTTCATTTTAGGAGGTGGGTGGGTACATTTGAAGTTGTAGCAAAACGTGATAAGAGGTAGGTGGGTATCTAAAAATGCCAAAAAATTATGTGACATAATATGTGAATGGCCCCAAACAAATGCCAACATAGGCAATAATACAAGGAATAGGCCACGAAACAACCTCTACAAAATGTAAACTTAAGCAATACATATGAAATAGTGCACAATAGCTACTACCTTAACTACTACTACCTTATCTACTTCTACAGTTCAAAATGATAATGCCAATCTAGAAACCGTGAGACAATAATGCAAATGATTTATTCCATACACAGGAGATATGGCGAATAATCGATCTTATTCAGCTCAACCGAACTAGAGTTAACCCTGTACTTCAAATCCATACAGTTGTCTTACATTCTGGAGTAATTCAATTCAGCTGACATAGACTAAGCTCTTTACTAACAATACCAGAAAATACCAGGGTATCACGAAGGTAAGACCTGTGGGGTCTAAATAAAAACTTGCCAAAATGGGCGTGGCAGCTAAGATATTCGTCTATTCTCTTCAAAAGCTTCTAAAAAATACGCAATTTGCAGATAAGAAGCAAGACTTATGGATAAAATGTTTCCCTGGGAGGTGAAAGCAACCTTCCCCTGTGAAGGCGCTGTAAAATACATACACTAGCCACAGAATTTACAGCTTAACACTAAGTTCAACATTTATAAAAATTTATGAAAATTGAGTACATATTTCACAACAGTGTGTCCCCAGGAGACAGCGTTCTTGCTCAGCTACCATGTCATCTGAGTTCAGGTGGGGTGTTTGATACAGAAAGTGTTACACATTCAAAACACTTAAAAGATAAATGATGAAAGCTTAATATATAATGACTCGTCTCTTGATAATTAATACTTAATGTTTGTAAATGATCAAATATGACATACACCAAAGGAAGTCTCTACAACTGCATACTCAGCGGCACTTTCTTCGCTGCGGAGGAGGTGTCTAAACTAAAAATATTAAAGAATATGAATTAGCATAACATTTGGCCTTCATGAGTTCAATATGAACAGACAGACGTAAAAAATAAACATGGAAAGGAGGATAAGCATGGCAATAATTAAATCAGAAAAGTGGGGTAGTGAAACACAGGGGTACAAGTATTGAAAAAGAACTACAGATCAATCAAAGGCAAAAAGTACATAATCAGGTGTTAAATATTGCTTACATTGATACGCTCAGGACATCACGTGACAAGCATCAGTACTAAAACGCCATTAGAAGGTAAGGATTGAGTATCACAAATAGGGTCAAATTGCTAAATGAATCATATATTCCGTAAATTCCCAAAAAAGCCCCCGGGGGACTTAGTTGCAAAATTCAATTGTTGGATGGGGGCTCATTTGAGGGGAGAGGGCTTATTTCAAAGTTTCGCATTTTCCTCAGAGGTTGACATAATAAACGACATGATGTTTTCTATCAACCAAACAAAAACGTACAAAAAAGCTACAATTCACACAAAGTATTATTCACTTACGATTCCTTCATTATCATCAAAAAATTAGCATGTCTTTTTGCTTTTTAGTTTGCAGAGGCATAGCTATTGTCCTGTGCCGCTTTCTTCAAACAAGGTATTATTCTGCAATTGTGCCCCCCTCAAGCAAGTCCCCATAGGGGCTTGTTTGTCAGCAGTCCTTCCCACGCGAATGGCAAATAGGGTGGTGCCTATCTCCGCTTCCATAGCCCTAGGTCATGTGTCTGCGAATGCAGTGAAGGCTACAGCGGGGGGCTGGTTCACGGGTAGCTCCATGTGTTTACCTGTCCCTCTCCAGTTTCATATGTCGAGCGCCAGAGAAGAAGGCTGTAAGTACTACCTTTAAAGTCTTGGTATGACTCAGTCAGGGCTCCAGCCTATGACCTATCAGATGTGGGGCAGATGCTCTACCACTGGGCCATCTCTCCGGTTGGGCTTATTTGATAGAAGGTGTATTTGCAAAATTTACTACTTAATAAATTACAAATTACAAATTTACGACTTTTTAGGTGGGGCTTATTTGAGGAGGGTGTACTCAAGGCCGTAATGAAGTTCAACAATTTAATGAAGGTGTATATAGAAATTTACACTGAACTCTTTAATCATCTTTCAATTGATTTCTATGAAATCAAGAATCTAGGAGTATCGCAACACATATATGTAATATTCAGATATCCTTATTTTATTCTACCAGAAACTGTAAACCCTTTTCAGCCTTCGCATGAGAGTTGTAAGAACTTCGGTTTGTGCAGCTGGCGACCATTTTCGGAAATAGGGCATTTTTCTTTTGGGACAAGAGTCCAGAGCCCCATTTTCTCACTGAATACCTACTCTCAGGTGGCAAATAAAAGTCTCCCCCCTATTAATTTTTCGATTTTTTCCTAACCCAGGAACCTGATTAGGACCCTCCGTTTATTAGTTTTAAGGAAATTGACTTTATAACCAACCACTTCATTCTATTTTTTGTTAGTAACATTCAAGCCCAATATTCAAGGCAAAATGGAGTGCTTCTGCATAAATTTCAGCTGTTTGAATTATGACAACCTGTTTTTCTCCTTTCCATCCTTTTATAACCATTGAATGCAATTTCTAAATTGTGACCCCCATATATTTTGATTCCACCACTTGTAAAATTTTAGAATTTGTTCCAATTCCCTGTCTATTAGGACCACCGTTTATTTGGCACTTGACAGTATGAAAAATGTAGTTTTAGGACATACCCTGTTATCTACTGGCAAAAATATGTGATATTTAAGTGCTACCTGCAGAGTTTATGCAGGATTTTGATATGCAGATTCAAGCAGTTTTCAAGGAATACTCAAGGACTAAGATAAATGTTCAAGAAACTCTAAATCAACATTCACAGCCCATCTGTGAATACACAGGAAACCCAAAATTCTGAAAAAGAGACAGACTAGTCAAAGGGTCTGGTTTTGATTAAAAATAAGAGAAAACTTCACTTACCCATATGAGTTTGAGTGACATCATTAAATCAGCGTACAGCATCTTTTCCTTGACTGAACTGGAGAATGATTCTTTGCCAAAGATGGAGGTGTCTAAAATCCAATCATACAATGAAATGAAAGGATGTAATACTTAGCAGTTCTGTATCCAATATCAAATTAAAGATATACAGAAACATAGAAAGGGGGAAGACATAATGAAAAAAAACATGCAAAATTATACAGTTAAAGATTGAATCTTAAATGTAACATTTAGTCTAAGGGACAGGGTCCTTTTTTCATAGAATTCAAAATTCCATTGAAAACAAAGACCTGTGAAAATCGCAATGTTAAATTAACAATGGTGAGAAAAATCTTTATCCTCAATACAATCTATGGCTGACAATAAGCAAATTTAAGCTTTGAATGAATGGGAAAAAAATGAACCAAATCAACTCCTTCTCTACTGAAGCTGAGCGATGGGAAAACACACAAAGAGTTACTAATTAATGTAGGACAATGGTACAAATATATCAAAAGCAAACAATTATTTATAAAAGCAGATACGATAATGGATATGGAATACGAGTCGTGTGAATGTATACAAGAGGTTATCCAGAATGGTCAGTGATTACAACAAATAAAATCTACGTAACTCACTGGTTGTGGACGAGGCATTACTATACCATTAACTATCAATGTTATGCCACATTGCACTATCTATAAGAACAATGAAAGTGGAGTAATCAGCAAAAATAGCACTGTGAAGCCTCAATTCTGATATTATATGAACTGATAAATGAAGCTAGAGCAACAATAACATTCTAATATCACTAATGATACAGTTATAAAATTAGTAGCATTAGCGCAGGGGAAACTGAATATTGACATAGTTTCTATCAAATCACTGTATTTTGAGTCTGGTTCTAAACGTTTAGAAGCAGGAGAGTTTGTATGGCAAGTTTTTTATCGTCATATGGTCNCGTATTTCATCCCATTTTGACAATATTTGCCTAAAATTGCCAACACATGTCTGTTTTATTGTAGTTATTATTATCATATACACTATGCTTGTACGTTATGGAACCACAATGGATCAAGACTAATCGGCTGTCGTAGCAGGATCAAAACATCTCCAAATACAAACTAATAGTGTAGACGGGAGGTCTTTCAGAAATGTCTTACCTGACCAACTAATGAAAGAGAAATATAAAAATGACAAGGAATGCCATGATTAACCTTCTCTTCTAACTAATCCCAAATTAGAAATGTCAGTGTAAGGTCCTATTGGAAACTTGTAAAAGGACAAATACAAATATTGATCAAGTACGTCATTAGAAAAGTTGGCTAGCTAAGAAGTCTTTAAAGAATGGCTCGGGAAACTTGTTAGATGACAAAGCCATGAAAACCTAGCATCTTTCCACATGAAACATACAATATTTTTAGGGATTGGTTATTATTAGTAGCTAAGACTATGATATAATGAATTAATATGGGGCATGGAATATTTATGGCCACTATGTTGAGCTACTAAACAAAACTTATCAAAGGATTGTTGGAGTGTCAAATTTCATACCTGTTGAGGAGGATATAATAGATATGAGGAAAAACAACATATTCACCACAAACTCAAGAACAGCATTCCTAAAACCTCAGCTTGTTTCTTTGATTTCTACATTGCTTCTCAAACAACAATATAAATCAAACGGTAAGTGATAGTTGGCAATTTTCTTTAGAGGTTAAGGTACAGCTTCTTTATTGTCATAAAGAAAGCCTACTATGAGCACTGATATTGTTTTCTAGACCTAATGACGTACTGTGAAGTTTTCAGCAGAAGTATGGAATTGCGTATGAATTTCTATAGGAAATTTCAATATTCCTTCCACCCTGGTCCTGATATGAATAATGACCAGTCCCTTAATACTAAATACGGTTAAATGCATTAATTTTTAAGTTAGGCCAACAGTTTTAGATCAGAATAAGGCTCTAAATACATTGTTTTGAATTAAGTGTGTTTTGTGGGGCATATCAACAGCATAGTTTGCAACGCAATGGACTTTGAAGAACAGCAAACTATGACTTTTCTGTGAGTGAGAGTAGCAGCTGTAGTACAAAAAGAGCCAAACTGACTCAAAAGCATTATCTGTCTCAAGAACCATAGGTTCCCAATCCCTGTTCAATAGCCTTGTGATCAAAGACTAGAAAGTTGCTGTCAATCTCTTTGTTTAAAATATGTACTATTGCAATTATACGAAAGGCAACAAGTATCACGTGGGCGCCAAACTGCTCCCATTGTCTCTATATGGTGGACGGTACAGGGGGTAGCTGTCTTCACTGCAAGGGGTGCTTGAGGTCAAGACCACAGGTCCTTTTTAAAAACAGCAAAAAATTCCCTATTTCTTAGTGCTCCTTTCCACAGTAGAGAGGACATTTCCAAAGCTATGAGAGGTATAATTCTTCAGAGAATACGTACATGCTATTCACGAAACGATAGTGTTGCTATGGATGTTTGCTTCTACTCTTAGCATAATCAAAAGTGTTCTTAGAGAATATAACTGCAGCATTTCAAAACTATGTTGTTCAACTTCGGAGAATCCTAGTGACGACCTGGACAGGAGCAAAACCCCCTCCCGTCGTAAAACATTGAGAATTCACTGTATTCCCCGTCCCTTAATGTATGACGTCACACATACATGACTCTTATGATATAAATTAGACACGAGGCCAGTTTTTTCCCGCCAGTCACAATCACGCAATAAGTTCACAGCATTCAAATGTAAGCCGCCTTTTCATTTGAAAATCATTTGGGAAGATGTTGGAACGTAGCATAGCTGAAAAAGGAGTAAATGCTAAAATATTATGGCAGTTGTCTTGCCAAAGATGCATATGAGATGAAATTAAACATGTGGAAGACCAATTCGTGGAATACCATTACATACACCAAAAGGGAGAATATTGGACGTTAAATGTAGTTCAAATACTGAGAGTAGCAAGTGAGTGGCTCAACAGTAATTATATTGAAACTGGACTCGAAATTAAAGCTGAATGGAACATATCAGACTATTGGATAAAAAAAGCTGAACAAGACTGCATTCTTTGCGAAGCTTGTGGAATTCCTTGCCCACACTATCTTGGTTGCCTCATTCTGTGAAAGCTCTATAGCTTGGTTCGCTAAGCACTTTTTGCTGTACATGAAAGAGCCTTTGCCAGGCCAGACATCTTGAGTATATCAATCCATGAATGTGCTAGAAGTTATCTAACAATGAGTTTCCGCACACCATATCAAAGAATGCAGTCTGGAAGTAAAGAGCGAAGAAATACGGCAGTGGAAAAATGTCAAATACAATGAACTCTAATGGATTGTTATCGTATTGGAATGGTTCATTGTTAATGAAATAGTTGTATTGAGGATTGTTGTATTTTTGAACATTGCAATTACTTTACGGAAATGGTATGGACATTCAATATGGAAAAAACATTGCTTTGCTTTATATATTACTTGATATTACAAAATCGATTTGTATTTCACTCAGAGCGGATAAACTGTTCACGCTGTATAAATATAATGGTAGAATAGAAAATACAATTCATATCTTGGAAATGTAAGTGAATTTTGTCATTTTTATCCTTTAGTTTGATAGGCAGTTGCATAGTAATGGCCGAGAGAGCAAGCAGCGTTTTGAGACAATCACACATGCTAAATTGCAGGATTCATATTTTGAATAAGTTCTACAATTATTGTGTAGAATTATGATTGTGTTGTTTGCCATTTGAGGGCAAGTGACCAAACTGCTGCTCTTCTTAGCCACGCTATTGAATTTGGATGACTTCCATTAATCTGTTGTTTAGTAATGCACAAGAACTTAACCTTTCCAAAGGATGCATTCAAAAGTAGATAGCATTGCCTATTTGACAGTACCCCATTGGGGGCTCCAGTAATGCTTTATCAACCCCTCTATGTATTGCAACACTCGTTTGAGAGATCCCCTTACATAAGATACTTCCACTACAGCCTTTTACCACAAAGATCTCAAAAGCATAGAAAGATGCCCCTGCCCCCTGAACATAGCATGACAATTTGCCACAAAACAGGTGCATAGCCCCACCCTCTCAATGTTGCCTACAATTTGAATGTGTCCTTACTATTTTTNTAATTGAACTTAGGAAAAGGAAGCCATTTTCATTCATTTCCATGATTGATTCATTGAAAAAGCCAAAATATCCTCCTTCATGTTATGGAAAAAAGAACAATGAAATTCAAACCCTTGAAATCAAATATTTATTGTTTGTCATAATTTACATTCATGTGTAACCAAAGATGGTTTTCAAAATGCATTTCAGAAATGTTTGAATTTCAATGTAAATAAAGTTAGCAAAGGATGTTCCATATTAAACATTTTGCATATAATAATTATTAAACTTGAGTAGTTATCAATCAACGTAAATGTTATCACCTTCTCCTGCATTTCATCATTCATAAAAGGGCATCCCAATATCACCAACTTCTTCAATGCGAAATCTCCATCGTTCTTCTCCTTTGTATTCACAATTACTTCCACCAAAACATTCCACCATTCAGCTTTCATTTCATAAATGTTATATAAGCTAACATCTTTAGCTGTAATCATCCATTTACATAAATTATAGAAACCCTTTTCAGTTACATAACAATTGAATATCTCCAACCCTTCCAATTTAGAACTTTTTGTTATTTTATCATCAATATCCTTATCTTCTAATTTGCAATACCAAATGGTTACCCCTTTAACTTTCATCCATTCAATAATTTTATCAATTTCCTTGTGAATGTCTCTTACAGTCGTCGTTATCTTTGCATTGTAACCATTCAATTCAATCTTATCAACGGATCCAGAATACTTTGCATATTTCAATTCATTCAATTCATTTACATTGAACCACCCAAAATGAACATTTTCAAATGCTTTTTTGAGTTCATCATTCGAACATTCGAAATCAACAGTTAAGGGTTTCATAATTTCAATCCAATTACGGCTGCTGATGCTGTTGTCGATGCTGCTTCTGCCAACCTTCTTAAAACTTAATTGATTAACAATAGATAAAATGAATAGTTTGCTAATAACATCTGCATTCATTAAGCACATAATAACATCAATTGACAGTTCAAATGATTCATTTTCATCTCTAAGACATTCACGCACTAATTTCAAAATGTTGCAAAAAAAACTCTTTGCATCACTTTCCTCTAATGTTAATGCATTTGTGAACAAATGTTTGATAATTCCATCATACATTAACCCTGACATCAGCTGGCAGTAGAAAAATAATACTTGATATGATCTTCTCTTTAAAATATCCTTGATTATTTCATCATGTTCTTTGGCGGTACATACATAAATAGCTGACAAAAACTCCATAAGAGTTAGATGTTTGAATTGCTTTCTCTCTTTAAAGTCATTGGAAACATCAACAAAAAGACTGCTAAGAAATTCCTTCCCTTCTTCAATCTTATCGAATTTCAATTCAATATTTCCGTCAAAAATAATGGAATTTTTGTTTAGTAATTCATGACAAATTTTGCTCAGCACCAACAAGACTTTTGAATATTCTTTGAAAATTTCAGGAATGTTTTTATCATGTGACCAATCTTTATCAGCATGCTGTCGAAACATGAGGTAGGTTGACCAACAATACAACTCTGCAGCATTCTTAATTTCTGTTTCGTCTGACAAAAGTGCAACACAGCAGATGGAGTTCAAAAATTGTGGGACATGACAGAGCTTAAGACTGCTTTTTGAAGAATCTTTTACTTTCTTTATTTTTGCTTCTTTATTTTCATCAGAAGATGCAAATTTGTGGATATATTCATCAATTTGTTCATTGCTCAGTCCAAGTATTTCAACTTTTCGTAAACCCCCCATATTTCCACCACCATGCTTATATAACATAAGTTCTATATGGGGCCTTCCAGTGATTATTATCTTTGACTCTTGATATTTTGACTTTTTGAGATCAAGCAATTGGGTAATAATGGAGTCCCTCTCGTTGCAGTCAAACAATTCATCAAATCCATCCACTATAAACAAAGTATTTTTGGAGTCCTTCACATAGAAGCCAAATTTATCTTTAAGAAATTCAACGATCATTTTATGTGTTTTTAACCCACTGCCTTCATTTAATGCAAAGTAATTCAATTCTCTACACTCAAAAGTGATGCAAACTTTGAATTCATTAAACAACTCACCATTTGCCCATTTGTAAGTCATTTGTTTTACAAGTACACTTTTACCAGATCCAGCAATTCCACTGACAAATGTTACTCGTTTGCTCTTCTCAATTAATTCATCCATTTCAATACAACACCCTCTCTTACCTTCTAGTTGTTCAAAGTATCGATCGGCTTCACCTCTAAGTGTTTTCATAGGGGGCATTTGATCACTCATCCTCAACTTCACGGCGAACTCTTCAACATCCACTTCTTCAAAAACAATTCTGCCATTGGAGTCAATTTTATGAATTCCATGCTTTTGATGTTTAATCTTGTACTTGGCTTTCATGTCATCTTAAAATAAAAGAAAAAATTATTAGACTTCATAATGGCCGTGGGAGGAACTCAATTTATGCGGGGGGAGGGCTGTAAACTGTCTCTCTGGAAGACAAAAGAGATCTGGAGAGCAGTCAGAAAAGTTGCCTGAAGTTCCTATTCTTCTTCAGAGAAGCTTCTTGAAAAATAATCCTAGGCTCAAAATCAGAAAAATTTAAGATATAGTGGCTCAGCAAAGAATTTGATATTCATATATGTATTCATTTGTTTATTTAATAGTTCAGAGTCTGCAATCATATCTTTGAAAATAGATGGAATGACTACCACAGAGCTGCCCGCAATTGAATGACATTTGGAGTAAGTTTCCACTTTAAGAGAAATAGAGGACAATTGAATTCTTCTATACATCTTACCCCATAGGAGAGAGAATCGCCTAGGTATCCCTTTGCATTTAATCCAGCCACCAGATACGGCCAGGGGCACATGGGGCAGCGGCTAAAAGCCGTACATTCACTATTCCATTGACGTCAAACAATTTAAAAAGGCCGTTTATTCAGGAACTTTTGAAAAAAAATTGGTTGTAATCTTTTCTTTCGTAGTTAAATAGCTAAATTTCTACAAGAAGTTTTGTAAAGACATTGTTTATGTCTTAAAGATCTTCAGCTAGCACAAAGGAATTCCGGTAAGAGTAAAAGTTACATTTTATATTTTTGATGAAGACCCAAAATTCATACCTGATGATATTTCTACACTGCCGTTCAAAAAGTACGCTTCGATAAAAAAACGATGGCATACTTAAATTTTATGTGTTAACGAACTGTTGTGATAAGGATACGGACCTTAACTAGCGCATATCTCAGGAGGTTAAAAAATACTTCAATTTTTACCTTATACTTTCTAGAATATAAAATTTTGCAAGTTAACTGCAGATAAAAGCATAATTATGGAATCGAATCAGAGGCTCTAAAACCGGCAAAGTCTGATGACCTTAAAAATGTTCATGAGCTTGTCTGGTCTACCAACCCTTAGTAAATTTTTTTATCAGTTCTTGATTTCAAGAACTGTTTGCACGCAGTGAAAGCTGCACCCTTTAGCAGTCAACAATTGTTGCCATTTTTAGATAGCCTGTAC
>OLMO02000262.1:429878-444087 GCA_900291935.2 Cassiopea xamachana | reverse complement strand
TGTGGTTTTCGAAACGTCCTGAGTATATATAAACGATTGTTGGCGCCATAAAGTCAATGAATAAGAATAGCTTACTTCTCGCTCTAATCAACAACCTTAAAAGCGTGCCTTGCTTTATTCAAATTCATGTGTGCTTTATGCCTATGGCTTAATAACACAAAGTGTCCTTTGAAAAATGTTCAAAATTTACACAATGGTGTTCTTCTCCTGTGCAGCATCAATAATATTCAAATTTTTATTGATGTTTTACTTCAATATAGAACAAACCAAGACCGTCATTGAACATTAAATTTTGTATTCATAATGCGAAAGTGAATCTGAAAGTAGCATTAGTACTGAATTGCCTACAAAGTTTAAGCCTTAATAAACCTTGAGTCTTTCATTTTTCTAAAATCTACCTGTATCGTTTTCCTAATTAAAACAAGAGTACATTTGACCACGGTGTATTCTTGTTTTTTCATGCCTCACATGAAGTAGAAAATTATAGCTATGAATATTTGGCAGTCTTCTCGTTGTGAGCCCTTTCCTTTAGAGCACGGCCCCATCCCCAGAGGGAGATGAGATAGGGGGCACGCCCCCATCTGGGGGTGAGGGGTGTAAAACTCTCTGAAAATGGTATCAATTGATTAAGACACTTTGGTTTTTTTTCACAGCCAGTTTTAGAACATTCAATTTAGCTACACGTTTCAATTCGATGTGACAGCCAAAATTCAAAATGCAAGACTCCTCCTATCTTATTTTTACGTCTTCTCCTTTTATGCAAACCTGTCAAAAATATCCATTCCTATACAGGGATGTAGTGAAAATTTTTAGAGATGACTCCCATGTAAAATAGTTCAAAGTACATCCAATTCATTCCGGAAATTTCCACTGAAAATGTTTGCCAGTCTGTGACCTAATACTTTACTGTGAACAAATATTGTAATAAGCTTCAAATGGTAGGTAAATAGAAAAGTATAAGTAAGAATTTCAATATCATTATATGGGAGATGAGTGTCCCAAAGTCTTTAACGGATTTATCAATTGGAGCTGTGCCCCTAAGACTACACCCCTGCTCTCCTGGTTATTTCACCCATACATGTGGTGTACTGCTAACATTCTGGATTTTGAAAAGGTGTACGAGAATTTTTAATTGCAAAGCATCACGTAATTCTCCAATGATCTTATGACCTTTCTTTTGTTTTTCTTTGATTTTGTTATTTTTTATGACTTCTGTGATGTTGCTTTTTTTTCTGTCAGTTTATTTTTATTTTATTGTAATTTTGAGTTAAGTGTACAACAAAATCAGTGATTTGCCCCTCATAGAATGGCGCAATAGTTTTCCATCTAATTCCGAGCCATGGACTATATTTCAAGCAGTGTTGAAATGTGCTTGCAACTCTTGAACCAAGTAGGAAAATTATATTAGCATTTTACCCTATTCAATTTTTCATAATTTCAGTTTCTTCATTTGCAGCATTTGAAGGCTCCGATGAAGCTATTTTAAGCCTTTATTTGAACAACAAGATTTAAACAACAACAAAATTGAATTCTAATGCATCTTTCCATTGTTGTGACATTAAGTCCATCATTGTAGGAGAGGGGGTGGCTAGGGGTTGCAGACCCCCCTCTTTTGGGCGGAATTCCTTTTTTTTCAAGAAACTTCTCTGAAAGACGAAAAGGAAATTAAGGCAACTTTCTGACTGCTTTCCAGATCTCTTTGGTCTTCCAGAGAGACAGTTTACAGCTCCCCCCTAAATTTGAGTTCCTCCCACGGCCATGATGAAGTCTAATAATGTTTTCTTTCATTTTAAGATAACATGAAAGCCAAGTACAAGATTAAACATCAAAAGCATGGAATTCATAAAGTTGACTCCAATGGCAGAATTGTTTTGGAAGAAGTGGATGTTGATGAGTTCGCTGTGCAGTTGAGGATGAGTAACCCGTTGCCCGCTATGAAAACACTTAGAGGTGAAGTCGATCGATACTTTGAGCAACTAGAAGGTAAGAGAGGGAGTTATATTGAAATGCCTGAATTAATTGACAAGAACAAACGAATAACATTCCTCACTGGAATTGCTGGATCGGGTAAGAGCGTACTTGTAAAACAAATGACTTACAAATGGGCGAATGGTGAGTTGTTCAACGAATTCAAAGTTTGCATCACTTTTGAGTGCAGAGAATTGAATTACTTTGCATTAAATGAAGGCTGTGGGTTAATTACACATAAAATGATCGTTGAATTTCTTAAAGATAAATTTGGCTTCTATGTGGAGGACTCCAAAAATACTTTGTTTATAGTGGATGGATTTGATGAATTGTTTGACAGCAATAAGAGTGACTCCATTATTTCCCAATTGCTTGATCTCAAAAAGTCAAAATATCAAGAGTCAAAGATTATAATCACTGGAAGGCCCCATATAGATAATTTGTTAAAAAAGCATGGTGGTGGAAATATGGGGGGTTTACGAAAAGTTGAAATAATTGGACTGAGCAATGAACAAATTGATGAATATATCCACAAATTTGCATCTTCTGATGAAAATAAAGAAGCAAAAATAAAGAAAGTAAAAGATTCTTCAAAAAGCAGTCTTAAGCTCTGTCATGTCCCACAATTTTTGAACTCAATCTGCTGTGTTGCACTTTTATCAGACGAAACAAAAATTAGAAATGCTGCAGAGTTGTATTGTTGGTCAACCTACCTCATGTTTCGACAGCATGCTGAAGAAGAAAGGTCACGTGACAAAAAAATTCCTGAAATTTTCAATAAATATTCAAAAGTCTTGTTGGTGCTGAGCAAAATTTGTCATGAATTACTAAATAAAAATTCCATTATTTTTGAGGGAAATATTGAATCACTATTCGGTAACATTGGAAAAGGGAAGGAATTTCTTAGCAGTCTTTTTGTTGATGTTTCCAATGACTTTAAAGAGAGAAAGCAATTCAAACATCTAACTCTTATGGAATTTTTGTCAGCTATTTATGTATGTACCGCCAAAGAACACAATGAAATAATTAAGGATATTTTAGGGAACAGATCATATCAAGTATTACTTTTCTACTGCCAGCTGATGTCAGGGTTAATGTATGATGGAATTATCAAAAATTTGTTCACAAATGCATTAAAATTAGAGGAAAGTGATGTAAAGAGTTTTTTTTGCAACATTTTGAAATTAGTGCGCGAGTGTCTTAGTGATGAAAATGATGCATCATTCCAACTGTCAATTTATGTTATTATGTGCTTAATGAATGCAGATGTTATTAGCAAACAATTCATTTTATCTATTGCTAATCAATTAAGTTTTAAGAAGGTTGGCAGCAGCAGCAGCCGCCGTAAGTGGATTGAAATGATGAAACCCTTAACTGTTGATTTCGAATGTTCGAATGATGACCTCAAAAAAGCATTTGAAAATGTTCATTTTGGGTGGTTCGAAGTAGATGAATTGAATGAATTGAACTATGCAAAGTATTCTGGTTCTGTTGATTGGATCAGATTGAGTGGTTACGATGAAAAGATAACGACGACTGTAAGAGAAATTCGCAAGGAAATTGATGGAATTAATGAATGGGTGAAAGTTAAAAGGGTAAACATTTGGAAGTGCAAATTAGGAAATAAGTATATTGATGATGAAATAACAAAAAGTTCTGAATTGGAATGGTTGGTGGTATACGATTGTTATGTAACTAAAAAGGGTCTCTTTAATTTATGTAAATGGATGATTACAGTTGAAGTGTGTGAATTAAGGAAGATTAAAGGAATGAAAGTTGAATGGTGGAATGTGTTGGTGGAAGTAATTGTGAATGCAAAGGAGAAGAATGGTGGAGATTTGGCATTGAAGAAGTTGGAGATAGATGATTGCCCTTTAATGAATGATAAAATAAAGAAGAAGGTGATGATATTTACATTGATTCATAACTACTCCAGTTTTTATTAATTACAAAATGTTTAATATGGAACATCATTTGCTAACTTTATTTACAATGAAATTCAAACATTTCTGAAATGCATTTTGAAAACCATCTTTAGTTACACATGAAGATAAATTATGAGAAACAATAAATATTTGATTTCAACGGTTTGAATTTCATTGTTAGTTTGTCTATAACATGAAGGAGGATATTTTGGCTTTTTCAATGAATCAATCATGGAAATGAATGAAAATGGCTTCCTTTTCCTAAATTTAATTAAAAATAGTAAGGACACATTCAAATGGTAGGCAACATTGAGAGGGTGGGGCTATGCACCTGTTTTGTGGCAAATTGTCATGTTATGTTCAGGGGGCAGGGGGCAGGGGGCATCTTGCTATGCTTTTGAGATATTTGTGGTAAAGGCTGTAGTTGAACTATCTTATGTAAGGGGGTCTCTCAAACGAGTGTTACAATACATAGAGGGGTTGATAAAGCATTACTGGAGCCCCCAATGGGGTACTGTCAACTAGGCAATGCTATCTACTTTTGAGTGCATCCTTTGGAAAGGTTAAGTTCTTGTGTATTACTAAACACCATATTGATGGAAGTCATCCAAATTCAATGACGTGGCTAAGAAGAGCAGCATTTTGGTCACTTGCCCTCAAATGGCAAACAACACAATCATAATTCTACAAACTTATTGTAGAGCTTATTCAAAATATAAGCCCTTCAATTTAGCATGTTTGATTGTCTCAAAACGCTGCTTGCTCTCTCGGCCATTACTATGCAACTGCCTATCAAACTAAAGGATAAAAATGACAAAATTCACTTACATTTCCAAGATATGAATTGTATTTTCTATTCTACCATTATATTTATACAGCCTCAAAAATTTATCCGCGTTGAGTGAAATACAAATCTATTTGGTAATATCAAGTACTATGTAGAGCAAAGCAATGTGTTTTCCATATTGAATGTCCACACCATTTCCGTAAAGTAATTGCAATGTTCAAAAATACAACAATCCTCAATACAACTATTTTATTAACAATGAACAATTCCAATACGATAACAATCCATTAGAATTCATTGTATTTGACATTTTTCCACTGCCGTATTTCTTCGCTCTTTACTTCCAGACTGCATTCTTTGATATGGTGTGCGGAAACTCACTGTTAGATAACTTCTAGCACATTCATGGATTGATATACTCAAGATGTCTGGCCTGGCAAAGGCTCTTTCATGTACAGCAAAAAGTGCTTAGCGAACCAAGCTATAGCGCTTTCACAGAATGAGGCAACCAAAATAGTGTGGGCAAGGAATTCCACTAGCTTTGCAAAGAATGCAGTCTTGTTCAGCTTTATTTATCCAATAGTCTGATATGTTCCATTCAGCTTTAATTTCGTGTCCAGTTTCAATATAATTACTGTTGAGCCACTCACTTGCTACTCTCAGTATTTGAACTACAGTTAACGTCCAATATTCTCCCTTTTGGTGTATGTAATGGTATTCCACGAATTGGTCTTCCACATGTTTAATTTCATCTCATATGCATCTTTGGCAAGACAACTGCCATAATATTCTAGCATTTACTTATTTTTCAGCTATGCTACGTTCCAACATCTTCCCAACTGATTTTCAACTGAAAAAGGCTGCTTACATTTGAATGCTGTGAACTTATTGCGTGACTGTGACTGGCGGGAAAAACCGGGCCTCGGGTCTAATTTCTATCATAAGAGTCATGCATGTGTGACGTCATACATTAAGGGACGAGGAATACAGAGAATTCTCAATGTTTTACGACGGGAGGGGGTTTTGCTCCTGTCCAGGTCGTCACTAGGATTCTCCGAAGTTGAACAACATAATTTTGAAATACTGCAGTTATATTCTCTAAGAACACTTTTGATTATGCTAAGAATGGAGACAAACATCCATAGCAACACGATCCATTTGTGAACAGCATGTACGTATTCTCTGAAAAATTACACCTCTCATAGCTTTGGAAATGTCCTCTCTACTGTGGAAAGGAGCACTACGAAATAGGGAATTTTTTTGCTGTTTTTAGAAAGGACCTATGGTCTTGACCTCAAGCACCCCTTGCAGTGAAGACAGCTACCCCCTGTACCGTCCACCATATAGAGACAATGGGAGCAGCTTGGCGCCCACGTGATACTTGTTGCCTTTCGTATAATTGCAATAGTACATATTTTAAACATAGAGATAGACAGCAACTTTCTAGTCTTTGATCACAAGGCTATTGAAAAGGGATTGGGAACCTATGGTTCTTGAGACAGATAAAGCTTTCGAGTCAGTTTGGCTCTTGTTGTACTACAGCTGCTGCCCTCACTCACAGAAAATTCATAGTTTGCTGTTCTTCAAAGTCCATTGCATTGCAAACTATGCTGTTGATATGCCCCACAAAACACACTTAATTCAAAACAATGTATTTAGAGCCTTATTCTGATATTCTGATCTAAAACTGTTGGCCTCACTTAAAAATTAATGCATTTAGTCGTATTTAGTATTAAGGGACTGGTCATTATTCATATCAGGACCAGGGTGGAAGGAATATTGAAAGTTCCTATAGAAATTCATACGCAATTCCATACTTCTGCTGAAAACTTCACAGTACGTCAATAGGTCTAGAAAACAATATCAATGCTCATAGTAGGCTTTCTTTATGACAATAAAGAAGTTTTACCTTAAATTCTGAAGAAAGTTGACAACTATCACCTACCGTTTGATTTATATTGTTGTTTGAGAAGCAATGTAGAAATCAAAGAAACAAGCTGAGGTTTTAGGAATGCTGTTCTTGAGTTTGTGGTGAATATGTTGTTTTTCCTTATATCTATTATATCCTTCTCAACAGGTATGAAATTTGACACTCCAACAATCCTTTCATAAGTTTTGTTTAGTAGCTCAACATAGTGACCATAAATATTTCCATGTCCCATATTAATTCATTATATCATAGTCTTAGCTACTAATAATGACCAATCCCTAAAAATATTGTATGTGTCTTGTGGAAAGGTGCTAGGTTTTCATGGCTTTGTCAACTAAAAAGTTTCCCGAGCCATTCTTTAAAGACTTCTTAGTTAGCCAACTTTTCTATTGACGTACTTGATCAGTGTTTGTATTTGTCCTTTTACAATTTTCCAATAGGACCTTCCACTGACATTTCTAATTTGGAATTAGTTAGAAGAGAAGGTTAATCATGGTAGTCATTGTCATTTTTATATTTTTCTTTAAGTAGTTGGTCAGGTACGACATTTCTGAAAGACCTCCCGTCTACACTATTAGTTTGTATTTGGAGCAGTTTTGATCCTGCAACGACAGCCGATTAGTCTTGATCCATTGTGGTCCCAGAACGTACAAGCATAGTGTATATGATAATAATAACTACAATAAAACAGACATGTGTTGGCAATTTTATGCAAATATTGTTAAAATGGGATGAAATACGACCATATGACGATAAAAAACTTGCCATACAAACTCTCCTGCTTCTAAACGTTTAGAACCAGACTCAAAATACAGTGATTTGATAGAACCTATGTCAACATTCAGTTTCCCTGCGCTAATGCTACTAATTTTATAACTGTGTCATTAGTGATATTAGAATGTTATTGTTGCTCTAGCTTCACTTATCAGTTCATATAATATCAGAATTGAGGCTTCACAGTGCTCTTTTTGCTGATTACTACACTTCCATTGTTCTTATAGATATTGCAATGTGGCATAACATTGATAGTTAATGGTATAGTAATGCATCCTCCACAACCAGTGAGTTGCGTAGATTGTATTTGTTGCAATCGCTGACCATTCTGGATAACCTCTTGTATACATTCACACGACTCGTATTCCATATCCATTATCATATCTGCTTTTATAAATAATTGTTTGCTTTTGATATATTTGTACTATTGTCCTACATTAGTTAGTAACTCTTTGTGTGTTTTCCCATCGCTCAGCTTCAGTAGAGAAGGAGTTGATTTGGTTCATTTTTTTCCCATTCATTCAAAGCTTAAATTTGCTTATTGTCAGCCATAGATTGTATTGAGGATAAAGATTTTTCTCACCATTCTTAATTTAACATTGCGATTTTCACAGGTCTTTTTTTTCAATGGAATTTTGAATTCTATGAAAAAAGGACCCTGTCCCTTAGACTAAATGTTACATTTAAGATTCAATCTTTAACTCTATAATTTTGCATGTTTTTGTTCATTATGTCTTCCCCCTTTCTATGTTTCTGTGTATCTCTAGTTTGATATTGGATACAGAACTGCTAAGTATTACATCCTTTCATTTCATTGTTTGATTGGATTTTAGACACCTCCATCTTTGGCAAAGAATCATTCTCCAGTTCAGTCAAGGAAATGATGCTGTACGCTGATTTAATGATGTCACTCAAACTCATATGGGTAAGTGAAGTTTTCTCTTATTTTTAATCAAAACCAGGCCCTTTGACTAGTCTGTCTCCTTTTCAGAATTTTGGGTTTCCTGTGTATTCATAGACGGGCTGTGAATGTTGATTTAGAGTTTCTTGAACATTTATCTTAGTCCTTGAATATTCCTTGAAAACTGCTTGAATTTGCATATCAAAATCCTGCATAAACTCTGCAGGTAGCACTTAAATGTCACATATTTTTGCCAGTAGATAACAGGGTATGTCCTAAAACTACATTTTTCATACTCTCAAGTGCCAAATAAACGGTGGTCCTAATAGACAGGGAATTGGAACAAATTCTAAAATTTTACAAGTGGGGGAATCAAAATGTATGGGGGTCACAATTTAGAAATTGCATTCAATGGTTATAAAACGATGGAAAGGAGAAAAACAGGTTGTCATAAATCATACAGCTGAAATGTATGCAGAAGCACTCCATTTTGCCTTGAATATTGGGCTTGAATATTACTAACAAAGAAATGGAATGAAGTGGTTGGTTATAAAGTCAATTTCCTAAAAATTGATAAACGGAGGGTCCTAATCAGGTTCCTGGGTTAGGAAAAAATTAATAGGGGGGGAGACTTTTCTTTGGCACCTGAGAGTAGGTATTCGGTGAGAAAATGGGGCCCTGGGTTCTTGCCCCAAAAGAAAAATGCCCTATTTCCGAAAATGGTCGCCAGCTGCACAAACCGAAGTTCTTACAACACTCATGCGAAGGCTGAAAAGGGTTTACAGTTTCTGGTAGAATAAAATAAGGATATCTGAATATTACATATATGTGTTGCGATACTCCTAGATTCTTGATTTCGTAGATATCAATTCAAAGATGATTAAAGAGTTCAGTGTAAATTTCTATATACACCGTCATTAAATTGTTGAAACTTCATTAAGGCCTTGAGTACACCCTCCTCAAATAAGCCCCACCTTAAAAGTCGTAAATTTGTAATTTGTAATTTATTAAGTAGTAAATTTTGCAAATACACCCTCTCTCAAATAAGCCCAACCGGAGAGATGGCCCAGTGGTAGAGCATCTGCCCCACATCTGATAGGTCATAGGCTGGAGCCCTGACCGAGTCATACCAAGACTTTAAAGATAGTACTTACAGCCTTCTTGTCTGGTGCTCGACATATGAGAATGGAGAGGGACAGATAAACACATGGAGCTACCAGTGAACCAGCCCCCCGCTGTAGCCTTCACTGCATTCGCAGACACATGACCTAGGGCTATGGAAACGGAGATAGGCACCGCCCTATACGCCATTGGCATGAGAAAGGACTTTTGACAAACAAGCCCCCATGGGGAATTGCTTGAGGGAGGCACAATTGCAGAATAGTACCTAATTTGAAGAAAGCGGCACAGGACAATAGCTATGCCTCTGCAAACTAAAAAGCAAAAGCACATGCTAATTTTTTGATGATAATGAAAGAATCGTAAGTGAGTAATAATGTGTGTGAATTGTAGCTTTTTTGTAAGATTTTGTTTGGTTGATAGAAAACATCATGTCGTTTATTATGTCAACCTCTGAGGAAAATGCCAAAGTTTAAAATAATCCCTCTCCCCTCACATGAGCCCCCATGCAAAAGTTAAATTTTTGCAAATACGTTCCTCGGGGGCTTTTTGGGGATTTACGGCATATATGATTCATTTAGCAATTTGACCCAATTTGTGATGCTCAATCCTTACCTTCTAATGGCGTTTTAGTACTGATGCTTGTCACGTGATGTCCTGAGCGTATCAATGTAAGCAATATTTAACACCTGATTATGTACTTTTTTCCTTTGATTAATCTGTAGCTCTCTTTCAATACTTGTACCCCTGTATTCCACTACCCTACTTTACTGATGTAATTATTGCCATGCTTAGTCTCCTTTCCATGTTTATTTTTTACGTCTGTCTGTTCATATTGAACTCAGGAAGGCCAAATGTTATGCTAATTCATATTCTTTTATATTTGTATTTCAGACACCTCCTCCGCAGCCAAGATATTGTCGTTGTGTATGCAGTTGTTGAGACTTCCTCTGGTGTATGTCATATTTGATCATTTACAAACATTAAGTATTAATTATTAAGAGACAATTCCTTCTATATTAAGCTTTAAGCATTTATCTTTTAAGTATTTTAAATGCATAACGCTTTCTGTATCTAACACCTCACCTGAACTCAGGTGACACGGTAGCTGCGCAAGAACGCTGTTGTGATGTTTTTACTCAATTTTCATACATTTTTATAAATCTCGAACTTAGTGTTAAGCTATGAATTCTGTGGCTAGTGTGTGTATTTTATAGAGCCTTTGCAGGGATGGATGCTTTCACATCCCAGGGAAACATTTTATCCATAAGTCTTGCTTCTTATCTACAAATTTTGTATTTTTTAGATGCTTTTGAAGAGAATAGACGAATATCTTAGCTGCCACGCCCATTTTGGCAAGTTTTTATTTAGACCCCACAGGTCTTACCTTCGTGATACCCTGGTATTTTCTGGTATGGTTAGTAAAGAGCTTAGTCTATGTCAGAATTGAATTACTCCAGAATGTAAGACAACTGTATGGAGTTGAAGTACAGGGTTTACTCTAGTTCGGTTGAGCTGAATAAGGTCGATTATTTGCCATATCTCCTGTGTATGGAATAAATCTTTTGCATTTTTATCTCATGGTTTCTTGACTTGCATTATCATTTTGAACTGTAAAAGTAGATAAGGTAGTAGTAGTTAAGGTAGTAGCTATTGTGCACTATTTCATATGTATTGCTTAAGCTTACATTTGGTAGAGGTTGTTTCGTGGCCTATTCCTTGTATTATTGCCTATGTTGGCATTTGTTTGGGGCCATTCACATATTATGTCACATAATTTTTTGGCATTTTTAGATACCCACCTACCTCTTATCACGTTTTGCTACAACTTCAAATGTACCCACCCACCTCCTAAAATGTAGCGTTACATTATGATAGGATATTTTTCTGCTTTCGTAAAAATACGTTTATTATCAAAATGGTATCAAAATCGGATTGCCAGATTATTTTTTGACGTCAAGCCAAACTTGTTCTGAAAAAGAGCTAGACTTGCAATTTTAATGGAAATGTTCTAAATATCAATTTGTTTAAAAGGTGGGACATTACACTCCAAAAACAACCCACCCACACGTTGTCACACTTCGTCACAAAAATTAAAATCTACCACTATCCCTCTTGAGTGACGTAATATTTGAATGGAATCCTTTATACTGTCAGGTTATGCAAGCGTTGCTTTAAATGCAGGTACCCTATTTTTACACGGTGTTCATTAGAGTGGGAGCATATATTCCCTAAACAGTAGAAAGGGGCGTTTTTCCTTTGAATTCAGCCCCTTCGTTACACGATTCTATGTTGCACTTGAGGATACCATTATAATAAAGGCAAAAGCTAATCTGTGAAATTACTGCAATTGACCTAAGAAATGTTGAGTTCTATGGGGGCATTGATCCATTTTCAATGAGTTCAAGTAACAAATAGAGCAGGCCTACGGGACTAGAGGCGCATGTGCCACTTTTGGCACATCTGGTCATGGGAAATAGCATACAGCAGGAACACTCGAAATTAAAGAAGAAAATAGGAAAAGAATCATATTGAAAATATTTGGAATATACAAACTTGGAGTGTTTCTCAGAGCTCCAAACTTTTACATCAATGGCACCAGTAGGAACTGCTCCTAATGTTTATTGATTTTGCATAAAGAAGTGTTGAATACCAGGCCTTATCAACTAAAAGTTGCTGAGCGCTATTATGGCAATATTAGCCAGCAACCAGTGCCACAGTTGAAAGTTATGCAAGTACGTTGGAGGTAACGGGAAAGACCCTGAGGAATAAGTGTACATGTAAAATTTTTAAAAGTGATCATCTTATTTATAGCCATTGGGGGGCGCGAATTATTTCCTCTTTTCATGGGGGAGGGACCTCGCAAAAATTAATTGAAAAGTACTGGCTTAGATGAATAACCAGAGAAGCCAAGAATGAACTAGCCAGGCCATTTCAGGGTACACTTAAGAATAACAAAAGGTACATTTGCATCAGCAGAGGAAGGCAATAAACTCCTAGTATTATCATTCTTAGCACTTATCACTTACCATTATTAGCAATAGAAACTAATTTGGTATGATCATTATATTCACTAAAAGCACATATCTTTCTTCTCTCTTTGTTTCCTGTGATTCTTCTACACATTCAGTGACGAAGCTAAGTGTTCTGCCTCTCCTGCCTGGTACGACAAAATGCTTTTAAATTTCGTTTTCATATGACAAACTGAACTAGTAAAATAGAAAATTGAATGTTCAGACATCAAGTGGTCTATTTATGGTCTCATCATTGATTAGCAAGCTCTGTCATAACACCAAAAGTTTGTGATATTTCATCAAACAGTGCTGCTACACACTATTTTATAAGAAACACGTATTTGTTGTCATTTAATGAGAAATTTTCTTGCAAAAATAGTTTTTCAAGTTAATTTTCATAACTCAGTCCACCTACGCTTCTTAATTGTTTATTAATTTTTTCCGAATCTCAGCCTGATGTTTCGTGTAAAGATCTTTCTTACGAAATATGCGCGTAAATCATCAGCCATGTGCATCTCCAGAGGAAAAGCCAGTGGTGATTTCTAAAAAGTTTAATAAAGAGGGCTGTAGGTGCAACGCAAAGATATAGGCGTTGCATATCACCAACCACATCCATATTATCAAAGATACAGATACGATAATTTTTTTATTATGAATACTATAGCTATGAATTAGGAATATTTGAATAATTATGTAGCAGTGCAAATTTCAACTTTGCAAAAATCTTTCACTTTTGCTTCCCAAAATGACAGGTAGGAGCATCGTCTGCTCCTTTGCCTCTCCGGCATCCCTGATCCTAGGGTACCACGCGTTCCTAAAATAATAGTTAATGATACTACTGATAATGTTAACGTACTTGCAGAGCGCCAGTGGGGAAGGGATAGATATGTAAAACGAGGCTCGTTCATGGCTTCCTCTCACGGAAAGTTATTGCGGTTTAAAGTGAAAGTTTTAAACTGCATGCATTTGATCTTATCATATTAAATATGACAACAGACTATTTCCATGGAATTTTCAATAGACATTATTTGACGTATTCGAATGCACCACAGTATTCGAAAAAAATTCGAAAATGGTGCGAACAAAACAAGCAAAAAGTTTTGAATACGTAGTTCACAAAACATCCACGATACTCTTAGACATGGAAAAGCCCAAATGGTCAAGTTAAAAACCACATTTATGATATAACTATTAAATCACGATACAGGAATGGCATTAAGAATATTAGGAATTTTCCAAGAGCTGTCTGCAATAGTGACCACACTTTACTAGTTTCTGATGTCAAAGTAATGCTTCAGTACTTAGAGTATTATTAGTTTAAATCAGGCAGTAGAAGTCAGAAGGAGTTGGAGGAAAGTTGGGAGAGGAGATGCACTGTAGAAATAATTAGATTATATGTTCATTGATTTAATCGTTATTTATGAACTTTTAAATGGATCTTTCTCTTTGCCTTCCACCCTAATTAATTCACAACAATATCAAAGTAATGCTTCAAACTGAAAGAAGCAAAAATTGGGGCCAAAAACTTGATTTGAGCGTACTTCAAGTGCAACAGGAATAGAACATTTTCAAAAAACTAATTGCAGAAACGCTCGGTCACCCAAATAAAGAGGAAGATGCAAAGGACAACTTTCAGCAACTCTAGCAATAACTAAAAACGGTAGCAAAAAGGGTTATTCCACCAAAGCCTAAGAAACAACACAAACCCTGACTAATACTGAAAGTCTTGAACTGATTGAAAAGCGTAGAAAATTGAAAAATAATGGAATCGAATACTACAAAATGGATAAA
>OLMO02000262.1:406459-429778 GCA_900291935.2 Cassiopea xamachana | reverse complement strand
CTTTCATATCTAACTTCAAGACAGCTCTCAGACATAATAAGCCAGTTTAAGTCTAATTTCTTTCCTTTGTACCAGTGAGTTCCAAAATCATCTTGTTGTTTTGCATTTTCAGTTATAACATTTGTAGTGTCACTCTTTGCCACTTTGCTGGAGGGTGGCGAGGATTCATCATGCAGTAGGCCTTCCTCTAGTACTTCTGCTGCATTTTCAACCTCAACAGTGTCGCTATCCTTCTTTCCAAACATTGACAAATTCGACTTCTGACCCACAGCTGAGGCACATTCTTTCAAAGCTCTTTTCTTGCTTTCGAGTCGCTTTTGGTGTCCACTCTTCTCTGTTTTCTTCATTTTGAAATTACGAGATTAGATATAGGTCATTGAGATAGGTAGATCGAAAATAAAAATATTAAAAGCACGTGTTTGAGTGGCATGTGTATCAGGCTCGCAGATTGAATTGAATTGATCAATTCCTAGTAATCGAGGTCAAAAGGCGAAACTGAGGCTCTTGAGGGCAGTCAAAGCTTCGAGAGAAGAGACGGGAGAAACTTGTCCCAGTCGCAGACCCTTGCACAAAGTTGAAAGAACAATGGAAATGAAACAACAAAACAAATCATGGTACATAATGTGAAAGGGGCCCCTAACTACTGGGGCAAAATTAGAATTTTTTGCTTCACTACTGGGCCAGATGAAGGGCCTACTGGGGCAGAAACCCCACTAGTTGCAATGTTAAAAGAGGCCCTGCCATGAATAATTTATTACAATTCATTTATACTATACTATTAGATAATATTTAGTAAATAATCTTTTATAAAATTACGCTGAAACCATTTAGATTAATTTCTTTCGGAAATTTTGCGTTGGGAATAGGGGTTAGGCATTCATTGAGGGTTCCCTCGAGTCTTGGAAACAAAGTGCTGAACCACCCCCTAAAATTGTTTCTTGAAATATATAGATTGTTTTAATTTATTAGTTTTTATGGGGGGTTACCATGCACTGCTTAGGATAGGGGTTATGGTAACACTATGTATAACATTATAATGAAATATATCCATTTTTAACATGTTATTGCAACATTTAAGTTTAATATAGATTGGAAATTTTTGCTTTGGATTTCTTGTGCTAGACATTTATTGGAAACATATAGATTCGAAAATTTTGCGCTAGACAGTTTGTTTGGTATTGTTTGCGTTGAATTCCCCAACATATATACTACTTATGCTTGTTTGGAAACCTCCATCCTCTTTCATGACTTTATATGTTTTCTGGAAACTATCATCCCCTTTTACGCTTTTATATGTTTTTTGGGAGTTCCACGCCCTTGTACGATTTTATATACCTTATTCGGAACCATCAATCTCCTTGCACTTTTTATATGCTTTTTGGCAACCTCCACCCCCTTCCACGCTTTTATTTGTCTTCTGAAAAGTTGCAACCTTTTTTGTGCTCTTGTATGCTTGTTTGGGAACCTTCACACCCTTGTTCGAGTTTACATGTTTTTTTGTGAATCTCCATCACCTTGTATGGCTTTATGGGGGTTTTTGGGAACCTCCATCACCTTGTACGCTTTTATATGACTTTTTGGCAACGTCCACCGCGTTCTACTCATTTATTTGCTCTTTCGGATCCTCCACCTCCTTGCATACCTATATATCCTTTCTTAACAACCTCCTTCCCTTGCACGCCTTTATATGTTTTTGGGAGCTCTTTCCCCTTGTACGATTTCATATGCCCTTTGTGAACCTCCACCACCTTGTACACTTTTATATGCCTCTTTCAAAACCTCCAACCCTTTGCACCAGTTTATATGCTTTTTGGGAAGGTCCATCACCGTTTTACGTATCTAAATGTATGTTGGGAACTTCCATCCACTTTTACGTGCTTATATGCTTTTTTGTGATCCTCCACCCCCTTTTACGCGGTAATATGCCTTTTTCAGAACCTCCTCCCCCCTGTACGCTTAAATATATACATTTGGGAGCTACCATCACCTCATACACTTTTAGATGGCTTTTTGAGAGCCTCCAGCCCTTTGTACGCTTTTATATACTCATTGTGCACCTCAACCTTTTGTAAGCTTCTATATCCTTTATTGGGAAGCTCTTTCCCTTGTACGCTGTTATATATTTGTTGGGATCTCCATCCCCTTGCTCGCCTTTCTATATGTTTTCTTGGGAAATTGTATGCCTAGTTAAGAGTACAAAAACGCCTTGCACGTTTCTATATGCTGTTTGTGGAACATCATCCCCTTGCTCGCTTCTATATACCATTTTGGGAACCTCTGCCCCATTGTACGCTTTTGCATACATTTCTTGGTACCTCAACCCTTTGTACGCTTTTGTATCCTTGTTGGGAACCTCCACCCACTTGTACGCTCTTACATGCTTTTTCGGGAAACTCCACCTTCTTGCAAGCTTTTCTATGCTTTTTTGAGAAACTCCACCTCCTTGTACACTTATGTATGCTTTTTCGGCAACCTTCACTCCCTTATATGATTATATATGCTTCTTGGGAACCTCTATCACCTTGCAGGCTTTTATACTCTTTTTGGGAATCTCCACCCTCTTGTGCACCTGTACATGCACTTTTTGTTAACTTCCACCCCCTTGTGTGCTTCTTTATGCTGTTTTTGGAACCTCCACCCCCTTTGCATGTCTTGTGAGAGCTCGAGCCCCTTCCTCCCCTTCATATGTTTTCTTTGGACCCTCCACCCCCTTTCACACTTCTATATGAATTTTTGGGAGCTCCATCTACTTGTACGATTATACATGCCTTTGTGGGAACCTCCACAGCCTTGTACGCGTCTATAAACCTCTTTGGGACCCTCCCCCTCCTTGTACGACTTTATATCCTTTTTCAGAACCTCCACCCCTTGCACGCTTTTGTATGCAATTCTTGGTACCTGCACCCCTTTACACTTTTATATCCTGTTTGGGATATATCGTGTATTTTTCTGTGTTCAAAGTTTTCAAAGAGGGCAACCAAGTTTGATCGAGACTTCGAGGTTGCCTTACTTTACTGGTAGGTTGGTGGGGGGGTTGGGTGGGTGAAGGAGGGGGGAGGTTACTCAAGGTTACTCATGAGGCAATCAATGTCTGGATCAGACAGGGTACAAGATGATTATAACAATTGTTGTACGCCCTAGGGTTCTTAAGTATTGTAATACCCTCATGCTGTAATTTGATTCTTTATTTTGAAAGCGAGATGAGGCAAACTACTTTGCGAAAGCGAAATGAAGCAGAACCTTTGCAAGATTTTAGTGGCATTTGTTCATTGTTTAGTTTCTGTACATAAGCGGCCCTGCAGTGCCTCCCCACTCCTTCACCCACCCCCCCACCAACCTACCAGTAAGTATATCACTGCAAAGATACGCTATATGAATAAAATGAAGAGATAGAAAAGAAATAAAAGATAGAAGATAAATGAAGAAGCCTACACAACACCAGGTGTTCCCAGGCGCCATGTACACTTTTCATGTTGGCTGGGAGCTGCAAAACCCCTGTATGGCATTCAAATGTTTTCCTAGGACCCTCCACCTCCTTGTATGTTTTTATATGCTTTGTTGGAGCCTCCACCCCTTGCAAGCTTTTATATGAATTTATGGGTACCTCCACTTCCTGGTACCCTTATATATGATTTGTGGGAACCTCCTCACGCCGCTACGCTTTTATATTGTGGGAACATGCATCCCCTTGCACGCTTATATATGCGTTTTTGGGCACCTCCACACCCTTGTACGATTTCATATGCATTTTGGGAACCTCAACTACATTGTACGCTAATACATGCTTTTTGGCAACCTCGAACCCGTTTTACGCTTTGTATGCTTTTTGAACCTCCCCCATTGTACGCTTTAACATATTTTTGGGAGCTCCACCCTCTTGTTCGTCTTAATATGCTGTTTTGGGAACCTCTCTACCTGTTGTGCGGTTTTATATCCTTTTTTGGAACTCCCTCCCCTTGTACGCTTTTATGAGTTTTTTGAGAGATCCATCCGCTTGCTTACCTTTATATGTTTTCTTGGGACCCTCCACACCTTTGTAAGATTTTATATGCCTATTTGGGAATCTTCACCCCATTTACGATTTTATATGCCTTTTTGGGAACCTCCAATCCTTTGTAAGCTTCTATATTACTTTTTTGAAAGCTCCACACAATAGCACAATTTTATATGCTTTTTCGGAAACCTTCATCCCCTTGTACACTTATATATGCTTATTGCGAATCTCCACACGTTGTACGCTCTTTTATGTTGTTTTGGGAAAAATTTCAAATATTTCAAAACATTTGCACCACTATTTGATGAAACATCAGAATATCTGTTTTTGCAACAAAATTTCTCATTAGCCCACAACAAATATTTGTATCTTATAAAATAGCGTGTAGCAGCACTGTTTGATGAAAAATCAGAACCTTTGGTGTTCTAAAAGAGCTTTTTAATCAATCATGAGCCCAACAAATAGGTAACTTTGTGTCTGAAAACTCAATTTTCTATTCGACTAGTTCAATCCGTCTTTAAAAATGAAATTTGAAAGAATTTGATCTATCCGGTAGGAAAGGCAAAACACTTAGCTTCGTCAATGAATGTGTAGAAGAATCACAGAAAACAAAGAAAAAAGAAAGAGAATATGTGCTTTTAGTGAATATAATGATCATACAAAACAAGTTTCTATTGCTAATAATGGTAAGTGATAAGTGCTAAAAATGACAATACTAAGAGTTTATTGCCTTCCTCTGATGATACAAATGTAACTGTCGTTATTCTTAATTGTAATCTCAAATGGCCTAGCCAGTTCATTCTTGGCTTCTCTAACCATTTCTCTAAGCCAGTACTTTTCAATTAAATTTTGCGGGGTCCCTCCCCTATGAATAGAGAAAATCGTTCGCGCCCCCCAACTTGCTATAAATAAGATCACTTACAAAAATTGTATATTTACACCTGTTCCCAGGATCTTTTCCGTTACCTCCAACATACAGGGATAGCTTTTAAATGTGGCGCTGTTTGCTCGCTAAAATTGCCATAATAGTACTTAGCAGATTTTAGTTGATAAGGTCTGGAATTAAGTACTCTTTTATGAAAAATCAATGAAGATTAGGAGGAATTCCTAATGGTGCCATTGATGTAAAAGTTTGGAGCTCGGAACATCACTCCCAGTTAGTATTTTCCAAATATTTGTAATATCATTCGTTTCCTATTTTCTCCTTCAAAAATTTTGAGTGTTCTTGCTGTACGCTACTTCCCATGACCAAATGTGCCACGAGTGACACATGCGCCTCTAGTTACGTTAACCTGTTCTATTCTTTAAGCTTACTCACTGAAAATAGATCCATGCTCCCATAGACTTCAACCTTTCTTAGGTCAATTGGAGTAATTTCACAACTTAGTTTTTCCTTGCATTCAACTGGTGTCCTCAAGTGCAACATAGAATCTTATAACAAAAGAGCTGAACTCAATGGCAAAATGCACCTTTCTACTGTGTTAACTGTCCTACGGAATATATGCTGCGGATCTAAAGAACACCATGTGAAAATAGGGTACATACATTTACAGCAATACCTGCATAACATGACAGTATAAAGGAGTCCATCCAAATATTACGTCACTCAAGGCGGATGGGGGAGCTTTTAATTTTTGGAGTGTAATGTCACATTTTTTAAACAACTTCATATTTAGCACATTTCCCTCAAAATAGTACGTCTAGCTCTTTCTTAGAACAACTTTGGCTTCACGTCACAAAATAATCTGGCAACCCTTTTTTGATGCCAAAGAAGACATAATAAACCCATATTTATGAAAGCAGACAAATATCCTATCATTATGTGACGCTACGCTTTATGGGGTGGGTGGGTGGATTTACTTTGTGAAAAAGTGGGGCAAGGGGTGGGTGGGTGTTTAAAACTGCCAAAAGGTAATGAACGATGAATGCTCGATGCTTACATTGGCAATATTAAATGGAATAGGCCACTAAGCAACCTCTAAATGATGTAAATTTAAGCGATATTTATATAAAATAATGGACAACAGCTACTACCTTAACTTCTACTACCTTATCTACTTCTACACTTCAAGATGCTAAGCCCAGTCTAGAAAAGGTGAGGCAAAAATGCAAATAATTTATTCAATACACAGGAGATGAAATGTGTTGAATAACTGGCCGTATACAGTGCAACCGAACTAGAGTAAACTCTGTGCTGAAACATCATAAAGTTGTGTCAATTCAGCTGACAAAGGTCTTTGCTATCAATACCAGAAAATCTAATATTTGGCAGAATAATACCAGGGCCACCACGAAAGTAAGACTTGTCGGGCCTAACTAAAGTTGTGAGAAAATGGGCGTGGCAGCTAAGATATTCGCCCATTGTCTTCAAAAGTTTCTAAAAAATACGCAACTTGCGGATAAGAAGCAAGACGTATGGATAAAAAGTTTCCCTGGGGTGTGAAAGCACCCTTCCCCTGAGAAGGCTCTGTAAAATACATACACTAGCCACAGAATTCATAGCGTAACAATAAGTTCGAAATTTATAAATAGTTATGAAAATTGAGTAAATATATCACAAAAGTAAGCCCCCAGGAGACAGACTTCGGGCGCAGCTACCATATCACCTGAGCTCAGGTGAGGTGTTGGATACAGAAAGGGTAATACATTTAAAATACTTAAAAGGTAAATGATTACAGCTTAATATATAGTAAATCATCTCTTAATTATTAATACTTAATGTTTATAAATGATAAACTATGACATACACCAGAGGAGGTCTGTACAACTGCATGTAAAGCGACGCTTTCTTGGCTGTGGAGGAGGTGTCTGGAATTCAAATATAAAATAATAAGAATTAGCATAGAATTTGGGCTTCGTGAGTTCAATATGAATAGACGGAGATACAAAAAGACATGAAAAGGAGGCTAAACATGGCAATAATTAAATCAGAAAAGTAGGGTAGTGAAACACAGGCGCACAATTATTGAAAAAGAATTACAGATTACAGATTAATAAATACTGGCCGTATACATTGTTATGTTATGTTTTATTCTACCAACTAAACAAAAAGATACAAAAAGGTTACTTTTCAAACAAATTACTATTCACCAACGATTTCTTCGTTATCATCTAAAACTTAGCTTTTGCTTTCTAGTTTGCAGAGGTATAGCTATTGTCATGTATCGCTTTCTTGAAATAAGGTATTATTCTACAATTGTGCTTCACTCCAACAAGTCCCCATGGGGACTTATTTGCCAAAATTCCTTTCCCACGCCAATGGCGGAAAAGACAGTACCTATCTCTGTTTTAATAGCCCTAGGCCACGCGTCTGCAAACGCAGTGAAGGCTACAGCGGGGGGCTGCAGTGGCTCACTGGTAGGTCATCATGTCTAGCTGTCCCATTCCATTCTCATATATCGAGTGCCATTTTTAAAGTCCTTGGCATGACTCGGTATAGCTTATTTGCAAAATTGACTTTTTAGGTGGGGCTTATTCGAGGAGGTTTACTCGAGGATTTATGGAAAATGACTGATGCTCATGAAAAGAGTATCTATCAGCCCCATAGGTAGTAGTGTTGGGGCAGGGGACACTACCCTCAACAATTTAATAAGGTGTATATAAAAGTATACACTGTACTTTTTAATCATCTTTGAATTGATTTCTACCAAATCAAGAATCTAGGAGTATTAAAACACAGACATGTGACATTCAGATATCTTTATTTTATTGTACCAGAAACTGTAAACCTTTGTCCGCCTTGGCATGAGTATTGTAAGAACTTCGGTTTGTGCAGCTGGCGACCCTTTTGGGAAATAGGGCATATCGCCCATGCATAAGACATGTTTTTCCTCGATATGCTGTTATGAGAATGTTTTGCTTCTATCATCAGTGCTTATGCATGTTTTGACAAAAAGAATAGTTGGCTTAGCCTTGTCTTTTCTGGTGCTAATTCTCCAAATTTAGATGAAATTAGGAAAAGGGATTAGTTTCTCTATCTTAGCATGAAGACCAATGATTTAAGCTCCTGCATTCTATTTTGAAAAAGGGTGTTTTTCAACGTTCTAGAGGGCGTTACCTCGAAAAGACTCGTTTTTGGGACAATACCCCAGAGCTCCATTGCTCACCGAATACCTACTCTCAGATGCCAAATAAAGTTCCCTCCGCTTATTAATGTTCCAATTTTTTCGAACCCCAAGGGACCTGATTATGACCACCCATTTATTAATTTTAAGGAAATCGACTTCTTACCAAAACACTGATTTTATTCCATTTCTTTGGTAGTACTATTGACACCCAATATTCAAGGCAAAATAGAGCGCTTCTGTAAATATATTTTACCTCTATGATTTATGACAACCTGTTTTTGTTTTTTCCATCGTTTTATAAACATTGAAAGTCATTTCTTAATTCCAAACCTTATGACAATTCTTGGCATGTTCCTTGGTTTCTTGTACAATTTTCTTTAAACTTTCTTTTGGATATTTCATTAAATTATTGTTTGTGTTGTCTATTGCTATGAACGAAGTAAACCTGTAAAAATTCACAAATTTCAAGAAGTTTGATCATTTTTCAAGACAAATTCTCATTTTCATGGAGTTTCAAATACGCTAAAAATGAAATTTCAAATCCTAGCACACTTCAAGGAGTTCAATTACCTGCATAATTCCTGTACCTAGTTATTAACTTTACTTCTTTATACTCTGTGCCCAACCTAGTTCAACTGTCAAACTGAAATAAGAGAAAGCTTCACTTACTCATATGAGTTTGAGTGACGTCATTAAATCAGCATACAGTGTTGATACCTTAACTGAACTGGAGAATGATTCTTTGGCAAAGGTGGAGGCATCTGAAATCCAAGTATACAATAAAATGAAATGACGTAATACTTAGCAGTTGTGCCTCCAATATCAAATGTGAGATACACAGAAGCGCAGAAAGGGGGAAGACATAATGAACAAAGACATGCACAATTATGGAGCTAAACATTGAATTTCATTTGTAAAATTTAGTCAATCCAAGGTACAGAGTCCCTTTTATCATAGTTCCTGTGATCAAAACTCCATTGAAAAAAGCCCTTTGAACATCGCAATGTTAAATCAACTATGGTGATAAAATTCTTCTTCAAAAATCTATGGTCTGGAGTAAAAACAGGGTTTAAATTAACGTACACTTTCGTTCAAAAAGTGTTGGTGTGTTTCAACAAAAGAATGATGGCATCGACTTAGTTTTTGTGGCAACGGAAAATTGTTGTGATGTGCAGTCTTATTTTCCACTAGTGCATTTTTAAACATTGTAGAAAATGCCAATGAGTTTAAGAAACACTTTAACTTTCACCTTCCCTTTCTAAAACATAAAAGTTTGCAAATTAGCCGCTGATAAACGCATAATTATGGACACACAGCTGAGGGTCTAAAACTGGCAAAGTTGAATGACGTTCAAAAATTTTCGTAAACTTCTCTGGCCTACCAACCCATACTAGATGTTTTACAGTTCTTGATATGAAGAACTTTTTTCACACAGTAAAAGCTGCACTCTTTGAGTAGCCCCCAGTTGTCGTAATTTGTTTTTGAGACAACTGGGTGCTACTAAATTTCCAAGCACTTCTCGTACGATATTTTATGACCCTTGAAAATTCCCATTTCGTTGTTTCTAGCCTAGAATAATTTCATAGTTAATTTTTTCGAATACTGTGGTGCAACTGGAAAACTTTGAAACATAAACAATGTCTTTGGAAATGTCAGATGCATGCAGTTAAAAGCTTTTAACATAAACAGCCATCGAAACTTCGAAGCGTACCAACACTTTTTGAACTGTAGTGTGCGACATCATTCACACATGCTTTTATCTATCCATCAAAGATTGAGAAACGTAATAAGGCATACCACTAGTAACTTTTCTGGACCGAAAACTCATTTAAGCAATCCGTCATTCAAACAGGGTCGTTCACGATTTTGACCGGCCAAGGTCCAAAGAAGGTCGCTTTCCTAAGCAGCCGAATATGTCCACCCTAAGTGACCTAATTTGAGGTCGGTTAGCCGACCCCGTATGAACTCTATATGGCCAAATAGTTGACCGACCAAATATTCGGTCGGCCCCGTGTAGACGCTGCCTCAAGTGCCGAAAACTACGTCAGTTGACATTAATTTACTTGCGCAAAGGTTTCTTATTTTAGCAAAAAGTAAACTATAAAGCTTTCGTTAAACTTAGAAACCTATGCTGTGCAAGCCTTCTACAACTTAACTGTTGTCAACTGAGGCAATTGTCGGCAACTGACGTCACGGGACTTCTTGGTATTTCTAATTTTACAAGCATAGAACTTCTTATGTTTCAAACGTTCTTTGCAGATAGCAAAAGCACTAGACTTTGGACATTCAATGGCATTTAAAGTGTTGCGATAGCTTTTTCCGTTATTGCAAGAAAGCACTATTTACTAACGCTGGTTGTACGCCAGATCTTTTGAATTGATTGCTAATATTTTGACAGAAACCTTTCATAGCATTTGTTTATACATTGATAAAGTAGAATTTCTTCATCAATTAATATATTGAACGACAGGAGAAGCTTCAAGGAAAGTTTAGGAAAAAGTCGTGTGCATGTTTTCATAGAAATTGTCTTCAAAATTCGCAAAAAAAATTCTCTTTTAAAGAATTCGCAACCAAATTCTAAAATGTCCGGATAATTTGATGACGGCAGTGTAGTTGGGCACATTGGGTTCACAGTATCCTTAAAATCGTGCTTAAACTTGTGGAAATTCAGTTTACTAAGACCGATACATGAGTGCGAAAGATAAGATGAGCTGAGTGGGTCATAGATTCCAAAAACAGGTTTTGCAGGACGATAAATTTTGGATAGGATCTTCTTAGAAACTGCAGCATACGGCGCTAGCCTAGTGTCTGAATCGAGTTTGTTCTACTCAAAGATGCAATTTAGATAAAAACGAGAATTGAATTTTTCTATTCTTCTTACCGTTCGCCCAACTGCCTCCTGCTTGCGGAGAAAGTATTGCGACTGATGAAATGGTGGAAGTGGATCTTTTGTATGCAAAGGGGTGAGGTTATTAATGATCTTATAGAACAAGGTAAGACGTCTGCTCCACCTAAAAACAGTGCCTCCCAGCCGAGCTCAGCATACAGCTTATCTTGTGTTTTTAGTAAGAAAATTCTCTATTTAGTTTCGATATTGATCAGGTGTAAGCAAGCGCAGGAGTAATACTAGGACTTTTCCTACAGGGGGCTCGCTCTTTCGATGAAGGAGCCAAAAATATGTCTAACTTTGCTTTACAGAAAAGAACACACTGAGTATAGGCTTAATCCTTTCTAAATCAAACATGTCGGAGCTTTAGGAGAAACTACTAATCTGTAAATCACTATCTTCAATAGTGATTTAGATTTTGTTATAAAATATTTTCTATTGACATTCTGCAAATCATAAGATTCATGTATACTGCAAAACTTATACGACGAGCAGCATTGACATTTGCAACTGAAACGGCTACTCTTTCTTTGACGTTAAAATGGGCGTAGCTTCAAACAAATTCTTGGGGTAGTCCGGGGTAATGATATTACCAGAGGATCACAAATACTTCTACTTAAAAGCAAAGCAAGTCATATTTTGTATTCTCTAAGCTAGTGGAGTAATATGGGTCACCCAGTTTTGTTCTAGCATTGCGGGAAAATAAAATGTACCTAGAACAATGTCTTTTTTTGAATGTGTTAGTTGGTTTCCAGTTCTATGTAATTGTAAGACCTTGAAAACTATAGCTCATGAAATATTGGGTTTTTGTTGCAGAACGGCAAACGCTATCGCAAAACAGAATTTTATTGCATATAATCAAACTGCTATCAAGTATCCTCTTCATGAAAAAGAGACTGAAGGGAGTGATATACTAAATATTTAACTATCTTGTTATATAATAAAGTTTATGAGCTGTTTTTGTGCAGGTAGAAATGCTTTTATTCTTTGTTGAAAGAGGTAACCGAAATTACCCCGGTAAATGTTTTTGAAAAAGCGTCTTGACACAAGTCTTGAGGAGTCTTCCTAGGAAAGACAATCCGCTGCACCGAGTTAAAGTGTCAAATGCTCTGATATGATGATTGGTTGAGAGAATGATTACTCCTGGGCTAAGATAGTAAAGGTTCACTTTCAAAAACATAAAATTGATCTATACTACCCCCGGACTACCTTGTTTTAGATGTTTCTTTAATCTTTAGATACTTCTCTTATTCTTTAGCTATTCTACTTGTTCTTTAAATATTTCTCTTATAATTTGAGTGTTTGTCGTATTCTTTATACAGTTTTCTTATTCTTTAGACATTTCTCTTTTTATTTATATATTTATCTTATTGTTTGGATATTTCTGTTTAGATATATGTATATATAATTTTCCTATTACATCTCTAAACACGATCCAATACTTGAAAAAAAAGTTGATCACGGTGTTTCCCGTCTTTTTCTCAATTTGTTTTTTAGTAAGATGGACGTAGCCATATGGAGGGGAGTGGGGGGAACGCCACACACCCCTTAAGCATTTAGCTTGTCCGCAAATTTGCAGTATACTAATAGAAAGCCTTCTTTGCCAGCAAATTATTCAAATTTATCATTAACAACTATTTTGGAAACGCTTGGTAGCCTATCAATCTGTCACAAAACTTTAATGGACCGGCTTGAGTGAATCACTATATCCGCAATAACTTTCCGTGAGAGGAAGCCATGAACGAGCTTCGTGTTACATATCTACCCCTTCTCCACTGGCGCTCTGCAAGTACGTTAACATTATCAGTAGTATCATTAACTATTATTTTGGGAACGCTTGGTACCCTAGGATCAGGGATGCCAGAGAGAGGGACAAGGGAGCAAACGACCCTCCTACCTCTCATTTTGGGAAGCAATAGTGAAAGATTTTTGCAAAGTTGAAATTTGCACTGCTACATAATTATTAAAATATTCCTAATTTATAGTTATAATATTCATAATTAAAAACAATTATCGTATCTGTATCTTTGATAATATGGATGTGGTTGGTGATTTTCAACGCTTATATCTTTGCGTTGAACCTACAGCCCTCTATATTAAACTTTTTAGAAATCACCACTGGCTTTTCCTCTGGAGATGCACATACCTGATGATTTACGCGCATATTTCGTAAGAAAGATCTTTACACGAAACACCAGGCTGAGATTCGGAAAAAATTAATAAACAATTAAGAATCGTAGGTGGACTGAGTTATGAAAATTAACTTGAAAAACTATTTTTGCAAGAAAATTTCTCATTAAACGACAACAAATACGTGTTTCTTATAAAATAGCGTGTAGCAGCACTGTTTGATAAAATATCAGAAACTTTTGGTGTTCTGACAGAGCTTGCTAATCAATAACGAGGCCATAAATAGACCACTTGATGTTTGAACACTCAATTTACTATTCTACTAGTCCAGTCTGTCTTATTAAAATGAAATTTGAAAGCATTTTCTCGTACCGAGCAGGAGAGGCAGAACACTTTATTTCGTCACTGAATGTGTAGAAGAATCACAGGAAACAAAGACAGAAAGATAATATGTGCTTTTAGTGAATGTAATGATCATACAAAACAAGTTTATATTGCTAATAATGGTAAGTGATAAGTGCTAAAAATGATAATACTAAGAGTTTATTGCCTTCCTCTGCTGATACAAATGTATCTTTTGTTATTCTTAAGTGTACCCTGAAATGGCCTAGCTAGTTCATTCTTGGCTTCTCTGGTTATTCGTCTAAGCCAGTACTTTTCAATTAATTTTTGCGAGGTCCCTCCCCCTTGAAAAGAGGAAATATTTCGCGCCCCCCACTGGCTATAAATAAGATGATCACTTTTAAAAATTTTACATGGACACTTGTTCCTCAGGGTCTTTCCCGTTACCTCCAACGTATTTGCATAACTTTCAACTGTGGCACTGGTTGCTGGCTAATATTTCCATAATAGCGCTTAGCAAATTTTAGTTGATAAGGCCTGGTATTGAACATTTCTTTATGCAAAATCAATAAACATTAGGAGCAGTTCCTACTGGTGCCATTGATGTAAAAGTTTGGAGCTCTGAGAAACACTCCAAGTTTGTATATTCCAAATATTTCCGATATGATTCTTTTCCTATTTTCTTCTTTAATTTCGAGTGTTCTTGCTGTATGCTATTTCCCATGACCAGATGTGCCAAGAGTGGCACATGCGCCTCTAGTCCCGTAGGCCTGCTCTATTTGTTACTTGAACTCATTGAAAATGGATCAATGCCCCCATAGAACTCAACATTTCTTAGGTAAATTGGAGTAATTTCAGATTAGCTTTTGCCTGTATTAGAATGGTGTCGTCAAGTGCAACATAGAATCGTGTAACGAAGGGGCTGAACTCAAAGGAAAAACGCCCCTTTCTACTGTTTTAACTATCCTAGGGAATATATGCTGCGGCTCTAATGAACACCGTGTAAAAATAGGGTACCTGCATTTAAAGCAACACTTGCATAACCTGACAGTATAAAGGAATCCATTCAAATATTACGTCACTCAAGAGGGATAGTGGTAGATTTTAATTTTTGTGACGAAGTGTGACAACGTATGGGTGGGTTGTTTTTGGAGTGTAATGTCCCACCTTTTAAACAAATTGATAGCTAGAACATTTCCAGTAAAATTGCAAGTCACATAGGCAATAATACAAGGAATAGGCCACGAAACAACCTCTACAAAATGTAAACTTAAGCAATACATATGAAATAGTGCACAATTGCTACTACCTTAACTACTACTACCTTATCTACTTCTACAGTTCAAAATGATAATGCAAGTCAAGAAACCATGAGACAAAAATGCAAAAGATTTATTCCATACACAGGAGATATGGCGAATAATCGACCTTATTCAGCTCAACCGAACTAGAGTAAACCCTGTACTTCAAGTCAATACAGTTGTCTTACATTCTGGAGTAAGTCAATTCTGACATAGACTAAGCTCTTTACTAACAATACCAGAAAATACCAGGGTATCACGAAGGTAAGACCTGTGGGGTCTAAATAAAAACTTGCAAAAATGGTCGTTGCAGCTAAGATATTCGTCTATTCTCTTCAAAAGCTTCTAAAAAATACACAATTTGTAGATAAGAAGCAAGACTTATGGATAAAATGTTTCCCTGGGATGTGAAAGCATCCATCCCTGCAAAGGCTCTATAAAACACACACACTAGCCACAGAATTCATAGCTTAACACTAAGTTCGAGATTTATAAAAATGTATGAAAATTGAGTAAAAACATCACAACAGCGTTCTTGCGCAGCTACCATGTCACCTGAGTTCAGGTGAGGTGTTAGATACAGAAAGCGTTATGCATTTAAAATGCTTAAAAGATAAATGCTTAAAGCTTAATATAGAAGGAATTGTCTCTTAATAATTAATACTTAATGTTTATAAATGATCAAATATGACATACACCAGAGGAAGTCTCAACAACTGCATTCACAAGGACACTTTGTTGGCTGCGGAGGAGGTGTCTGAAACACAAGTATAAAAGAATATGAATTAGCATAAAATTTGTCCTTCATGAGTTCAATATGAACAGACAGACGTAACAATAAACATGGAAAGGAGGCTAAGCATGGAAATAATTAAATCAGAAAAGTAGGGTAGTGGAATACAGGGGTACAAGTATTGAAAGAGAGCTACAGATTAATCAAAGGCAAAAAGTACATAATCAGGTGTTAAATATTGCTTACATTGATACGCTCAGGACATCACGTGACAAGCATCAGTACTAAAACACCATTAGAAGGTTAGGATTGAGCATCACAAATAGGGTCAAATTGCTAAATGAATCATATATGCCGTAAATCCTCAAAAAAGCCCCAGGGGGACTTAGTTGCAAAATTGAATTGTTGGATGGGGGCTCATTTGAGGGGGGGGAGGGCTTATTTTAAACTTTGGCATTTTCCTCAAAGGTTGACATAATAAACGACATGATGTCTTCTATCAACCAAACAAATACTTACAAAAAAGCTACAATTCACACAAATTATTATTCACTTACAATTCTTTCATTATCATCAAAAAATTAGCATGTCCTTTTGCTTTTTAGTTTGCAAAGGCATAGCTATTGTCCTGTGCCGCTTTCTTCAAATAAGGCATTATTCTGCAATTGTGCCTCCCTCAAGCACGTCCCCATGGGGGCTGGTTTGTCAACATTCCTTTCTCGTGCCAATGGCGTATAGGGCGGTGCCTATCTCCGTTTCTATAGCCCTAGGCCATGTGTCTACGAATGCAGTGAAGGCTACAGCGGGGGGCTGGTTCACTGGTAGCTCCATGTGTTTACCTGTCCCTCTCCATTCTCATATGTCGAGCGCCAGACAAGAAGGCTGTAAGTACTATCTTTAAAGTCTTGGTATGACTCGGTCAGGGCTCCAGCCTATGACCTATCGGATGTGAGGCAGATGCTCTACCACTGGGCCATCTCTCCGGTTGGGCTTATTTGAGAGAGGGTTTATTTGCAAAATTTACTACTTAATAAATTACAAATTTACGACTTTTTAGGTGGGGCTTATTTGAGGAGGGTGTACTCGAGGCCTTAATGAAGTTTCAACAATTTAATGAAGGTGTATATAGAAATTTACACTGAACTTTTTAATCATCTTTGAATTGATTTCTACCCAATCAAGAATCTAGGAGTATCGCAACACATATATGTAATATTCAGATATCCTTATCTTATTCTACCAGAAACTGTAAACCCTTTTCAGCCTTCGCATGAGTGTTGTAAGAACTTCGGTTTGTGCAGCTGGCGACCATTTTCGGAAATAGGGCATTTTTCTTTTGGGACAAGACTCTAGAGCCCCATTTTCTCACCAAATACCTACTCTCAGGTGGCAAATAAAAGTTTCCCCCTATTAATTTTTTGATTTTTTCCTAACCCAGAAACCTGATTAGGAACCTCCCTTTATTAGTTTTAAGGAAATTGACTTTATAACCAACCACTTCATTCTATGTTTTGTTAGTAACATTCAAGCCCAATATTCAAGGCAAAATAAAATGCTTCTGCATAAATCTCAGCTGTTTGAATTATGACAACCTGTTTTTCTCCTTTCCATCGTTTTATAACCATTGAATGCAACTTCTAAATTGTGACCCCCATATATTTTGACCCCCCACTTATAAAATTTTAGACTTTGTTCCAACCCCCTGTCTATGAGGACCACCGTTTATTTGGCACTTGAGAGTACGAAAAATGTAGTTTTAGGACATAACTTGTTATCTACTGGCAAAAATATGAGACATTCAAACGCTACCCGCAGAGTTCGTGTAGGATTTTGATATGCAGATTCAAGCAGTTTTCAAGGAATATTCAAGGACTAAGATAAATGTTCAAGAAACTCTAAATCAACATTCACAGCCCATCTGTGAATACACAGGAAACCCAAAATTCTGAAAAAGAGACAGACTAGTCAAAGGGTCTGGTTTTGATTAAAAATAAGAGAACACTTCACTTACCCATATGAGTTTGAGTGACATCATTAAATCAGAGTACAGCATCATTTCCTTGACTGAACTGGAGAATGATTTTTTGCCGAAGATGGAGGTGTCTAAAATCCAAGTATACAATGAAATGAAATGATGTAATACTTAGCAGTTCTGTATCCAATATCAAATTAGAGATACACAGAAACATAGAAAGGGGGAAGACATAATGAACAAAAACATGCAAAATCATAGAGTTAAAGATTGAATCTTAAATGTAACATTTAGTCTAAGAGACAGAGTCCTTTTTTCATAGAATTCAAAATTCTATTGAAAAAGACCTGTGAGACTCGCAATGTTAAATCAACATGGTGAGAAAATTCTCTATTCTTAATACAATCTATGGCTGACAATAAGCAAATTTAAGCTTTGAATGAATGGAAAGAAATTGAAGCAAATCAACTCCTCTACTGAAGCTGAGCGATGGGAAAATACACAAAGAGTTACTAATTAATGTAGGACAATGGCACAAATATATTTAAAAAGTAATCAATTATTTATAAACGCAGATATGAAAATGGATATGGAATACGGGTTGTGTGAATGTATACAAGAGGTTATCCAGAATGGTCAGCGATTACAACAAATACAATCTACGTAACTCACTGGTTGTGGAGGATACATTACTTCATCATCAATTTTCAATGTTATGCCACATTGCAATATCTATAAAAACAATGGAAGTGTAGTCATCAGCAAAATTAGCACTATGAAGCCTCAATTCTGATATTATATGAACTGATAAGTGAAGCTAGAGCAACAATAACAATAACAACAATGTCACTAATGACACAGTTATAAAATTAGTAGCATTAGCGCAGGGAAACTGAATATTGACATAGTTTCTATCAAATCACTGTATTTTGAGTCTGGTTCTAAACGTTTAGAAGCAGGAGAATTTGTATGGCAAGTTTTCTATCGTCATATGGTCGTATTTCATCCCATTTTGACAATATTTGCCTAAAATTGCCAACACATGTCTGTTTTATTGTAGTTATTATTATCATATACACTATGCTGGTACATTCTGGAACCACAATGAATCAAGGCTAATCGGCTTTCATAGCAGGATCAAAACTGCTGCAAATACAAACCAATAGTGTAGACGGGAGGCCTTTCAGAAACGTCTTACCTGACCAACTACTTAAAGAAAAATATAAAAATGACAAGGACTGGCATGATTAACCTTCTCTTCTAACTAATTCCAAATTAGAAATTTCAGTGTAAGGTCCTATTGGAAAATTTTAAAAGGACAAATACAAATATTGATCAAGTACGTCAATAGAAAAGTTGGCTAACTAAGAAGTCTTTAAGGAATGGATCGAGAAACTTTTTAGTTGACAAAGCCATGAAAACCTCGCACCTTTCCACAAGAAACATACAATATTTTTAGGGATTGGTCATTATTAGTAGCTAAGAATATGATATAATGAATTAATATGGGGCATGGAAATATTTATGGTCACTATGTTGGACTACTAAACAAAACTTATCAAAAGGTTGTTGGAGTGTCAAATTTCATACCTGTTGAGAAGGATATAATAGATATGAGGAAAAACAAAATATTCACCACAAACTCAAGAACAGCATTCCTAAAACCTCAGATTGTTTCTTTGATTTCTACATTGCTTCTCAATCAACAATATAAATCAATCAGTAAGTGATAGTTGGCAATTTTCTTCAGAGGTTAAGGTACAGCTTCTGTATTGTCATAAAGAAAGCCTACCATGAGCATTGATATTGTTTTCTGGACCTATTGACGGGCTGTGAAGTTTTCAGCACAACTATGGAATGGCGAATGAATTTGTATAGGAAATTTCAATATTCCTTCCACCCTGGTCCTGATATGAATAATGACCAGTCCCTTGACACTCAATACGGCTAAATGCATTAATTTTTAAGTGGGGCCAACAGTTTTAGGCCAGAATAAGGCTCTAAATACATTGTTTTGAATTAACTGTGTTTTGCGGGGCATATCAACAGCATAGTTTGCAATGCAATGGACTTTGAAGAACAGCAAACTAGGACTTTTCTGTGAGCGAGAGCACCAGCTGCAGTACAAAAAGAGCCAAAACAGCCTTGAAAGCATTGTCTGTCTCAAGAAGCATAGGTTCCTAATCCCTGCTCAATAGCCCTGTGATCAAAGAATAGAAAGTTGCTGTCACTCTCTTTGTTTAAAATATTTTCTATTGTAATTATACGACATGCATGGAGTATCATGTGGGCTCCATACTGCTCCCATTGTCTCTATATGGTGGAGGACAGGGGGCAGCTGTCTTCACTGCATGGGGTCTTTGAGTCCCAGACAACAGGTCCTTTTTAACAACAGCAAAAAAATTCCCTATTTCGTGGTGCCCCTTTCCACAGAAGAGAGGACATTTCCAAAGCTTAGAGGCATAATTTTTTAGAGAATAGGTACATGCTGCTGATGATTTGATAGTGTTGCCATGGATGTTTGCTTCCATTCTTTGTATAATCGAAAGTTGTCTTAGAGAATATAACTGCAGTACTTCTAAGCTACTTTTTTCAACTTCGGAGAATCTAGTACCAACGTGGACAGGAGCAAAACCCCCTTCGAGAATTCACTGTATTCCCCATCCCTTAATGTATGATGTCACACATGCATGACTCTTATGATATAAATTAGACCCGAGGCAAGTATTTTACCGCCAGTCACAATCACGCAATAAGTTCACAGCATTCAAATGTAAGCCGATTTTTTCAGTTAAAAATCATTTGGGAAGATGTTGGAACGTAGCATAGCTGAAAAAGGAGTAAATGCTAAAATATTATGGCAGTTGTCATTCCAAAGATGCATATGAAATAAAATTAAACATGTGGAAGACCAATTCGTAGAATACCAGTACATACACGGCAGGGGAGAATATTGGACGTTAACTGCAGTTCAAATACTGAGAGCAGCAATTGAGTGGCTCAACAGTAATTTTATTGAAACTGGACTCGAAATCAAAGATGAATGGAACATATCAGACTATTGGATATAAAAAGCTGAACCAGACTGCATTCTTTGCGAAGCTTGTGGAATTCCTTGCCCACACTATTTTGGTTGCCTCATTCTGTGAAAGCTCTATAACTTGGTTAGCTAAACACCTTTTGCTATACATGAAAGAGCCTTTGCCAGGCCACATATCTTGAGTATATCAATCCATGAATGTGCTAGAAGTTATCTAACAGTGAGTTTCCGCACACCATATCAAAGAATGCAGTCTGGAAGTAAAGAGCAAAGAAATACGGCAGTGGGAAAATGTCAAATACAAATACCCTTCCCCTGAACATAGCATGACAATTTGCCACAAAACAGGTGCATAGCCCCACCCTCTCAATGTTGCCTACCATTTGAATATGCCCTTACTATTTCTAATTGAACTTAGGAAAAGGAAGCCATTTTCATTCATTTCCATAAGTGATTCAATGAAAAAGCCAAAATATCCTCCTTCATGTTATAAACAAAAATAAATGAAATTCAAATCCTCGAAATCAAATATTTATTGTTTCTCATAATCTACCTTCATGTGTAACAAAAGATGGTTTCAAAATGTATTTCAGAAATGTGTGAAATTCATTGTAAATAAAGCTAGCACATGATGTTCCATATTAAACATTTTGCATATAATAATTATTAAACTGGAGTAGTTATGAATCAATGCAAATGTTATTACCTTCTTCCTTATTTCATCATTCATTAAAGGGCAACTTCTTATCACCAACTTCTTCAATGCCAAATCTCCATCGTTCTTCTCCTTTGCATTCACAATTACTTCCACCAACATGTTCCACCATTCAACTTTTATTTCTTCAATGTCATATAATGTAAACTCTTCAACTGTAATCATCCATTTACATAAATTAAAGAAACTCTTTTCAGTTACATAACATCGGTTTATCTCCAACTGTTCCAATTTAGAACTTTTTGTTATTTCATCATCAATATCCTTATCTTCTAATTGGCATCTCCAAATGTCTACCCTTTTAAATTTCACCCATTCAATAATTCCATCAATTTCCTTGCGAATGTCTCTTACAGTCGTCGTTATCTTTGCACTGTCACCACGATTCAACATGATCAAATCAACAGATCCAAAGTACTTTGCATATTTCAATTCATTCAATTCAAATACTCTGAACCACCCAAAATGAACATTTTCAAATGCATTTCTGAGTTCATCATTCGAACATTCGAAATCAGCAGTTAAGGGTTTCATCATTTCAATCCACTTACGGATGCTGATGTCGATGCTGCTGATGCTGCTGCCAACTTTCTTAAAACTTAATTGATTAACAATAGATAAAATGAATTGTTTGCTAATAACATCTGCATTCATTAAGCACATAATAACATCAAGTGACAGTTTGAATGATTCATTTTCATCTCTAAGACATTCGCGCACTAATTTCAAAATGTTGCAGAAAAACCTCTTTGCATCACTTTCCTCTAATTTTAAAGCATTTGTGAATAAATTTTTGATAATTCCATCATACATTATCCCTGACATCAGCTGGCAGTAGAAAAGTAATACTTGATATGATCTTTTCTTTAAAATATCCCTAATTATCTTGCGTCTTTTGGTGGTACATACATTAATAGCTGACAAAAACTCCATCAGAGTTAGATGTTTGAATTGCCTTCTCTCTGTAAAGTCATTGGAAACATCAACAAAAAGACTGCTAAGAAATTCCTTCCCTTTTCCAATTTTATCGAGTTTAAATTCAATATTTCCGTCAAAAATAATGGAATTTTTATTTAGTAATTCATGACAAATTTTGCTCAGCACCAACAAGACTATTGAATATTCTTTGAAAATTTCAGGAATTTTTTTGTCACGTGACCCTTCTTTATCAGTATGCTGTCGAAACATGAGGTAGGTTGACCAACAATACAACTCTGCAGCATTTTTAATTTCTGCTTCCTCTGATAAAAGTGCAACACAGCAGATGGAGTTTAAAAATTGTGGGACAGTATATAACTTAACATTGCTCTTTGAAGAATCTTTTACCTTCTTTATTTTTGCAACTTCCTCATCAGAAGATGCAAATTTGTGGATATATTGATCAATTTGTTCATTGCTCAGTCCAATTATTTCAACTTTTCGTAAACCCCCCATACTTTTCCCATGTTGTACTAATTTACCTTCAATATGAGGTCTTCCAGTAATTATTACTTTTGATTCAATAAATTTAGACTTTTTGAGATCAAGCAATCGTCCAATAATGGAATCACTTTCACTGCTGTCATACAACTCATCAAATGCATCTGCTATAAACAAGGTATGTTTTGAATCCTTAACATAGAAGCAAAATTTATCTTTAAGAAATTCAACGATCAGTTCCTCTTTTTCAAATCTTTTGCCTTTATGTAATGCAAAGTCATTCAATTCTCTGCACTCAAAAGTGATGCAAACTTTGAATTCGTTAAACAACTCACCATTTGCCCATTTGTAAGTCATTTGTTTTACAAGTACGCTCTTACCCGACCCAGCAATTCCAAGGATAAATGTTACTCGTTTGTTCTTGTCAATTAATTCATCCATTTCAATATAGCCCCCTCTCTTACCTTCTAGTTGTTCAAAGTATCGATCAGCTTCACCTCGAAGTGTTTTCATAGCGGGCTTTGGGTCACTCATCCTCAACTTCACAGCGAACTCTTCAACATCCATTTCTTCCAAAACAATTCTGCCATTGGAGTTAACTTTATGAATTTCATGCTTTTGATGTTTAATCTTGTACTTGGCTTTCATGTCATCTTAAAATGAAAGAAAGCATTATTAGACTTAATCATGGTCGTGGGAGGAACTCAACGTTGGGGGGG
>OLMO02000262.1:392818-406444 GCA_900291935.2 Cassiopea xamachana | reverse complement strand
GGGGGGGGCTGTAAACTGTCTCTCAGGAAGATCAAAGAGATCTGGAAAGCAGTCAGACAAGTTGCCTGAAGATCCTATTCTTCTTTAGAGAAATTTGTTGAAACATAATCCTAGGCTCAAAATTAGAAAAATGTAAGATATAGTGGCTCAGCAAAGAATTTGATATTCATATATGTATTCATTTGTTTATTTAATAGTTCAGAGTCTGCAATCATATCTTTGAAAATAGATGGAATGAATACGACAGAGCTGCCTGCAATTGAATGACATTTGGAGTAAGTTTCCACTTTGAGAGAAATAGAGGACAATTGAATTCTTCTAAACATTTCACCACACAGGAAAGAGACTTGCATTGGTATCCCTTTGCATTTAATTCAGCCACCAGATATGGCCAGGGGCACAGGGGCAGTGGCTAAATGCCGTACATTCACTATTCCATTGACGTCAAACAATTTACAAAGGCTGTTTATTCAGGAACTTTTGGAAAAATTGATTGAAATCTCTTCTTTCGTAGTTAAATAGCTAAATTTCTACATGAAGTTTTGTAAAGACATTTCTTTATGTCTTAAAGATCTTCAGCTGGAACAAGGATTTCAGGTAAGAATAACAGTTACATTTTCTATTTTTCATGAAGACCTAATATTCATGCCTGATGATATTTCTACACTGCCGTTCAAAAAGTGTTCGTACGCTTCGATAAAAAAACGATGGCATCAACTTCAACTTAAATTTTTATGTGTTAACGAACTGTTGTGATACGGATACGGATCTCAACTAGTGCATATCTCAGGAGGTTAAGAAGAGCTTAAATTTTTACCTTATGCTTTCTAGAATATAAAATTTTGCAATTTAACTGCTGATAAAAGCATAATTATGGAATCGAATCAGAGGCTCTAAAACCGGCAAAGTCTGATGACCTTAAAAAGTTTCATGAGCTTGTCTGGTTTAGCAACCCTTAGCAAATTTTTTTGCAGTTCTTGATTTCAAGAGCTTTATGCAAGCAGCGAAAGCTGCACCCCTTTAGTAGTCAACAATTGTTGCCATTTTTAGATAGCCTGTGCCATTAACTCCTTAAAAAGCAACCTTATAGCGCTTGTCCGACGATATTTCATGTTTCAGGCCTAGACAAAAGTTTAAGGTTACTATTTTTCCAACATTGTGATGCAAATGAAACGCAAACAATGTTTTATGAAAGTTTCAAGGAAATAGCTGGTTGTCCTACACTAGGTGAGCAAAAATGTTGCACCTTCTAGTGATTTTCAAACTGACATGCAATCTGCTGTATGAAAATTGCGCATGGTTTCTTTGACCAACCATTTGCATAAAAGACCAAACAAACAGTCATTAACTATACACACTAGGCTACTAATATAACATATAATTATATTTACAGCTACTACTTATTTAAAATAAATTCAACCTTTTTTCGGATAACCATGCACTGATCTTACAGCCAAAGTGATTCGTTGAAGGGAGCCATATATTTTGTTTATGATATCCCTCAGAATCCGTTTGAACTTAACAAATATCTCGCATTCATTTTCTTCGTAGGCAATTTCACGACAGTTCGGGATATAACAGAGCAGAAAAAGAGCTTATGTTTGAGAATTATGATTATTTTAAAATATAAACTGAAGTTTGGGCTTCCTGCTAGCAATATCAGTGCAGTAATATCTCGAAGTTCGAGATTTTGCAAGTTTGCAACTGATTCTGGGGGCCAAATATCCTGCTAGAGGATGAAGAGTTTCCCAGCAATATCAGAATTTCCTTCAACGCTGGAAAAATTAGGGGCAGTAAATGAAAATTAAAATGTTCCACATCCATACCCTTGTCACAGATAGTGAATTCACCATGTTCATTAGGTCCATTGAAATTCCAAAGCAACAAAGATATTAATTGTTGAATCTTGAGCGAAAAATGACAAGATCTCTGATTTGTTTCCTTGTGTTCTAAGCTCACCGAGTAAGACTGTAGTATTAGACACAAACCCGTGCTCGTCAGATGATACGACATCTTTACAGTAAGGTGCTTGCTAGTGTTGAACAATTTTGGAATGCCTAAAACTAGTTCTGCTATTTCAATAGCAAGCAAGTAATCTTTGTTTCTAAAGTAGCGTCTGATATAAACATTTTACAGAGTGAGTGGAGAGGTCCATTTGGAGCGATTTTCTTGCCCGTGAGTAAAGCATGCGTAATGTGAAAGAGTTTTCAAATTTGAGAATCTATGCTGCTTGATAAGAGGCCATCCACATAGTACGTACGCAAAATTTTTAGAAATTTTCACCCCCCTCTTCTTTGTAGGGAAAGCTACACTTTTTAGATGACCCCCCTGTCTGAGTACGTACTTTCAAGGTGAGCCCCTCCAAATTACCATGCATTTCTATCTCAAGGTAAAAGCTTTTTACAAATATTCTTATGCATTCTTTTTGCATTATTCCATTGAACAATCCATGCTAGCATCTTTGAAAGTTTGTTAGCATTTTGAAGCGTAATGTTTTCATCTTCATCTGAATCATCAAGTAATTGGATATCCTGGGATATCTTCTAAACAAACTTCTTCCTTTCAGATTGCCTGGAAGTATCAGTGTCCTCTAGGTTTCCATGAAGCACAATTCTTTATACGGGTCACATTTTGCACACATGAATTCATCTGGTTATATTACTCATACCTCAAGAGCCCATTCAATCAATAACTGTCACGAGAGGGGGGCTTATTTGGAATTTCTGCTTGCAGAAGGGGGCTTACGCTTTTATGGAACGTAAATTATTCATAAATCTCAATGATTTTCAGTCTCACTATTCTCATGAACTTTATTCCTACAAGAAATAATGCATTCCAGCAAGATACAGCTAATTGGAACAACTGCATATACAACCAATAACCTCTGTCTTCTAAACAACTTCAAACATTCTATCTCTAATGAACCCTACATCACAATTTTATCTTGTCCCTTTCTTCTCACATTTTACCTCCACACTGTCTACTGGCACCTGTCATTCTCCTGACCAGACTCCTTTACACATGTTGATAACGTAAGAATGCTTGCGAAAAATTTAATTTGTTGTGGTTAGCTGCATTGCAGCAGTCGTATTGCGCACGTACACATCGGTAGGAATTCCCCTCCCCCCTCTGAGCGTACGTACTTTGTGTATGGTCCCTAAGGAACCAACAGATCTTTCAGATTCAGTTGCTGCTTAGGGATTATGGTATACACATAATCGCCATTAATGAGACTAAATTAGATTCAAGCTATTCCACACAACTCACCAGCATTAATGGTTTCGAGCATGAACATAAAGATAGGACGTCTAGAGGAGGAGGTGTTGCTATCTACATTAAGGATTCCATTAGGTACAAGTTACGAAAGGATATTCCCTATAATGACCTTCAATTGATCTGTGTGCAAATTTTGCCTCCCAAAACCAAGCCCTACTTTCTCGTAGCTTCGTACCGACCATCTAATAACTCAGTTGAATCCATTAGACAGATGGAATAATTCTATCTTTCCTTGATGAAGGAAAATGTTCTCCTTGGCGATAATAATTGCAATTTCACAGTGAAAGAAGGTGTCACCATGGATAGCAACGACACACATCTTACAGATATTTATGAGCTTTTTACTTGTAAGTAGCTTATTAAAGAATCAACTCATGTTACTGCAAGTTCTTCTGCCATTATTGATCATATTGCAAAAACGTCTCCCAGGAATATAATAAAAGCTGAGGTAATCCTGATTTCTTTAAGCGACCATTTCATGGTCGTCTGTGTGTATAAGTTCGAGAGTGGTATGCTAAAGGACTATAAAGTGATCAAAACAAGGAGAATGAAACAGTTTGATAAACAAATTTTCCACACAGTCGTTGCTAGTATTAATTTAAGCCTTTAAAGGAGGCATCTGGTTGATTTACTGCCAGATCTTCAAGGTACGATAACAGACTATCACTTTACTTACTCTTCGTACCTTTAGTTGATAGGCCATGACGTGCACAGTGTTCAATAAGGTTGCTCTTCCTCTGCCGAAGCCACTCTTCCCGATTCAGAGGGCGTTTGTGGGCGCTGGGCATTTCCGACTTCAACATTTTGCTATGCGACGGCATACTGACTTGAGTAATGGACGAAATGGCACAAACGGACTAACCTGAGCTTGAGCTGTGCACACGCGAAAAAAAGAGGCTCTCCAAGAAGGGAGTAGCTGAATATATACTAGCACTGGTTGGCCTCCTGCGTTAACTGCAGCTATCAGCGTAGCTGCATAATTTAAACAACCCCATAGTTCTATTTCATACAAGAATATAGGCTTTATTAAAACATCAAATAAAAAGAGTAACAGTTTAACATAATCTCTAAAATTAATTAGATAAGCCTCTCATCCACGTCTATATAAAAGAATTTTATAGAGAAAAGATGAAGTTAATAGAAATCCAAACTATTTAAAGCGTTTTACAACTTCTAGTCCTTTGTTCCGATAATAGAATATGTTCGTATTTAGTATTCTATCACTTTTATTGGATATCATACATTTAGTTATACAAACATTTACTTTCATTTCGTACTGAAAGCAATTGTTGTTTAATTGGTTTAGAGAGTGTTGTAATCCTTTCTTTGATTCTGAAAAAATTCGTGTATCACCCGGCAAGAAAACTCATCCTCTCTCTGTATTTCCTTTAGTTGCTGGTTCAGATTCGTTCTCATTAAAAATTTCTGGAAGATCACCAAAAGCAATCGTACTCCTATTGCCCTTTCATCAGCAGTCATGACTAAGCAAAGAGGTTGCTTAATTGATTACATAGGACTGAACACTCTGATAGCCTGTATAATTGTACACAAATTTATGAAATTTTCAAGAAGTATTTGACACAACTTTCTGCCATGTTTATCAATTCATTTGCAAGCAAAAGTTTCACTATCTCTATTCAAAGATCATCCAAACTTTGACCATATGAAATAACTTTTCATAACTTTTAAATTTGATCTTTCAAGTTTATTAATATTCATGCTACGAAAACATGGGCACCAGAAGGTACAACTATCATAACTAGGGTGACAAGAAACTGACTTATGAAATTGGAAAATTTAACTTTATTTTTTTGTGAGTTTGATCCTATTTTGATGTAAAGAATTGGCCTAAGTTTTTAGTTGGTACAATCCACTTTATTAATAAACTATCCTACACCATCTTATTAATTCACATTTTGACAGAATACTAGTTTCATCATCAGTTTCATGATCAAGAGGGCGGGGGCTATGGTTCCCCCAAGCGGCAATGTTTCCTACAGCAAACTATACTATTAAGAAACTTTTCACATGAAAATGACAATTAAGCCCCCCACCTAAAGTCCAGCTATGGATCCACCCCTACATATAAGGAAGTTAGATAGAGGTACCAAACAGGTAAACAACTATGGTCAGGGTTCTGACCAAGAACAAAAGAAACTCAAATTACAGCAAGGAAAATGACAACAAAAATGAAACTAAAAGAATAGAGTACTATTGGGAGTAAGAGAAGGACTTTCTCTTAGAATAAAAAGGGCCTGTCTTTGAAAAAGAACTAATGAATGAGTAGTGTATGTCATTGAACGACACTGGAAATTCGCATGGCAGCATTTTGCTGGTGAAATCTGATGGTCAATTCATACATAAATGGTGAATTGAAGATATTTCACTTATCATTCACAATTTTGACTGTATTAAACTAAAACTGATGAGATTTAACAGTATTTAAACCTGAATTTGTAATTTGGACTTTATCAACCTAAAAACGTGATTTGACTTATTTTGACTTATACACTTCTTCCAAATGGGTGTGTAATCCACATAAAGGTGACTTTGGCGCTTCAGGTCACCCAAAGAGGATAAAAAGATTTTGACTTTATTGAAGTTTGGTTGCCCATAAGGTACATGATTTCATCTCATAGCGGTGACGTAGCTGGGGTAGCTTAAGGCCTCTTTCCATTAATTGAATAGTGAGCGGGTGGTCGCAAAAAGGAATGTTGCTGGAAATAGAGCATGCGCGTAGTCTCCTCTACATCGAAGTGTTTGCGGGCACTAGCGGAAAAAACAACACTCGTGAAAGTTAAATAAATCTAATCTCTCTTGTTACACTTGTTAAGTGAGCCAATGAGAATACAGTGACTGTGAGTGGAAAGCATAACAGGCAACAGTGATATTGTGGATTTGGAAAGCGAACAAGTCTATTTAATTTTATTCATTGCAGCAAAACAAAATTGAGAGAAATAATGTTTCACTTCTGGCTAAATCCAATCCTCTCCTCAATGGCGGTTCAATGGGGGACCAGGTGGGTCATGGCCCCTAGAACCTTTCTTCTTCTTTTCGTTGGCTCACCACTTTTCTAGAAAGGTATTAAATTTTGAATCTTGAATATATTTTTTACTGCAAATACTTACGAGTTAGAAAGATGTACAAATTCTGAGAGCAATTGTCCGTGAAAATAGCGGTAGAAAATGGAAAGATCTGCAACAAGACGACGAGTGGAGAGAGACTGTAGAAATTATGTGTGTTGGAAGAGAGGGATGTAGCACAATTAAAATGTCGTAGGAAAGGGGGGTCTACACATTTAAGACTATGTCTTACAAGGAGTGAAAGGGAGTCAAAAAATTGCGAATATTTTCAAAAATTTATGACCCCTAAAAATTCTCAGTTCGCGGGATGTCGCATCTCTAAACTCCCCTTGCTGCACAACCCCTCAAGAAACACTTTGTAAATATGCAGAAAGTACCTTATTGCAATATTAAGCAGGTGTGGAGAAAACCTGGGCTAGCCTATACCCTAGACCATGGCCCTACCTATGGCCTGCCTTAACTGTTACCTATTTTCATCAAAAATTGATCAATAATGATTCTGCTCGTTGTCAAAACCATGAGAAAATTGCTTTACCGAGGTGGCCACCAAACATGGATCCAACAAGATTCTGTTGTTGCCATATGGCTGAGTTCAGGGCGACCAAAGCTGAATACCAACCTAACACGCTATTTATCGAATGTGCACAAGTAAACCTTTGTAGTGTTCATTGTGAATAAAAGTCAACAAGCGAAACTTGACTTGTTCGCTGTCAGGTTTACTGACAAATTACTTAAAAACCAACTCTCACGAGGAAATCATAAGCAAAAACATGGATAATAAAAGCCCCTATAACACTACACAAACTAACCTGGGTTTGACTTGGGTTAAACTAGCCCAGGTTCACCCTAGGTTAGTAATGCTGTGTGAACAGGAATCCGGTGTCGATCCGGGTTGGTTGCAGAACAAACGCGTATGCAAATTTAAATTTAGGAAAAATGGCGGGCAGGGATAGTGGGAATCAAGTTCTGGGTGATGCGATTTTTTCGCAAAATATTTAATTTGAAAACTTGGCATTGGCTTAGCATTTTTACATAAAAAATGACAGCATTTGGCAAGGAAGAAACGGCAATTTGTTGGTCTGGTAATTGGCCTGCATCCCAATATTTCTTTAATCTTGTCAAAATGCTTAACTCTTTCTTGAATTCTTCCGGGAAGGTTGATCATATCTTTCATCTTTTTATATTCTTGTTTTAGTTCTTTGTCTTAGCTTTGTGATTTAGTAGCTGTTACTTGGGAACAAGAGTGGATGAAACCACCCTCCTCTAAACGCTTTGCTACATTCTCCAAAATTTGCCTCTTACGAAAACAAGTGTCCAATACCTGCTGTATGCTTTCATCAACTAAGATATTCATCAATAACGATATCTCCTCCTCATCCCAAATAAATCCTCAATCAGTTTTCTCTTTGCTCATTTTATATGCTAGAAAACCTTTTACCGCTTTTCTTTGCTTCACTATTCCCGACAAAATAATTCAAGAGATGAAAGCGTTTTAAATAAGCATGCACACAAACAAAACTAACCCAGGTTCGCACAAGACTTGTGTTTACACTAGCAGTTGCGAACCCACCTTCAGAGTTGGGTTAGTTTATCCTGGGGCGAACCTGGGTTAGTTATGTTTAGACGTGCAAACAAACTAACCTGGATAAAAAAGTCATGAAAGCGTTTCTAATATTTATGTTTAAATTTGTCCTTCCATTAGCTCATTGCTGGCCAAGGATATCGCTAGGTTCGACAAGTCTCATTGTTGTGGTTATCTCTTTGTAAATACGTATTGAACAGTGCTTTGTGTGAGGACAATGCTTGAGGCGACAAGGCGTGCCAAATCGCAAGGCGCGTGGTAGTTGTTTTGGAGAGAGGTTGTGTTGGCGATTTCTCCCCAATATAGCTAGTTCTAAAAGGATAATAGCTGAACCGAAGATTCACTCAGAAAAGACGACTTCTTGGTTTTAACGACATCATGCAATCACACTCTACTCTACGATTCTACTCACAATCTCATGATCTCAAAACTCCCAGTTATTTTACTACACGTTTTAATCTATAATTCACACAGTTGGTAACCTGTTTACCTTCTAAATCTGACCAATCAGAATGAAGTCACATGATGTAAAAACATTTTTGTAAATTAACTGTAATTAATCACACAAGTCCTATGGTGATTGTTGATTTATATAACACACAAAATACACGTGATTTTACATACAACTACCTGGGTGCGCGGATACCCCAACACTCCCCCCTCCTTGACTCTCTAGTAGTCAAGCATGAACCGGGTTTTTAGACGCGCACCCTTAGCCGCTATCCTCTGGGGACGCTCAACCACAGGCAACTCCTTCACCATTTTCTTATCTCTCTTTATACTCTCCTCTTCATTCTTTCTTTTCTGACAACCTTTTACTGCACACTCTAAAGGAATCAATTTCTGTACAGGGCGATTTAGAATTTCATGCTTACCTTTTCCAGCTTTGCGAATTCGTGCACCACGTACCTCATTGTCTTTTCCTCTAATCAACTCTTCAACTATGGCAACTTTCCACTGCGCTCTCTTTGTGTAATCTTCATGTACCAGGACAACATCTCCTGGACTGATGTCCACTGGTTTGTTGTTGTTTAATTTGTGAGTCTCTCTCAAATCTGTAAGGTACTCGCGCCTCCACCTATTCCAAAAATGACTCAACAGTCGTGTTAGGTACAAGAAACGTTTGGAAAGAACACATTCATTATCAGACTCATCAAGTTTCAAATTAGTTTCTACTCCTGTAGGCAAAGTCAACAATCTATGTCCAACTAACAAATGAGATGGAGTCAAAACCTCTCCATCTGCCTCATCCGACATGTATGAAAGTGGTCGTGAGTTTAAAATACATTCAACTTCAGCTAATACAGTGTTAAGCTCATCAAGGGAAATCCTGGCATTGCCAAGGACTTTCTTCAAACATCTTTCACACTCCTCACCATGCGCTCATAATGTCCTCCTTGCCACGGACTCAATTCTATATTGAACTTCCATTCCAGTCTTTTTAATTCAAGGAAATCTTTCACATTTTGGTCATTAAGGAATTTTTTCAGGAGCTTTGAACTTGATTTGAAAGTCTTTGCATTATCAGAATTGATAATACTAGGTGTACCCCTCCTAGCACAAAACCGGCGCAAACAATTCAGGAAAGTAGGCGCTGAAAGATCTTGTGCTAGTTCCAAGTGTAACGCCCGTGTTACGCAACAGACAAACAAACAAATGTAAACTTTCTTCAACTCACCTCGTTTCTCTTTGATATACAGTGGTCCGGCGAAAAACCAATGCCAACATTGCTGAATGGTGCAGCTTGTCTCACTCTGTACTCTGGCATTGCAGCTGTTGGTGGAGAATGAAAGGGTTTTGCTTCAAGTTTCCTGCAAACAAAACAACGCTTTAGAACTTTTTTCACAAACTGTCTTCCTTTGGAGACCCAGAATCTAGACCTGAGTTCTGCCAAAGTTGCTTTGACCATGCAATGAAAAACTCTAAGATGGCAATCTTCTATAACAAGTTCTGTGAACCTATGATCTTTTGGGAGATAGATGGGGTATTTGGCCTCTAAACTCAAATCTGATCTCTCTAATCTTCCCATACATACCAAAATACTTTCCATTTCCACAATTCCAGGATGATTCTGAGTCTTTTTGAATGATAAGTCTCGTGCCATGGTTGATTGGACATCCTTAATCCACAATTTTTCTGCACTTGTGATTTCTTGTGCACTCAGACCTTCTACATTCAAATCCTTTCCTTCTTTTCTGGCCTTCAAGTTATCCACAAATCTCTTCACCCAGGCTGTAACTCTTAGTAGCTTCCTAAGCGTACTGTACTTGTTGATATCTATCACTTGGCTCACTCCTGTTGGTGTTTCTGTCACTGCAACCATAACATTCACTTTCATTTTCTCACTCTTCACTTCTTCCGAATCTTCTAGTGTCAATCCTTTGGGCCAGCAATGTTTTCCTTCAATAAGCCATTGTGGACCTTTCCACCACAAATTACTATTTTTGAGATGGCTAGCTGTGACCCCCCGTGAGCCTAGATCTGCAGGGTTTTCCTTACCCCCCACATGCCCCCACTCTTCCTTCTTTGATAGTCTCAAAATTTCTGTCACTCTGAACTGTACCCACTGTTTCCATTCGCCATTGTTATACACCCAGTAAAGTGCAGTTTTGCTGTCTAGCCAATATCTCACAGAATCAATTTTGATTTGAGAACTCAGGGCTTTGCATACAGTGTTTACCAGCACTGCTAGAATTTTAGCTGATAATAGCTCTAGTGTTGGTATAGTCAACTCTTTCAGTGGTGCAACTCTGGTTTTTGAACAAAGTAATGTTGTGTGCACTCCATTTGCTGTCTCATATACTAGGTAAACAACTGCACAATAAGCTTTTTTGCTTGCATCCCCGAAGCCGTGTATCTGGCACTTTAGAATCTCTCCCTCACTTCCATTGTAAAAGCATCTGGGCAAACTAATTGCTTTGACTCTGTTGAGATCTTCCAGCCATGCATTCCACACTGTGACTTTGTTGTCTGGTATAGGGTTATCCCAGCCTAACTTATCTATGCATAGCTCTTGGAACAAAACCTTTGATGTAATGGAAATGGGGCTTATAAGGCCTTGTGGGTCAAAAATGGTAGCTAGGGTGCTTAATATACCCCTCTTAGTTGGTTTGTCTGTATTTGCATCCTTTGTTGCCTTGGTAAGGTCAAACTCTAATGTGTCCTCTTTGTTATCCCAAGCTATTCCTAGTACTTTGCATTTCCCCCTTTGCTGTTACTTTGGCCCAATGTTTCCTTTGCATAAGTGCTCTCATATGATTCTTCTTTCTTGATTTCTGCTTTCTCACTCTCACTTTTCTCAATCCTTTCTGCTAACTTAGCATCATTCGATTTCCATTTCCTGAGCTTAAAGCCCCCCTCTTTTATTCTTTCACTTGCTTTTTGGTACAAGGTAAAGGCTTCATCTGCATTCCCACCCCCTGAAACTAAATCATCAACATAGAAAGATTCAATTAATTTAGATGTAAATTTAGGGTCATATGCCTTGTAAGTCTCAATGTGATGTAGGAGTATTGCATTTAAAAGGAAAGGTGATGAGTTTAGACCAAACCAAAGCCTCAGAAACCTGAACACAATGATTTCTGAATCTTCTGACCTAAAATCTTTAAACCACAAAAATCTCAGGCAATCTCGATCAACAGGGTGGATCTCAATATTTAAAAATGCCTTCTCAATGTCTCCTACTAATGCAATTCTATTTTCCCTGAAGCGAAGAAGTACATCAAATATGAGGGGTGTCATGGGTGGCCCTACATGAAGACAATCATTGAGTGAGGTTCCCGTTTTCCTATCTTTGCAAGAAGCATCATAAACTATTCTCACCTTGGTAGTCTCTGCTTCAGCTCTTATTACAGCCATGTGTGGCAGATAAAATGTCTTCTCAGCTGGTTCAAGTTCTGTCACTTGCTCTATCACTCCAGATTCTACCTGCTCAATAAGTATGTCATTATATTTATCAAGGGTTTGAGGGTCTTTTCTAAGTTTCTTACCCAAACTTTTCAATCTCATGAGGCTGTTTTCATAGTTTGTGGGAAGAGCTTTGTGCCCAGCTTTCCATGGAAGGCCTACCGAATACCTTTTTCCTGTGAAAAAGATATTGTCAATCACATGTTCATGCACTTCATTCTCTGGCCGTATTCCAATGGTATCCAAGTCCCACAATCTGTTTACATTCTCTTCAATCTTCTGCTTGTCTGATTTTGCAGGAAAAGATGGCAAGGGTGGAAAATTCACATTTACATTTTCAGTAGAATTCAAGATCTTACCTTTCAGTGGTCCAGAAAGAACCCAGCCAAGAGTTGTTTTTATGGCAACTGGCTCATTAGGCCCCCCTCGTCTGATTTCACTCTCTTGAAAATTCCACAAATTGTCTGATCCAATTAAAATGTCTACTTGAAGTCTTTCTTTGTGCCTGCAAATATCTGAGAACCAAATGTCATGCAAATGAGGGTAGTTTTCTCTAACTACTTCCGGATGAAGATTTGAAATAGAAGAGATTTCATCAACGACAAAACATTGCAAGGTTACTTTCTTCTTTCCTGTCCTTGGAACCAAGCAAACCTCCACAACATCTCTTGTTTTTACCTCTGCATCCGTACTCCCAAACGCTACGATACCTAATTCTTCTTTCCTCACAGGGCGCAAACCTATTCTAGAAACAACCTCAGCAGATATGAACGACTTATGACTACCTGTGTCAAATAGCACTCTTACTGTCTCTTTTTTCACTCCTTCCACACTTGCTAAGGCTGTTTGCAGAGCAACATTCCCCCCTGAACCGGTACTTCCCACCCAGGCTGCCGCGTTAGCATTAAGGGGTGGGGTTGCGCTGGGATTAACAGGGGTCGCTTCATTCCCAAGAGGTGCGCTGGGCCTATTCTTACAAATTGAAACGTGATGTTTCCCCTGACAAAATCTACATAGCAATCTATCTTTATTTCTACACTCGAAAGATCGATGGCCTGACAATAAGCAAATAAAACATTTTGCATATTTACGAAGAATACTTTTGCGTTCGTCTGAGTCCTTTACTTTTTCACAGTTTTCTGCAGCATGTTCTTGCAAGCAGTAAACGCATTTCTTCTTGCCATCATCTCTTCCAACATACAGTGCAGTGGCTGTTCCTCCTTGATACTCTTCTCGCAAATCTCGCTTAGGCCGTGTTGTTTGTTTTTCTTGATTTCCACTAGCATTCTTCAGTAGGGGCAAATGACTTTCTCTGATTTCCAACTCTTTCTCAAGGGCAATGAGAAGCTCATCTAAGAACCACGATGACGGGCTTTTATCACTCGCTCTGATCATGTTAAAGCGGATTTGCTCTGGAATTTTCTCCATCAATTCAGGAACCACAATGCTTGAGTACGTGATTCTGTCAACACTGAGGGCCTCGAGCCCACGAAAATGGGTCTCGATCTGATCATGGAGTGTGCGGAGGCGATTTATGCTTCTCTCGTTGAAAACTGGGGCTAAGTGCAATAAATGGTTGATGTGAGCACGCTGAATTTCCTCTGGTTTTCCGAACCTTTTCTTCAGTAATTCGATAGCTATTTCAAAGCTCGCGTCAGTCATTGGCATACCTGCAATCACACTCTTTGCTGGTTCTTGTAGAAGTGATCGTAGGTACTTAAATTTATCTACATTCGCCAAATTCTCATTCTCGTGTATGGCACTCTGAAATCCATCCCA
>OLMO02000262.1:366601-386185 GCA_900291935.2 Cassiopea xamachana | reverse complement strand
AATGTCCCCAATAAATTGAAGTCTTTCCAGGAGCACGGGATATGCACAAAATTTCACATTGGCTTGTAATAAGAAAGAATCGATGCAAAATGGACACTATTACTCGTATATATAACCCATCATATCATGCTTTATCCTATCCTCATTGCATACTAATCTTTATCGCATACATTCTCCACCCTCTGGGAAAACCCCTCTCACTGTGTTGATAAGCAGTTCTTAGACTTGAATAGCCTTAACATAAATCTTTTGCGGAAAAAAGCTTACCTTTGATATTTCTTTTGACTTCATACTTTAGAAAAATACATTTTCTTGGCCTATCTTACGAAGGCCTAAGTGTAATTAGGAGACAAACTCCGTTCTCCTGCAAAGCCCTCTCGTTGTATGGATAAGAGGTGTTTGGATTTGAAAAATAACTTCTGTTTAAAACGTACAATTGCATTGCCAACTTCAACATCTCTGAATTTGAGTCTGGAGGTGTATTCGTCAACTTGCGTTCTTGCCAAACATTCAGTACTCGAAGAATGGAAACTGCAACAGCAACTTGAAATTCAGGGTCACGTGGAAATGTAGGATGCTTTCGATGGACTGGGATGCTTCCGATGGTATACAGAAAAAAAATTCGCGTCGACGAAAGGGCCACTATAGACTGTCTCTTTGACTTCCACGAAATTGTAGCACCTCCTATTCTGCATATATATCCAGAAGTAGATTTCCTCGTATTTACGTCACCGGCCCAATCTGCATCCGAAAAACCGTAAAGTTTGAAGTCTGCATCCGATGATTTATCAAAGCGTATTCTATAATTTAATGTTCCTTTGATATATCGTAATACACGCTTTACTCCCTTGACATGTTGCAGTCCGGGTTTGTTCATAAACTGGCTCAAAACTCCCACTGCTGATGATAAATCTGGTCGGGTAGCAATGGAGGCGTAAGTAAGTGAGCCAATCATTGCTTCATACTCCTGTATATTTGCCGATCTCTCATCATCTGCCAGTTTTTCATATTTCACATTAGGATCCATAGGAGTGGAAATGGGTTTACAATCTTCCATCCCAAATCTTTTCAATACATTTTTCAGATATGATTTCTGATGAATCATTAGTACTTTTGCGTTTCTGTCTCTCTCTATTGCCATTCCTAGGCAATAGTGGATCTCTCCAAGATCTTCCATTTCGAATCTATTACTTAGATTAGCTTTTTCCGCTCTTAACAACTCTATATCATTTGCTGCTAAAATCATATCATCCGCATATACAACAATAATGATCAAGCATTGCTTTCCGCATTTGTTTACAGTTTTACAATAGATGCATGGATCAGCTGGGTTTTGCACGTATCCAGAACTTTTGAGATAGCTATCAAGTGTTACATTCCAGCATCGTGCCGACTGCTTTAAGCCATAGATGCTCTTGTTAAGTTTGCAAACCATATGTGGATTTTCACAATTTTCATAACCTTCTGGTTGTCGCATGTATATGTCTTTATCAATATTGCCATTCAGAAATGCTGTTTTCACGTCCATTTGATGAATATCCATATCAAGCTGATTTGCGATAGCTAACACTGATCTAATTGAACTGTATTTGGCAACTGGCGCAAACACTTCTTCATAATCTCTGTCAGCTTCTTGTGTGAATCCTTGAGCAACAAGTCGTGATTTGTATCTGCTAATGCTTCCATCTGCATTGCGCTTTACTTTGAATAACCATTTACAACCAACAACATTTTGTCCTTCTGGTAACTCAACTAACTCCCATGCATTGTTCTTTATTAGTGAGTTGTATTCATTATCTGCTGCATTTCTCCATTGTTCTGCATCTTTTCCATTGAAGGCTTCTTTCAGGTTCTTTGGTTCATCAGCATCTAATGTAGCAAGAGATGCGTAATTCCACCAGTCTCCGGTAATCACTCCATATCGTTCAGGAGCAACCCTGTTCCTCTGAGATTGTCTAATTACCACCTCATGTTCCTCAGGATTTCCAACATTTTCATCACAAGCATAATTATCATCATTTTCAACATCAATGTCATGATAAAAGTTCATGGGTTGAGCATTAATTACTTCTTCATTAGTTGGTAACAATGGCTCTTCACCTCTACAATCAGATAATTTATGGTCAAAATTTGCTTCCATAAATGTAACATCACGGCTTCGAATCATTTTTCTTGCTTCAAGATCGTACAGTTTATATCCCTTGCTGTTGTTTGGGTAACCAATAAACATGCATACAACTGACTTTTTGTCCAATTTTCTCCTCTTTTCGTCCAGCACATGTACATAAGCTTTACATCCATAAACTTTCATGTTGCTTACATCAGGTTTCTCTTTAAACCAAGCCTCATATGGAGTTATGTCATTCAATGATGAGGTAGGACTTCTATTTCTCAGGTAAACAGCCGTTGACACTGCCTCTGCCTAAAACTTTAAAGGCAAATAGGCGTGGTAAAGCATAGACCTTGTAGTTTCCATAATCGTGTCGTTCATCCACTCTGCTACTCCATTTTGTTGTGGAGTATATGGAACAGTGTCTTCTTTTCTAATACCCTTTTCCTTGCAATATTGTATGAAGGCCTTTGACTCATATTCTTGTGCATTATCAGATCTCAGTGCTTTAACATGATTACCTGTGAGATTTTCAGACAGCTCCACAAATTCTTGAAACTTTTCCAAAGCTTCACTTTTATTCTTTATCATGTAAACATGTGTGAATCTGCTATAATCATCGATGAAAGTGATAAAGTTTCTTGATCCTCCCACTGAATCAACGCTCATGGGACCACATATGTCACTATGGATCAACTCCAATGGCTGTGTACTTTTGTGCTGGCTCTTCTTTGGAAAGGGTTTCCTGTGCATTTTTCCCAATGCACACCCTTCACAATCATTTCGGCTAAATTCTTCCTTTGAATTGATTTTCATGCCATCTACCATTGCTTTGTTGCTTAGTAATTTGACATTGTCATAGCCAAGATGCCCATAACGCAAATGCCACAAAGAAAATGATTCCTCAGAGTTTGCTTTTCCCAAATAGCAAGTTTCAGCCTGTACAGAATTCGCCAACGACCTTTCAAAAGGCCAAAAGCACCTTCAACGACCATTCTGGCCCTACTTAAGCGGTAGTTAAACTACCTTTCAGGTTGTGTCAGCTTTGCGTTTGAAAAGGGTTTCATCAGCCATGGTCTGAATGGGAAAGCTCCATCACCCAGAATCATCGGATACACGTTGATATTGTTCTCCTTTTGTGCCATTGCAGGTATAACCCCATCTTCAATAATCTTGTTATAAACTTTGGTTGATTTGAAAATAGTGGAGTCATGCGAATTCCCGGGAAAGCCAACGCTACCCCAAACGAAACGTTTCTTGGGGTCAACAATAGCCATCAATACCACGGAATAAAAATTTTTGAAATTGTGGTATTATTTTGATGCTTCTGAGCCCCCAGGGGGGCACTTTATAGGCAAATGACATCCATCAACCGCCCCAAAGGCGTATGGAAATTGCCACTCCTCATCCATAAGAGCCATTTTCTCTTTAAACTCGAGTTCTGTCTTTGGAAAATTTATTGCCACCGTTTTATCCCACAGCCTTTTAACAAGAGCTTGTGAAACTTCCAGAGTGATATTGCAAACAGTAGCAGTATCAAGTCCTGTGAGTTCCGATATTGCTTGGTAGTAGTCACCTCTTCCCAATCGAAAAAGACAAATTGCCAATCTGCATTCTGGTGTAATTGGGTCTTCTGTCAGTGAATTTTTTTCCAAATCAGTTCCCATATGTTTTAGGATATAAGCGAAAGTTCTTTTGGAAACACGGAAACTATTCTTGAAGCGCCTGCTACTGTATGAAGACCATACATTCTCCCACCATCCATGATTCCTAGCTAATCGTCTGCATGATCGAAATCTGCTCACAGTGTTTCCTTGCAGCCTGGAAAAGAGAAACAGGCCGGTGAATGCCATAACCTTCAAAATTCTTTGCTGGTGATAAAGCCATATAAGAATATGCTGTTGTCTCTTGCGCCTTTTGCGACTTGAATTAATAATCTTCAGAATAAGTGAATTTGGAACTTCCTTTGATATAGGAGCCATGCCAAAATTTTCACGCCTTGCAAGCCTCGTTCTAAGTTCAAGAGACTCGTACCCATTCCCAGTTTTTGAGCGAATGCTGCTCCATGGCACGGCAGCGGAGCGGCACCTATAAATCAAACTCATGTTCGTCGAGCTTGAGTCGAGCCAAATCACATTTAGTTTGGCACGGCAGTGGCACGACGCATAAACTAGGCCTTAGGTCCGAATAAGTAGGGGATCCTAATAAGCCAGAAAAATTGTTAAAGATAAATTAAGCGAGGGGTCAGAAGTTTCGGCTAACTATGCAACAACCAACATAAAAAATAAAAAGCCCCAATTAGCATCACTGCATGCAAATACTTTTCGGAATCTTGCCACATGTACAGTATAGTATCTCATTGATCATTTGGGTAACCCAAAAAAAGTACCAACTTTTTGCAGGTTTACATTATAAAATTTGAGCATTTAATAAGCGGGGGCCCAATTAAGAGTGGCAGGTTTGGACAATTTTGTGAAAAAAGTAGGCGGAGGGGATGTTTATTATGACATTTTGGGCTCCCTGTGGAAAGAAAATTGGCCACTTTGGTAAGGGATGCTGCTTATGAAAACAATAGAATCTTTTTGGATCAATATTTGGTGGAAACCGCGGTAAGGCATATTTTTCTCATGGTTTTGAGCAACAAAAGAATCATTTTTGATCAAATTTTGATGCTTTTGTTATTTGACATTGGCTAAGCTGATCTCTTTACGTGAAACTCGATGCTCTGCCCTTTCTATAGCTTAAATATAACAAATAATTCACCTTTTGCTACTTAACCATCTTTCTGTGAAGGTTTCGCTTTTTCTGAAGACGGACTGGGAAGTGATTGCCGTCTTGTTTCCATTGTATATGTCCTTTACGTCACTGTGAAAAACGATTTGTCAGCCTACTACACAATTTCAAATTAAATTTCCACCTCTTCCAATGAGCCTAGGTCTAATAACTGCTTTGATTGTGGTAGTATGAGAGTTACATTTCATAAAATTCGGTCCTAGAAGTTTAAATAAATAGCATTTTATAGAGAAAATTTCGTCCTCTGTTTTCAAATCGAGAAAAAACAACTAAATCAGCATTCGCTAGACTTCTAGGAGCGAGAAACTGAATGCTTATGACAAAGGCAATCAATTTATTGAACTATAAGAATACAGTTTTAGAGAATAAACCTCCTCTTATTTATTGAACTATACGCATACAATTTTAGATACTAAAACTCTTCCTCTTATGATTAAAGTGGTTTTGTTAGGTGACCGAGCTCTCCACTGATAACAAATACATGCTGAAATCCTTATCAAATGTCAGCAACTCAAATTTTAAGTATTCACTCCTGGTTATTACATCCTTCGAGCTAAAACCTTTCCAATTCGATCAAATCTTCTACATTTAAATTTTCCTTGAACTGGAAGTGAAGGGAGCAGAGAAAGGAAAACCCTCGGTCAAATAATGTCGACTTTGGATCATATATATTGCTGCAAGGTCTAGTGGATTTATAGCAGCTTGACCAAAAAGTCTCGACTTTTACTTGCCATCACAACAAACTCTGATAAAAGTTTTGAATGAAATGCACTGCAATGGATTCATTCCAACTAGAATTCGGTTCAATGGCGTCAATCAACAAAGTTATTAAAAAAGAGAAATTATCCAATCTACACATCTCATTTCTGAGCAGGATATATCCTTTCTGTTCTGCAAAACAGCTTGATGGGAAAACTCCTACAATTCTTTTAGCCCGAACACCTGCAAGTTCTTCTAACAACTAAAATTTATTTCTACCGACAGCAAAGGGACACAAGATACTATTTTCAGCACCTGCAAGTGTTTTGCAAAAGTAAAATGTCATTCTGTGGGTTGAAGGCTGAATGACCTTATGATAATATATTATGAAAATGACAACTGATAAATTAGATATATCACAAGTTCCCAATCTTTGGACTAATGCAAAATTGCACAGAAATACTTTTAGTCATTGATTATATTTTGTGGGTTTTAAAGAAAACTGCAAAAATTCGGAAAAAATTGTTCTACACCTGCCAATACTTCAGGTATCGATTCATCCCCATGTATAAGGTATATACCGACTTCATGTTTACCAGTTCTAAATGCAAAACATGGAAGATTCAACTTTTTCGCAACTTTTGTCGTTCATATGATACAATAGGAGCTATTATCAACTTTTAGTTATTCCGCAATTCCTTCAAAACACTTTCCGCTACTCTACTTAGCGTTTTTGCTCATATTTATGGGATTCTATCACCAACAACGATGGTATCTTCACCACTGCCTTTCTGTCTCATTGGCAGCTAATAGCGAAATGATGTTAGAAGATCGGCATTCTCGTTTTCGATATCACATTTCAGTTTCATTAGCTACCTGAAGTCATTGTGAAAGCGGTATACTGTTCCTGGCACTTCGATCGCTAGCCTCAAATTAGCTGCGTTGATTAGGCTTGCAACGGGCCTGAATTTGAAATTCATTAAGTGATGAAGAGCTGTCCGTTCTAGAATTATAGAATAGATAAATCTTTGCTGACATGATTATGTCAATACTGTAAGCAAATAAAAGTGGTATAATTAATGATGACGTAATGCCTCATAGTTATAGCTGAAAGAAATAAAGAGTTAAACTCACCAATATCTTTTTTTGTGTATGGTTCTAAAAACGAAGAAACTCAATGTCAACTCGTAGCTTCATCACAGATTTGTAACACTACTGCCCAAAACATCTAGATAATCGGCTACACAAGCAGACAAATCATAACTAATCATAATCATTACTTGATATCAGTTTCCGACCAAAATCTTTTATACCTACTATGTGAGGAAAGTTCTTACTCATTAACTTTCTCAGCATATTCATTGCATCAAATTGTGAATAAATTTCTTATATCATTTTGTATTGTCAAATGCTTTCGTCTCCCAAGAGGCAAGATGAACCTGACTGCAAAATGAAGCTTATCATTGCTATCAAGGTAGGAGGCTAGATTGAAAATAACAATTTTTGATAAAAATTTGGAAAATGTGTTTTTTATCTGAATAGGCTGTCGCATATCTATACCATAATAAGGCATGCTCAATAATTGGGACTTGTTCCAAGATGTTCTTTAATATGGGCGAAATTGAGCCTAGGGTTGTCGCAGTTTTGAATAAAGCTTATGACATGTTGATGATATCCCCCCTTTTTACCGGTTTGTATTTGGAGTAGTGCCTCCTCTACTATAGGACTCTACATATGGATTAAGAGTTCTTTGTCTCCTCGACCCAGTGGTCCATGTTTTAGCATGTTCGATACGTTTTCTACTGTCAAATGGACACATTTTCCAAAGTAGTATAACAATAGAATGCCTAGTTGCCTAGAGACGCAAGGCATTCCCAATTGTGATTGGTTGCTTCATTGCAACTAATGTCTTCCAGTTGGCCTAACTGTCAATTCACATACCTTATTGGCCCTTTTTATACCTGCCCTTATAACACCAGGCAAGAAATTTGCTCTACCGCCACTTTGGGCCTAATTTACCGGCATTGAAAAATGTAGGCTATTGAAAATTGAAATTCAGAGTAGATCGACTTGAGCTTTTTGCATTACTATTTTGGTTGCATTCCAAATCGCATTTTGTATCACCAACTAGAATTATTTCTTTCTCATCTTGATCGAGAAATTTTAGTTTCTTTCTTAGCTTTTCAAAAGTTTGGATGTCAACCCCAGATTTTGGAGGTCAAAACCAGAATGCAATATATAACGATTTACTGTTCTTTGGGGCAAGTTCAAGAACAAGTAGCTCAAGAGCATCGCTATTCAATTCTATGGAAGTTTCCAAAAATCTTCTTTCTATACATTGCAGCACCTCTTCCATTTAGATTTCGGTCGTTTCTAAAAACTGTGTAACCCGCAGTTGGACAGTGGAATCTGTATCTTTATTATCTAACCTAGTCTCACACAGACCAATAGTGTCAATGCAATTTTCATGGAGCAACATACTCAGCTCATGTCTGTGTTTGTGTAAGGATACAATATCAGGAAACGCTATCTTAAGACCATTTCTTGTCCGTATAGGCCTAGGCCTAGTACTCTCATGAACACTCGAGCAATGACGTCCCTAACAATATCTCATTAATTTAATTAAACTGCTAGCATATTTTCTAGTGCCATCCTCATTAAGGTGTAGACCATCCTTGGCTAGATTAGCAAAATGCATATTATCATTGTCAAATATGTCAAAACCATTGAGATTCAGTTCATTATTAAGGATCCTATGTAATGCAATGATTCAGTGGTTCAAATCTTTATCAGTGCGCTTGAATATGGAGGAAAAAACAATCTTCGGCTCTTTGTTATTCTCTTGCATTTTCAGAAGAGTTTCCAAATCTTCCTTTAATAATTGCTCTGATGATGTTCTGCTCACGTTACTTGTTCCAGGATGAACAATTATAACATTTTTATCTATTTCCCCTGCTTTTGCAACACTCTTAGTCCTCATTGTCCAGTTCTACAATTCGGTTTGGTTGAACAATTCTTCTGGAATTAATCCTTTCACCTGTGAATCACCGACTATCATGACTTTTAATATTTTTCCCGCTACTTCTTTCATCCATGGTTGCTGCTTTCTTTTGCTGATGCTGGCTTTGTCTGGAGCCACTTACAGACTTTTGTCGTTTTCCTTGTTGGTGTTTTTATTGCATTCTCTGGCTTTGCATAGACGGAGATTTTCTTTTGGCCTTGTTTGGTCTCTAGTGTTGCTCTTCCTTTGATTTTTCATTGTTTGATAGTTCAATCGTAGTGCTAATTTGACTCTCTGTATCTTTGTGATGACGATCAGCTTCAGTTATCATCTCAGAGCGAATTTCAAAGGTTTTACATAACGAAGCGATGTCTAACTTACTGTGGAACTTTTGGGAATGTAACAAGTTCTCTGTAAGAATTTGAAGTTCATGGTTTCTAGATTTTAACGATATATTTTCATTCTGAAGATTTTCCGTTTTGTTTCTTTCAGTTTTTAATATAGCATTCAGTTCCTTGATAGAATCTGCCATGCACCCGATGATGTTGACTAGGTTCACGATATCTCTACTTTCAGCTAAAATCTGTGTTCTAGATAATGTCTCTGTAATAAATCAGGGTGGCTGTGTATATGAGATGGAAATAGAGCACGAAAACTACGTGATTCTTTTGAGCAGTTTTGATCATAATGTAAATGGCTAGTCTGTGTTTCCACGCCACTAGGAGTCGAATGGGTTTCAAATGATTCATGGGAATTATCGTTAAATACTACCACACTCACATCTTGTGTTGCACATTTAGCACTGCCTTTCGATACGTAAAATGATTCTTTACCTTGCTTGTTTACCTTAAAATACACAACAGCTTCAGTGAGCAGGTTTTCTATAACCACCATCGCTCTGTTTTGATCTAGACCATATTAGCAAGCAACGTACTTGGCAATAAGTTCTCCATAGGGCCTTTTACGTTGAATCCTTATGGCTGGAATTGCTTCGATAATCGCATCGTTGTATTGATCTTCCATCAGTTAGTTTTAATACAATAATCTTATTACCTATTTGATAAACTAAAGTTTCTCAGTACTATAGTACCAATAACATCCTCACTCAATTATGTCCTCACACAGATTCCAATGATATCTATAAAGACATACAATATCTATAAAGACATTGAAAAGTTGTATGCTACCATTTGTAGATTCAGATGATATCCTAGGGCTTATTCGAATATCTTGTCTAAATAAATGCTACAGCCCTCTATTTAGACATTGCAACGTCAGGGTCATTCCTAGAAAATTTTCTTGGGGGTGCAGGGCTTTTAATTGCCAATGAAATTATCGTGACCGGCTAGACATGTAGGCTACAGGTGAGCATGGGCAAGATTTAAGTAAAAGCATCTGTCATTAAGGTCAAACTTCATATATCAATCCTGAAAAATTTCGGACGGTAAAATTTCGGACGTTTTATCTTAGGATAGAAAATTTCAAGCTAAATTTTAGAGATTATGGACTATTTCACACATATGCATAAGGCACCTTCACATTTTGGTCATTATCATAAACTCAACACAATAGCTACAAAATCTTGATTTTCAGTCTTCTCTTCACAAGTAAAAAGATAGATTCTCGTCCTTTGCTACCTGTTCCTCCATTTATACTACTTGTTTTGGTTTCTCCAGTACAAAATGGTGGTTTGCTCTGCTGGGTTTTCGGACGACTACAAATTTCAGACAATATCACAAGCTCGACATGATAGGAATAACAGAACGCTAATTTCAGCGTTCGTTTCACCAGCACAAGATTTCTGTTCCTTCATTGACTACCCTTTCCTTCTATCACTTACTTAAAGCACTACCCGCTTTTGTATTTCTCGCAGAGAAGGTAGCAACATGCTTTGCGCACTTCTTTCAGATAGCATCTTTTCTGTATTCTTGGAGTAAATATTCAATTAGGTGAAGAAATGATGGATTCCAATTATTTTCGAAATCTACCTCCTCCTTTCACCACAATTTTCCTCCTAGCTCCCTGTGGACTTATTCATTCAGGCAGTTTAAAGGGGAGCTCAGATAAGAGGGGGGCCTAATAAGTATTTTCAAATATGAAGAAATTCTCATTGCTATACCCATATTTTTCTATCTGCAATAAAGCAAGACCTAGGGAGCAGTAGGAACCTATAATCTCCTCTTCAGAGTATGATAGCTCTTTGGAGCATGTAGTCTTAAGGTCCTGCATCGCCTATTCTATATCCTTCTATCAAAACATTCAGCTTCATTGGAAATTTTCCAGCCATTTCTGGTCAAGTTTGACTTCTAATGTTAACTCATGCTTAACAAAGCTAACTATTTTTCAAATTTCTTGCCTCGTTTTGATTCCTAATGATATATATACTGCTATTGAAAAATTTTTCATTCTCCTCCACAATGGTGAAAGATGGTTCACCAATGAGAACTGGCATCCAGAGAAATGCCCCGCAAAACTTCTATGACATGACAACAGAAACGAATTTGGACCGTACAAACTGTTGGACACTGTATATGTCCAAAAAATTTACTGTCCGATATTTTTCGGAATTAATGTGTAAGACTTATAAATGAAGAATATCGTCCTTTTTATGAAGTGCCAGAAGTGAAGCGTTTTCCTAGGTTATGTACTCACTTTCTCAAGGCTGATTGATACCAATAACATTGTATAATGGGTTGGTAAAAAGGGAGCAGATCGTGCAAAACTATAGAGCGAATAATCGTAAAAACCATAATACACGTTGTTTATAAGAAACCTGGCTTAAAGCCTAGTAGCAAAAGCTTCTTAAAAGTTTCTTAATTTAACGACCTAAATGGCAATGAAAGCGCAGAAAAACTTCCATTAGTCTAAAGTTTCCTTGCTCTTTCCCTACACTACAAAAATTTTCTTAAATTTAAGTCTGTCTAGTACTATGTTGCTTACAAGTTAGGTTTATGTTAAATAGTAATAATAATATATAATTCTATAAAGCTGGTTTTTTACATAGTGTGTCGTGAAACAAATTAAGGCAACTAATTAATTAAAACGTATAGCACTGAGTTAATTATTTAAATACTTTGGACCAACTATTTAAAGAAAAGTGTAGTACTGAAAATGAAATTGAGGCATTCTCTTGACCTAAATAAGGTGAATTTCATTATCAGGAAGAAGTTTGGCAAATGCTTGGTACCAATATAAATGCCTCTTAAAATTTCTAAACAGTAGAGTAGCGGTGAAAGTTTTGGACGGTAAAATTATCCAGGATTAATGTAGCTAAACCTAATTATAGAGATATGCATGGTTGCGGAGGAGGAAAATAATAGGCTGAACAGCAGTAGGAAGGAAACAGCTGAACTGGATTGGCATGGCACAGACTTAGAAGTCCAGTTAAAAGCTTGGGCCAACGGTATGTGCCAAAATAATCTTTTAAGATAAGTATTCTTTTGTGAAGTTGTACACAGAAAAAGTTTTGACGTGGCTCTCTCTTGTAGAATAGAATGTAGTTGTCTTTATGAATAATCCTAATACTTAGAAGGATAACTGATCCCTCAGCCGGGCTTAATCGACATTTGAAGATTTAGAACGAAGACGGGTTACAAGCAACACATCTCATCTCATGCCAGTACACTAAGGAAGAGTGAAATTAACTCCAGCTATATAGCAATGGCTACATGGAATGCACTCTGGGAGCAAAATTTGCTTCTCACCCAAAAGGATTGTTATCTATATATTATCTATGCAGTGGGCAGCCAAATCCAAGAATTGGACAGCTAGAGTCTTACTCTGTGATTAGGTTAAAAATTAAATTTTTTCTCAAACAATTTTACCAAGATTGAAAAAGGTTTATATTTGTCATGCAACACAACTCAGAATCTCTGCACGCCATATATCTGTGTTATGATGCTCCTAGATTCTAGATCAGGGTAGACGACAATTGAAAAATCAATAAAAACTACAGTGTACAGCGTTTATGTATACCACCCCGGCGAATAATTAGGGGCAATGCTCCTTCCCTCAGCCTCTATACGGTAGAAAAAGAACTGTGTTTTGGGGAGGAGCCACCAAGAAGTGTTGTCAAATTACGTCCATTACTTTAGCTATAAATGCGATCAAATGTTGAATCTCTGTCGGCAAATTTGCACCACTTTGTGTTGTGAATTGGTAGGGGCCTTTTAGCATGACAATGGTACTAGAAAAGGGAGAAAGAATTAATAAATTTGCTGTCCCAGTTCATAACACAAAGTGGTGCAAATTTGCCGACAGAGATTCAACATTAGATTGATTTCCAGACATACCTTTTGGCCGTGGTTGTGACACCCCACACCACCCAATGGCATGGGCCTATCCAATTCAGGTCCACAAAAGTTGCACGTCTGCTTGAATCATGAGTTGCGAATTATGAAGACAAGACATTACTCTAATCGTATTGCTTTCCTTGCGCAGTTACCTACGTCCTGGCTCTTCAACATCTTTGAAGCCTTACTCCTAGAATGATCTCTCCAATTGTGTTCTCCCAAAACGACCCCTCCAACGCGTTCAACTAGATTTCATATGAAATCTTCTCCATAAATGGTTATCAATCTATTCTATGTCAGAAAACTCTTTGAATGGCATCAGTCAAGCTGTTGACCATGAGATTCAAAGCGCTTTACCTTAGTGCCCTCTATATTATCATGAATGCATTTCAAATAATGGAATGAAATCATTACTAAATATTATCAGTGCTACTATACTGCCGTTCTTCTTCTCTCTGTTTCTCTTTTCTTTCCTTACATTCTAATTCTATTTCATATTGCTCAGGTTTAGCAGCTAATTATGAAATTTCAAAAACTTCCGGGAATAGAACACCAAATAAAATGTTAGAAGAATCTACTTACGTCCTTGTGTTTGCATTTTCCCTACGAACCCTGTATTCTTCAATTTCTCCATATCAACTTGCATTTTTCCAACATCATCTTGCACTTTCACAACATCATCTTGCACTTTTCCAACATCATCTCGCACTTTTTCAACATCATCTCGCACTTTTCCAACATCATCTCGCACTTTTCCAACATCATCTCGCACTTTTTCAACTTTTTCATCGACATTACTAACTTTTTCATTTGCTTTTGCAATGTCTTCTTTCACTTCGGAAGGGAAAAATTTCAAGTAGTCCTATATTAGATACTAAACGTAGCTTGCTTTTCCAATTCCAATTCATATACTCATGCTAATTTAATCAGCTACAATGATGGTAGAAACAATTTAGAAGTCAATGATGCTTGCAAAGTGCAGTAAAAATATCATCAAAATAATTATGACAAAGCACTGATACCATCTAACATTAAAGCTCTTCTTTCTGGCCTTAACACACAGTAGCGGCCCGGTTGGGGGTTAAGGGCTTTGGCCCCCCATGAAGAGTTTGGAATGAGTACTGGAGAAGAGAAAGGGAAATCATGCTAAGTTAATCAGCTACAATGATGGCAGAAATTCTGATCCCCTACCTCTAATCTTCATGTTAGCAATCAAATCTTTACGTTACCAAGATCTTTAGATTGTTAGGGGAAATTCTCTGCCTATCATAGCTGTTTTCATAACAATTATTTTTCAAGTACAAGAACCCAGGGGGGACATCTTTCTCACATCAAGTCAAGAACACCATGGTAGGTCTGAACAAGACCATCATTGTTCTGGATGCAATTCTTGAGAAATATTGACGTCAAAAATTTGTACGACCAATGATGCAATCGTTAGCAGCCAAATCCAGGTCAATTATTAAAGTTATCTATTAATATCAATATGTAATGAACTGGACTGGAAAATCCTCCTAGTGGTCAGACGTTAGCTGCCCCCTGTTAATATATCCTCGACTTCTACCGATCTTATGAAGGTCAGTTCTTTTTCAGCTCAAGGAAATTGATAGCATTAGTTTCCAGATCGCTGGCCATTCATTTTGTATTCTTATGTTAGAAAGTTAGATTAAACTATTTAAACTATTTGAATTTTATATCAAATAGGCTATAGATTCTATCTTTTTAGTTGTAAAGTTCTTAATAACTAAATTTGTAAGTTCTTAATAACAGATTGCCTCTTGAAAAGAGGTAGGACTGAAAATCAACCCTTCATAAATATCAAAAATAAGTAACTTGACTGAATGAAAAACTGGATAAATGAATGATTGAACATGATCATTAGAGATTCTTTACCAAACATGACTTGGGCGTCTGAATGCGCGTCATTTTACCCTAGTAAAACACTTAATCCTGATGCTTTATATGTCTGAATGGTTTGCTTTTACTCTAGATGGTTAAAATCACATCGAAATGAAAGAAATATAACAAGAATTGCATTGACCTACCAGGTGAGCAATAATTTACTTCTGCTGTATCTCCAAATAAGGCAATACCCCCGGAAGTTATGTTGATTGTAGGAGTCTCACCTTGGGCTATAATCAAAACAGATCATGGCATTAACTGTAAAGAGATAGCTTATGTCAGTGATAGTCATTCGGAAAGATGAGGGTAAGGGAGACAAAGTGCCCCTTAGGTGCTATCACGTCAGAGAAATCCCTGTAAAGTCTGTTAGCCAAAGACCAAATACACAATCTTTTAATAAGGAATCCATTTTTTGCCTGATACTGAATATTCTTAAATACTTTTCTTATAACAAAATGAGACACAACAAATACTTCTAAACTACATGGCAAATTCAGCACCGATTAATTTTTTTGACAAGCCAATAAGGGATAGCGCTTACAAAAACTGAAGTAATTGCAAACAATAATACAATCCTACAAACAAAAAATTGCACGCTGAAAACAAAAGATGACCTGCTGAAAACGAAAAATCAAAGCGACGCTAAGAAACGCGTCTTGGAAAATGCAGCTAAATGATAAATTTCAACAGAACAGCCACGACGAGAAACATGTCAGAGAGATATTCTTTCTTCATTATTTAATGCAACACTCCAGAATGCATTAATTCGAGATACCGTAAGACGCAACCGATGTTATTTAAGACAACTAGAGAGACTTTACCTAGGAAATATAGGACGTTTTGAGACATCGTTTCTCTTCTCAGCTAATAAGAAAGTGGCATTAAGGAGTTTTATAGACAAAATTGGGGAAAATAACAAGTGGGAAAACAAGTGGGAAATCAAGGAAAGTAAACTCAAGGGAGACAATCAATGAGGGAATATCAAGTAAATGTCTATATAAGGATATATACCACCAACCAGCGGAAAACACAAATAATTGCCTAAATAAGGAAAGAATAAACTATCAAAACAAGATAACTATTGTTAAAAAGGCTGAAACTAACAAAAGTATTTAACATAACATCAGTTATGTCTTATGGTATGTCGAACTAATGAACTCAGGAACTCTCTTCTCGTCGTGGCTCTTCTGTTGAGATGCTAAGAAAGGTCTAAAAGGCTGTGTGCGCATGTCAGCGGTATGTTATCGCAGGCTCAAATATAGTTTATTCTCCATGTCATGTTTTTAGTTTTGTATTTTCATTAATTTCCGTTAACATGTCTACGATACCAAACAGTTCAGAAAGGGAAATGATAGAACGCTAATTCAACAAGGGTTCCAATTAAATATAGGGTTAAATATAGGGTTTTTAATATTCAGTTCAATATTTCCGATATATATTTTAGTTTTGAAACTGTATATTATGACTTTATTTCTTTCTGTTTTTTACGCAGGACAGGCAGAGAAAACAGCAATACTTTTGTTGAAGCTTCTATCCTCTTTTTTGTTAGTAAGTAATGTAACCTTTCTCCAGCCAGTTGGGCAGAAAATACACATTTTTTTCCAGTCAAACCATGGATTTTGATACAAAATTCAAGCCATTGAAACTGCCGACCGACTATTGTCACAAAGTATTGTGGGACCTTAAAATTTACAATAAATTGGACGTTCCCATATAAGTTCAATGTCTTCTGGTAAACCACTTCCGTAAAGCATCCCCGGAGGGTAAGGATCTACCAACCACCTTGGCAAAAAATAGGGAGAATTTCCAAATTTGGGTGGAATTGTTGAGAAAGGCCAGTCCCATTGGATATTGAACAATATTATCTTTTTAAAACCTTCTTCTGGATAAGATTGTTTTTCAACTAATAATGCCGTTAAGTATTATTAGGCCAAAACATAAAACTCCAGCTTTTCCAGCCAAATTCTGAAAAAGGCTCATTTTCCAGCTTTTCCAGCGTTTCCAGCAGGAATTGATACCTTGTAGCCTAATTGTGATATAATATAGCCAACAACTAGACAGATCTCAAGATCTCGGAGTGATGAAATCAATCATAATAATACATTACAAAACATTGGAAACAAGGTTAATGCACTTTGAAAAGGAAGATTAATTCATAAAATTTTGAGGGGCTGAGCCTCCCAAAATGAAGAAGAATGTTTAAAAGGGGCCTCTGCCACCTGAGCGCCCAGGAAATCACAACCGTACAGGAGGATCTCTAGCAAAATCTTTCCAGCAACGTGCTTGATGCTACAATGTGCTGCAACCACTTTATGGTAACCACCAATGAAAGCAATCCGGGTATAAACACTATTATATAATTTCTGGTCTCACCAAAACCCAAAACACGTGAAAGGAAGGCTAGCCCTCCTCAAATAAAAGCGATGAAGGTATACCTAGGCAAAGAGTGCTAGCCCGCTTAGTAGGGCTAGTCATTCTCCATATAAACAGCGCCTTAATTGGATTAGTCCTTCCCCATATCAACAATGCCATAGGTAAACTATATATATAAGCCTGCAATAAGATACCGCTGACATGCGTACGCAGCCTTTCACACTCTTGTTTGTAGTGCTATATTATATCTTGCAATGATTTCACGTTTAGTAAGCACTGTCCCATCTGGGCCAATGTAGTGGCTGATATCATATTAATGTCATGAAAATTATCATGTCCCAAGCTTCAAAAACATCTATACATCCACACATGTACATAAATTTTGACTTACGAAATTGAATACAAGAAACGGCTGCTGGGTTTCCAGCTACAACCACGCTCCTTTGTGGTGCATTTTCTGCAGTGTCCTCAATTGCGACTAAAAACAAATCATTAAATTTCCTTTTCGTATGGTGCAATACTAAAACATTCACAACAAAAACTTAGCAGATGAAAATGACATTAATCACGTGACAAATATTAAAATTAAGGCAGCGCTAATCGTTGTTAATTAAAGGGGTCATCAACCCAAAAAACATTTTTGGTGTTTTTCATGTTACTTGATAGTGGTTAGATATAAATGGCTGTGGAGTTTTCTTCGAATTTCCAGTTTTAAGCTTAGTACACACTCGTACAGCTACCATTTTCCAAAAAACGAATATTTTTTCTCAGAGAAAGTACGTTGTGAAGTAGTATATACATTGTTCTCAGGTCATGTCACACTGAACACCATTTTCGTAACTCAGAATTCCGACTTGTTTTCTTCTAAGTTCTCGAAAAATCTATTTCGATTGTTGCTCTGTAGTAGGTTCTAGCAACGTTGTTTTGCCAAATCAAATAGCATTGTCTGCACATGATGTCGACTGAGAACCCAAATGGTATGGTTGTTGATCCCAAAGAATTTGCCGTAAGAATGAATACTCACCAAGAATATTTGTGACTTCAAACGAGTACTATCGAGAACTCAGTCAAACGATACTTCAACTGAATTACCTGTATTAGGTTGGAATTATGAAAAAACTAATTGTAAATTTGCAACCATGAGGCCTGGTCATGTCTATTTAATGAATAAAAATTTTGAGTTCAGGCACCTTTAAGTTGATGGTTAACTATGTTTACGTGCTCAGTTTAAAAGCAACCAATGAGCAAAAATTTTCGGTTGCTTATTGTAAATTTCTGGAAAAGTAAAGATAGTGTAGGGTACCTAAATCAAACGGTTAAGCATCATTTCACAACAATATATGGAAGCAATATGAATATTACTTTGAAAAAAACCACAAGAATCAAACAAATTCAAATGAAACGGAGAACTAGGAGTGAAGGCGATTGGTGAAATGAAAATTGAACCTAATCAGGTATATGTTATAAAGAACTAATGCAGGACTGAGAAGAGCATTAACTGAAGATAACTACATTTAAACAAAAAAAGTAGTATACACACTTACGCCATCAGCACATAACACTAGATGATGTGGGATAAATATTTTGACACGAAAAGGCAAGACTTTATTCTACAAGCTCCTCATCTACAATTATAACAAGCATACCTAATTCTCTCTCCTTGTGAGCTTCATCCATACTGCTTTCTGATCCTAGAGAGAAAAACAATGTTAATAAACCTGATGTTGAAAATGTAGTAGATCCAAATAATTAGTGAGGTTAATAATATGACATATTAAGGCTCGAAAGGCTCTTCATCACGCAATTATTAAAAGCATACCAAATTTTCTCTTCTTGTGAGCTTCATCCATATTGCTTTCTGATGCTAGAAAAACATAAAATTTTAATGAACCAGGTATGGAAAATGTAGTAGATCTAAATAACTAGTGAGGTTAATAATAAGACACATTAAAATACGAGAGGCTTTTAATAACACAATTATAAAAACATACCAAATTGTCTCTTCTTGTGAGCTTCATCCATACTGCCTTCTGATGCTAGAAACAAATATAATTTTAACTAACCAGATATGGAAAATGTAGTATTTCACAATAACTAGTGAGGTTAATAATAAGACACGCTAAGGCACAATAGGCTCTTAATAAAACAATTATAAAAAACAAACCCAATTCTCTCTCCTTGTGAGCTTCATCCATACTGCTGGCTAAGGCTAGAAACAAATATAGTGTTAATGAGCCAGATATGGAGAATCTGAATAGATAACTTTAAGACTAATGATGACGTAATCATCAGTGACGTATAGTATTAATTTATACAGAATATAGTCACAGGATATGAATGATGTCAGAACCAGTGGCGGACACTATGCAATCTATTGGGGGGGGGGGCGAAAACACCAAATTTTTGGTGACCAC
>OLMO02000262.1:327682-347593 GCA_900291935.2 Cassiopea xamachana | reverse complement strand
TGAATTGTACTGGGTATTTTAGAAGTATTTGCCGAGTTCTCATTTTGTTATAAGAAAAGTTTTTAAGAATATTCAGTGTCAGGCAAAAAAATGGCTTCCTTATAAAAAGATTTTGTATTTGGTCTTTGGCTAACAGACTTTACAGGGATTTCTCCGACGTGATAGCACCTAAGGGGCACTTTGTCTCCCTTACCCCCTGTTGCCGAATTACTATCACATACATCAGCTATCTCTTTACAGTTAATGCCATGATCTGTTTTGATTGTAGCCCAAGGTGAGACTCCTACAATCAACATAACTTCTGGGGGTATTGCCTTATTTGGAGATATAGCAGCAGTAAATTATTGTTCACCTGGTAGGTCAATGCAATTCTTGTTATATTCCTTTCATTTTGATGTGATTTTAACCATCTAGAGTAAAAGCAAACCATTCAGACATATCAAGGAAAGCATCAGGAGTTAAGTATTGTACTAGGGGAGAATGATGCGCTTCAAGACTCCCAATTCATGTTTGGTAAAGAATCTCTAATGATCATGTTCATTCATTCATTCAGTAATTCATTCATTCATTCATTCATTCATTCATACATACATTCATTCATTCATTCATTCATTGAGTCATTAAGTCAAATTACTCATTTATGATATTTATGAACGGTTGCTTTTCAGTTCTACCCCTTTTTCAAGAGGCAATCTGTTATTAAGGACTTACAAATTAAGTTATTAAGAACTGTACAACTAAAAACATTTTGGTATTTAATGAAGTCAATAGTTTAATCTAGATTTCTTAAATAGGAATACAAAATAAATGGTGTAAGAGTTCCCAGTGATCTGGGAGCTAATGCTATCAATTTCCTTGAGCTGAAAAAGAGCTGACCTTCATAAGATCGATAGAAGTTGAGGATGTATTAACAGGGGGCAGCTAACGACCGAGCACTAAGAGGATTTTCCAGTCCAGTTCAATACATATTGATATTAATAGATAACTTTAATGATTGACCCGGATTTGGATGTTAAAGATTGCATCATTGGTCGTACAAATTTTTGACGTCAATATTTCTCAAGAATTGTATCTAGAACAATGATGATCTTGTTCAGACCTGCCATGGTGTTCTTGACTTGATATGATCCCCCCTGGGTTCTTGTACTTTAGAAATAATTGCTATGCAAATAGCTATGATAGGCAGAGAATTTCCCCCAAACTGTCTAAGGATCTGGGTAACGTAAAAATTTAATGTCTAAAATGAAGATTAGAGGTAGGGGATCAGAATTCAAAGGTGGGCCACTTCTGTAAATAGACGAGTGTCACGTGACAATGATGTATGCAAAAACACGTTAGACCATGGTAGGGAAAAATGTAACCTCTTCAAATTTCATTTGTAAATACATTTTGGATTACCTGTGAACAGTTCTATTGTACAGCAAGGATGAAACTATATAAAATTGTTGGTGGGGTACCCAACCCCAATTTGCTGCTGACAAAGAGGACTTTTCCTGAGTTTTATCAGCAGTATATTGTTGACGAGCACCATTGATTTTTGGCAAATGTGGTATCGACAAGCTAAGTATTAGGGGGGGGGAGGTGAAGCACCCTGTGCACCCCCATGTGGCTACACTCCTGTTGTACAGCAATAAACAAAGTTGAAAAGATAGTTCGTAGTACATTATAGCTACCCTTCAATCTCCTGTTTAAATGGTGTGACACATAATTCCATTCCCTTGTCTATCTGTCATCTACTGCAGTGTCTTTATCTTTCGCGGCTGGAATACACTGTTCAATTCCAGGGTCAAACGAGATGTCTTTATTTACACATTACATTTTTGCCTGACTTAGCACCTTTTCTCTTCTCCAGTACTCCTTCCCAACTCTTCCTTGGGGGGCCAAGGCCCCTACTGTGCGTTAAGGCCAATAAGAAGAGTTTTAATGTTAGGTGGTACCAGTGCTTTGTCATAATTATTTTGATGATATTTTTACTGCACTTTGCAAGTATCATTGATTTATAAATTGTTTCTGCCATCATTGTAGCTGATTAACTTAGCATGAGTATATGAATTGGAATTGGAAAAACAAGCTACGTTTAGTATCTAATATAGTACTACTTGAAATTTTACCTTCAGAAGTGAAAGAAGACATTGAAAGAGCAAATGAAAAAGTTAGTAAAGTCGACGACAAAGTTGAAAGAGTGCGAGATGATGTTAGAAAAATGCAAGTTGATGTGGAGAAATTGAAGAATATAGGGTTCTTAGGGACAATGCAAACACAAGGACGTAAGTAGACTGTTCTAAGATTTTATTTGGTGTTCTATAACTGGAAATTGTTGGAAATTTCATCATTGACCTGAAAAATATGAATCAGAATCAGAATGTAAGGAGAGAAAAGAGAAACAAAGAGAAGAAGAAAGGCAGTATAGTTGCACTGGTAGTAATTAGTAATGATTTCATTCCATTATTTGAAATTCATTCATGATAATATAGAAGGCGCTAAGGTATAGCACTTTGAATCTCATGCTCAACAGCTTGAATGATGCTATTCAAAGAGTTTTGTGAGGTAGAACAGATCGATAAGCATTCATGGAGAAGATTTCATATGAAATCAATTTGAAACCAATGGAGGAGTCGTTTTGGGAGAACATAATTGGAGAGATCATTCTAGGAGTAAGGCTTCAAAATTGCATAGGCCCATGCTGTTGGGTGTTGTGGGGTGTCACAACCCTGGCCAAAAATTCTGTCTGGAAGTCAATCAAATGTTGAATCTCTGTTGGAAAATTTGCACCACTTTGTGTTGTGAAGTAGGGCAACAATTCATTAATTCTCTGTCTCTTTTCTAGTGCCATTTTCATGCTAAAAAGGGCGTTGCTCGCATTTATAGCTAAAGTAATGTATGAGAGTTCGGGAAACGCGCAGTCCTTTTGATCGGCGGTCTAAGGTCCACTCCAAAACACCCTGATCTAGTTCCTCATTCAACGGTTTTCTCTCTCCTCCAGGGAGTCTTTTCTTATTCTTTCCTTGCTTTTCTGTTGCTTGTGCTTGAAGTTGAGTGTGATTATTCACCCAGCGAGCAACCATTCTTCGATCGACATTAAAATTGCGAGCAGCAGAACTTATGGTAAAACTGTTTTGCATGACAAATAACTTTTGATTTAAACGATGCTGTGTAGTTGCGAAGTGTTTTTCCGAAGTGTTTTTCCTTTATGAGAAGTATCCATATCATTTGTATCATCCATGCGAGCCATCTTGTCTGGATCAAACTATCAGTAAACAATACTTTGCTTCTTGTTTTGTATGGTTTTGATTTTTGATTTTGACTTTCAAAAAGATTCGAATCGTCGAATGAAAGAAAAAAATTGTCTTAATCATTGCAATGTAATGTCTTCCTTTCTTTCATTTCTATCTTGATCAGACAACAATGGCACGATCAAGATCACTATCTTTTAAGTACGAAATGCTGTACAAAATCGAATTTACTGGTCCTGTTCAGGGACACCACATCTACAAGGATTGTTGGACACCAGTCATCGGAGAAAAACTCATTTGCAAATTGGATCCAAGAGAAGAAGCAAAAACATATGACAACCATGCACTCGGTGTATATAAGTTTGTAGATTGTGAATCTATTTTAGTAGGGCATGTACCTATCGAACTGTCCCGTCTTTTGTCGTTTTTCCTAACCACTGACATGGAGAAAAAAAAGACTTGCGAGCAGAAGTAACTGGTAAGAGAAAACGTGAAATTGGTCTGGTAGTTCCGGTAAAATACATTGCCACAACGGACGATTTCAAATTTGCGGAAGTTTTGTTGAAAAATCTCAATGAGAAGAAGAAAATTGTAGATATTAACGTTCAGATAACTTGCTTAAAGAAATGTCCTTGTTTCTTTGAAAAGAAAAATGAATGAAAAATACAACGAATTTGCGTGTGTTTAATGTAGTAGATTCCCCTCTTCGCTGTTTTTACCGAAAATTCGAATAAGCGCCCGTGTCTGAAATTTCAAGGATGGGCGCTTATTCTGGATGGGCGCTTATTCACTTTTTTAAGCTTTAGGATGGGCGCTTAATCGGGACGGGCGGTTGATCGAAGATTTACGGTATATATTGATGTTTTACTTCATGATAAAAGAAAACAAGACCGTAATAGAACAATAACTTTTGTATTCATAATGCGAAAGTGAATCTGAAAGTAGCATTAGTACTGAATTGCCTACAAAATGTAAGCCTTACTGAACTTTGAGTCTTTCAATGTTCTAAAATATTCTTATATTGTTTTCTTAATTAAAACAAGAGTGCAGTTGACCATGTTGTATTCTTGTTTTTTCATGCCTCACATGAAGTGCACCATTATAGCTTAAATATGTGACAGTCTTCTCGTTTTGAGCGCTTTCCATTAGAGCACAGCCCCATCCCTGGAAGGGAGAAGAGATTAGAAGAGGCATGCCCCCATCTGGAGGTGAGGGGTGTAAAACTCTCTGAAAACAGTATCAATTGATTAAGACACTTCGGAATTTTTTTCACAGCCAGTCTTAGAAAATTAGATTTAGCTACTTCTGTCAATTTGATATGACAGCCAAAATTCAAAGCACAGACTCCTCCTATCTTATTTATACCTCCTCTCCTTTTATTTAAACCTGTCAAAAATATCCACTCCTATACAGGGATGCTGTAAAAATTTTTGAAGACGACTCCCTTTTAAAATAGTTCCAAGTAAATTCAGTTCATTCCTCAAATTTCCACTGAAGACCAAGTGTTTGCCAGACTGTCACATAATATTATATTGTAAACAAATATTGTAATAAGCTTCAAATGTTATGTAAATAGAAAAATATAAATAAAAGTTTCAATATCATTATAGGGGAGATGAGTGTCCCAAAATCTTCAACGGATTTATCAAGGGGAGCTGTGCCCCTAAGACTACACTCCTGCTTTCCTGGTTATTTCACCCATACATGTGGTGTACTCCTAACATTCTGGATTTTGAAAAGCTGTACGAGAATTTTTTATTGCAAAAAGATCATGTAGTTTTCCAATCATTTTATGAGCTTTCATTTGTTTTTCTTTGATTTTGTTATTTTTTCATGACTTCTGCGATGTTGCGTTTTTTCAGTGAGTTTTTTTATTTTTTTTTGTAATTTTGAGCTAAGTCTACGAAAAATTCAATGATTTGCCCCTCGTAGAAAGGCGCAATAGTTTTCCATCTCATACCGAGCCCCGGAATGTATTTGAAGCAATGTGTTAGAGTGCGCTTGCAACTCTTGAACCAAGTAAGAAAATTATATTAGCATTTCACCCAAATAAATTTTTCATAATTTCAGTTTCTTCATTTGCGGCATTTCAGGCTCCGATGAAGCTAGTGTAAGCCTTTGTTTGAACAACAAGATTGACTTCTACTGCATATTTTCAATGTTGTAACATGAATTCTATGATTGTAGGAGAAGGGGTGGCAAGGGGGATGCAGCCCCCTCTTTTGGGCAGAAATCTGTTTTTTCAGGAAACTTCTCTGAATGAAGAATAGGAACTTCAGGCAACTTTTCTGACTGCTCTCCAGATCTCTTTGGTCTTCATGAGAGACAGTTTACAGCCACCCTAAATCTGAGTTCCTCCCACGGCCATTATGAAGTCTAATAATTGTCTCTTTCATTATAAGATGACATGAAAGCCAAGTACAAGATTGAACATCAAAAGCATGGAATTCATAAAGTGGACTCCAATGGTAGAATTGTTTTGGAAGAAGTGGATGTTGAGGAGTTCGCTGTGAAGTTGAGGATGAGTGACCCAATGCCCGCTACGGAAACACTTAGAGGTGAAGCTGATCGATACTTTGAACAACTAGCAGGTAAGAGAGGGTGTTATATTGAAATGCCTGAATTAATTGACGATAAAAATCGAGTAACATTTGTCACTGGAATTGCTGGGTCGGGTAAGAGCGTAGTTGTAAAACAAATGACTTACAAATGGGCAAATGGTGAGTTGTTTAATGAATTCAAAGTTTGCATCACTTTTGAGTGCAGAGAATTGAATTACTTTGCATTAAATGAAGGCAGTGGGTTAAAAACACATAAAATGATCGTTGAATTTCTTAAAGATAAGTTTGGCTTCTATGTGAAGGACTCCAAAAATACCTTGTTTATAATAGATGGTTTTGATGAGTTGTTTGACAGCAATGACAGTGATTCCATTCTTTCTAAACTGCTTGATCTCAAAAAGTCAAAATATCAAGAGTCAAAGATTATAATCACTGGAAGGCCCCATATAGAAGATATGTTAAAAAAGCATGGTGGTGGAAATATGGGGGGTTTACGAAAAGTTGAAATACTTGGACTGAGCAATGAACAAATTGATGAATATATCCACAAATTTGTATCTTCTGATGAAAATAAAGAAGCAAAAATAAAGAAAGTAAAAGATTCTTCAAAAAGCAGTCTAAAGCTCTGTCATGTCCCACAATTTTTGAACTCAATCTGCTGTGTTGCACTTTTATCAGACGAAACAGAAATTAAAAATGCTGCAGAGTTGTATTGTTGGTCAACCTACCTCATGTTTCGACAGCATGCTGATAGAGATGGGTCACATGACAAAAAAAGTCCTGAAATTTTCAATGAATATTCAAAAGTCTTGTTGGTGCTGAGCAAAATTTGTCATGAATTACTAAATAAAAATTCCATTATTTTTGAGGGAAATATTGAATCACTATTCGGTAACATTGGAAAAGGGAACGAATTTCTTAGCAGTCTTTTTGTTGATGTTTCAGGTGAACTTAATCAGAGAAAGCAATTCAAACATCAAACTCTGATGGAATTTTTTTCAGCTATTTATGTATGCACCGCGAAAGAACATGATGAAATAATTAAGGATATTTTAAAGAAAAGATCATATCAAGTATTATTTTTCTACTGCCAGCTGATGTCAGGGTTAATGTATAAAGGAATTATCAAAAATTTGTTAACAAATGCTTTAAAATTAGAGGAAAGTGATGCAAAGAGCTTTTTTTGCAACATTTTGAAATTAGTGCGCGAATGTGTTAGTGATGAAAATGAATCATTTGAACTGTCGATTGATGTTATTATGTGCTTAATGAATGCAGATGTTATTAGCAAACAAGTCCTTTTATCTATTGTTAATCAATTAAGTTTTAAGAAGGTTGACGGCGGCTTCTACAGCTTCAACAGCATCCGTAAGTGGATTGAAATGATGAAACCATTAACTGTTGATTTCGAATGTTCGAATGATGAACTCAAAAATGAATTTAAAAATGTTCGTTTTGGGCAGTTCGAAGTAAATGAATTGAATGACTTGAAATATGCAAAATATTGTTCTGTTGATGAGATCATTTTGTATGGTGACAATGCAAAGATAACGATGACTGTAAGAGACCTTCGCATGGAAATTGATGGAATTAATGAATGGGTTAAAGTTAAAATGGTACGAATTTGGAATTGCAAATTAGAAGATAAGGATATTGATGATAAAATAACAAAAAGTTCTAAATTGGAATGGTTGGTGGTATACGATTGTTATGTAACTGAAAAGGGTTTCTTTAATTTATGTAAATGGATGATTACAGTTAAAGAGTTTAGAGTAGAGGACATTAAAGAAATGAAAGTTGAGTGGTGGAATGTGTTGGTGGAAGTAATTGTGAATGCAAAGGAGAAGAATGATGGAAATTTGGCATTGAAGAAGTTGGTGATATACAAATGCCCTTTAATGAATGATGAAATAAAGGAAAAGGTGATAACATTTACATTGATTCATAACTACTCCAGCTTTTATTAATTATATGCAAAAGGTTTAATATGGAACATCATTTGCTAACTTTATTTACAATGAAATTCAAACATTTCTGAAATGCAGTTTGAAACCATCTTTGGTTACACATGAAGGTAAATTATGAGAAACAATGAATATTTGATTTCAAGGGTTTGAATTTCATTGTTGTTTTTGTCTATAACATGAAGGAGGATATTTTGGCTTTTTGAATGAATCATTTATGGAAGTGAATGAAAATGGCTTCCTTTTCCTAAGTTCAATTAAAAATAGTAAGGACACATTCAAATGGTAGGCAACATTGAGAGGGTGGGGGGCTATGCACCTGTTTTGTGGCAAATTTTCATGCAATGTGCAGGGGCAGGGGTATCTTGCTATGCTTTTGAGATCTTTGTGGTAAATGCTGTAGTGGAAGTATCTTATGTAAGGGGATCTCTCACAAAAGTGTTACAATACATAACGGGGATGATAAAGCATTACTGGAGCCCCCAATGGGGTGCTGTTAAACAGGCAATACTACCTACTTTTGAATGCATTCTTTGGAAAGGTTAAATTCTTGTGCATTACGAAACAGCAGATTGATGGAAGTCATCCAAATTCAATGGTGTGGCTAAGAAGAACAGCATATTGGTCACTTGCCCTCAAATGGCAAACAACACAATCATAATTCTACACAATAATTGTAGAACTTATTCAAAATATAAATCCTGCAATTGAGCATGTTTGATTGTCTCAAAACGCTGCTTGCTCTCTTGGCCATTACTATGCAACTGCCTATCAAACTTAAGGATTAAAATGACAAAATGCACTTACATTTCCAAGATATGAATTGTATTTTCTATTCTACCATTATATTTACACAGCGTCAACAATTTATCCGCTTTGAGTGAAATACAAATCTATTTGTTAATATCAAGTAATATGTAAAGCAAAGTAATGTTTTTTCCATACTGAATGTCCATACCATTTCCGTTAATTAATTGCAATGTTCAAAAATACCACAATCCATAATACAACTACACGTTTTTTTCATAAGAAAATCATTATTTTGCCTGAGCCTCAATTTTCTTAACATTTCCCGAAATTGAGCCTGAGATTTTCTTACCTTTTTCTTAACTTTTGCTGGAATAAACTGGCTAAAAAGGTTTACACTATCGTTAATAATATTGCATACATGATTTTGAATTCCATCTTTAACATTTTGAAAGCAATAGCGACGAAATACCGATTTTTTGCCTATAAAAACACAAAAGTTTGGAAGTCGAGCTTTGTGATTTTCTTACGATTTTCTTAAGATTTTGACGATTTGAGGCTCATTTTCTTATAAACTTTTTTCTTATAAAAAAAAGTGTATTTCACTAACAATGAACAATTCCATTACGATAACAATCCATTAGAGTTCATTGTATTTGACAGTTTTCCACTGCCGTATTTCTTCGCTCTTTACTTCCAGACTGTATTCTTTGATATGGTGTGCGGAAGCTCACTGTTAGATAACTTCTAGCACATTCATGGATTGATATACTCAAGATATGTGGCCTGGCAAAGGCTCTTTTATGTACAGCAAAAAGTGCTTAGCTAACCAAGCTATAGAGCTTTCACAGAATGAGGCAACCAAGATAGTGTGAGCAAGAAATTCCACAGGCTTCGCAAAGAATGCAGTCTTGTTCAGCTTTTAATATCCAATAGTTTGATATGTTCCATTCATCTTTAAATTCGAGTCCAGTTCAAGACAAATTACTGTTGAGCCACTCAATTGCTACTCTCAGTATTTGAACTGCAGTTAGCGTTCAATATTCTCCCCTGCCGTGTATGTACTGGTATTCCACGACTTTGTCTTCCACATGTTTAAATTCACCTCAAATGCATCTTTGGCAAGACAATTGCCATACTATTCTAGCATTTACTCATTTTTGAGTTATGCTACTTTCCAACATCTCCCCAACTAATTTTCAACTGAAAAAGGTGGCTTCCATGTGAATGCTGTGATTTTATTGCGTAATTGTGCCTGGCGGGAAAAACTGGCCTCGTGTCTAATTTATATCATTGAGTCATGCATGTGTGACGCCATACATTATAGGGCAGTGGATACGGTGAATGCTCGATGTTTTACAGACTGAGGGGGAGAAGGGGTTTTGCTCCTGTCCACGTCTTTTTTGGTATTCCCTATGTTAAACATAATAGTTTTGAAGTACTGCCATTTGCTAAGATTTACTATCATTTTAGCTGTAGATGGAGCCCTCATTGGAATTGAAAATATATGTTACTACTCTTAGGTGCCAAGTAAATTGCCCCCCGTTGTTAAATTTGATTTTCTCCAACCCTCCGCTTTTATTAGGACCCCCCGTTTATTACTGTTGAAGGACATTAATTTTTTTTGCAACCCCCTGAATTCATTTCCCTCTTTATTAGGACTACTTGCGCCCAATTTTTATGGCAAAATAGTGTACTGCTGTATATATTTTAGTTTTATGCTTTATGACAACCTGTTTTTGTTTGCTCGGTCCTTATATAATCATGTAAACTTTTCTCAATTTCCAACCCCCGTTTATGTTGATCCCCTGTGTATTAAACTGAGGAATTTTTTGTAACCCCCTTGCCTATTAGGACCCCCGTCTATTTGGCCCTTGAGAGTAAACATGTAAGCCCGAATATGCAAATTATATTAACTAAATTTCACCCTTGCACGTGCAGATGACTGTCATCAAAAATGAATACTTTACCGAAAGTCATTTTAAGCATACAAAATGAACTCTTGCAAGTGAAGTTGACCGAACAATGAAGAAAATTTTTAATTCAGCCTAGAAATCTTTCCTCTAAGTGGTTTGCTGAAACCAACAAGAGGCTTCTTCGTTTGAAACGGCCCTGTCATTTCAAAATTAGCCGTGCTTCTGTAAGCAGGGTTCATACTCAATACATGAATCAAAATTCCCTGTCTATTCCCTGACTGGCAGTCAAAAACACTAACTTTTTCCCTGACCCCCATTTCACATATTTACAAAACGAAATAAATGAAATGGAGCCTAATAGATAGGTAATGCACATAAAATTCTATAATGACTAAACGAAATTTGGAATCACGAATTACAGGTTGTTTTATAAGAAAATGGTTTATAAGAAAGTAGTACTCAGCTGCTCAATCAAAATGTTAAGAGAGTTCAGAACTAGATTCTTGAGACATAACAAACATCTTTAGTGTTCGTATATTTTAAATTCGATTTATCTCTGTACAAAATGTCATGCATGGGATGTTGGCTACCCTCTAATAGTTTAACTTTTGTAACTTACTAAGATTTATCATTATTTCAAGTGGACATGGAGCCTTTTTCATTTAACGTGCATACGCAAAACATGGGAATTCAAAAAGGTTTTCTAAGACAGTGTTAAGAAAGTTCGGATACTGGAATTGTGAAGAAGGCCTAAAAAGGCTTTCTTATAAAACAGAAAACGCGTGTTAAATGTGAACTCAACAATGTAGGATTTATGTTGCTTTTCATATTCTAATTGCGACATTTTTAGGCTTAAAACAACCGGAAGTGACGTTCAAGTAAACACTTAATTTTCGCTTTGTTGTTCGTTTTCCAGAAATTTTTATATAGATACACATTCTTGGGTATTTCCTACATTTTCAAATGCTCTAAAGAGCGTAGCTAGCAACACGCTTTCTAGGAGCAGGGACTTTAGATCCCCGTATTTAGAATCTTGGTTATTCCCTATAACAGATCATGTTTTACATGCGTTGATAGATGTCATCATGACTTACTATTATAAAATCATAAACAGAGACCTTGCACACATTTCCAAAAACTGTTTCAAGCATACAATCGACTATTTTCATGCTCAATCTTTTTAGGCTGATGTGCCTCTTGACTTGAAAAAATTTTGTATGAATTTTATAGATGCAGTAAATGTGTAAAAGTCAAATGAAATTTCAGCCATGATTAGGATCTATCCTTGCACTACCCCACAAACTGGTTTCACAGTGCACCGCTTACAAACTTATCCGTTTTTGTAGGTATCTGTCAACCGTTCATACTGCTCTGTGTTTGTACAAAATTCAGTACAGAAATATGCGTTTTTGTGCATTCATATTGCTCACAGCAACGGAGGGCAAATATCCGTTTCTGTGGTTTGAATCCTTGTCAACTGCGGTTTTCTAGTCAAACATCCTTTCTTATTGTTCACACTCATCTGCTACGTCCAAAGAAAGCCTCCGTGTTTGTAAATATCCACTTTCAGTGGCATTTTTGTAAACCTGTGTTTTTGTGCGTTTTTGTGCGAAGAAATGTGAATGATTTCACAAAAACGGAGGTTTACATCTACGGTTTTGTACATTTTGCTTTAGAATCGCCCATAAATCTCATGTATATTATATAGCAGGGTCTGGTCTGTGTTCTTGGCTACCTAACGGTAAACATAATATGATTGATCTGAAATCTTACGTTGCTGTCACGTTACTTGGTCAGGTAATAAATTTCGGATTGGCTTCCCTTCTGCACTATTATTTTGTGTCCAGAATAGTTTTGATCCTGCTACGAAAGCGGATTAGTTGTGGTCTACTACGGATCCAAAGCGTGCCAGCGCTGTATAAATGCTTCAATATGAGGAAAGCTAATTCTCTAGAAGCAATGCATTACCTCCCGTGTTCATGCTCATGCCAAGAATGCTAAGTGGATCTGGTACACTGAAAAATGAGAAGGGTTAACAGAACAATGTTCATTGTGTACAATGTAAAAGACCTTGATCTGTAAGAAAAATGTATTGGATGAAATCTGAACCAGTGCAGTGTAAACGTAGCCTTAGAGGTCCATTTACATTTCTCGCTAGCATATCAAAGACTTTATCCACTGTTGCTTTTTTCAAATGGGATGTAGCTCTATATTCAAAGAGGCATTTCCAGATCTGTGAGGTGTGGTTTTAAAAATGGTTAAAAGCCTTTGTCCTTCAACCCATACCCCCTTTTTTTGTCATAATTGCTGTATACTGCGAAAGGACCTTGCCACCTGCCCCCAGCCTCCCACTCAGTATAGGCCCTGTATCCCTATTCAATATATGCCCTGCATCCCTATTCAATAATTTTTGACATAAACACCAGCCTCTACCCCATGTAATTAGCAGATATAGAATTTATTTTGCCTTGACTGTCATGTCCTCCATGTATTGGCACAAAAGGTAAATAACAGCTAGTGCCGGCAAGGAAGAAAGGAGGGACAAAGTATACTGGTACCTCAAGTTCCAGAGGCCTCATAGCTCTCAAGAAAAACCTAGTTTCTACCGATTTAGTTGCCATACCCTATACTTTTCTGCACTCTTCCCTCGAAAGGAGCTTCGCAGTTCTCTTTTTTCCCAAAACCTCAGAAGTCTCTCGGTGAAATTGTTTGATACTTGGCCCTTACATTTTTCAACAAGCTTTTCAGTTGTCCTAGACGATGTCATTGTATACTTTGAATCTGGGGCAAGCCTCTGGATACTCAGTAACCATCCAATGCTTTTGTGATCAATGCCTCTCAATACTTGTTTCCTCCCTGATGTGCTGGTAATGGCCCTGCTTTGCATCATGATAAAGCATTACGTCGCAAGAAATTTAAAGACTTTTTTATCAAACGTTTTCTTCTGTGTTGCCTTGACATGAAGGCGAAGGTCGGGTGTGCAGTTGTCCAACACCCCGAAATGCAAAGTTTCCCTACGCTAATGCTACAAATTGTGTCATTAAGTCTGTTAATGGAATTAGGATCCTGTTGGTATTCTATATTTACTTATCAGTCCATATAATATCAGACTTGAGGCTTCACTGTGCCTCTCTACTGACGACTACACTTTAATTCGTTCTTGTAGATAGTGCAATGTGGCATAACACTAATTTATGAGGGTGAAATATTGACACCAGTAAGTTGCATAGATTGTGTATTTGTTGTAATCGCTGACCATTCCAGATTAGGAGTATCTCTTCTTATATACATTCACACGACCCGTCTTCTGTATCCATTATCGTATCTGCTTTTGTAAATGTTGTTTACTTTTGATATATATGTGCCATTGTCTTACATTAATAGACCTTTCCCATTTTTACGTCATATGCAACAAGGTGCGCGATGCATTGTGGTAGTTGTAGTCACGGTCAAATGTAATGCGTCCTCTACAACCAGTGAGTTGCGTAGATTGTGTATATGGTGTAATGGATGACCATTCTGCATAACCTCTTGTATACATTCACCCGACCCGTATTCCATAATATCCATTATTGTATCTGTTTTTATAAATAAGTGTTTACTTTTGATATATATGTGCCATTGTCTTACATTAATTAGTAACTCTTTGTGTGTTTTCCCATCCCACAGCCTCAGTTGAATTAGATTTGATTTGCTTCCATCTTTAGCATTCATTCAAAGCTAAATTTTGCATATTGTCAGCATTTCTTATTATGACTCTTTAATATTGCATGTGTTTGTTCATTATGTTTTCCCCTTTCTGTGTTTACGTTTATCTCACATTCTATATTGGATAGACAACTGCTATGCATTACATCATTTCATTGCATTCTCTTTCTCTAATTCAGCCAAGGAATCGACGCTGTACGCTCATGTAATGATGTCACTCAAACTCCTATGCGTAAGTGAATCTGTCTTTATTTTCCGTAATGGATGCCATGCCCTTAGACAGCTAAACTTGATTGAGAGGGAGGAGGGTACAGATATAGAAATAAAGGTAAGAACCGGAGTAGAGTTTGTATGTCGTGCATCAGTGCCAATAGATGACACAGTATATCTTAAAACATTATTTTTCGTAGGTATTCCGCGAGAAAATGGGGATCTAGTGGGGATTGCTTTCAGAAAAATGTTCGAGGTAACACCCTCTGGAAAGTTGGAAAGTGCTCTTGTAGGAGCTTTCATCATTGATTTTCATGTTTACATAGAGAAACTGGTGCCTTTTCCTAGTTTTATCAAAATTTAAAGATTTAGAACGAAAACATAAAAGACAGCCAACTTTTTCTTCTTGTCATTAACTGCATGTGCACTAACGAGATAAGCAAAAAAATAATCTATTACTAGTTAATCGAGGAAAAGACATTTCTTATGCAGTATCGAAGGGGGTATTATGGAATGCACAATGCTATACGGAATGCACAATGCCCTATTCCTCAAAAGGGTCCCCATCTACACAGGCAGAAATTCCTACAACAGTTTTAACAAGATTGCAAAAGGTTTCCAATTTTTGATACAACAAAAACAGGATGTCGGTATAAATCAGTTGAAAATGATTAAAGTATGTTGAGGCGTACTTCTATATACAACCTTGGTAAATTATTGGGGCACTGCCCCCTACCTTCACCCTAGTGTCTACGGGCCTCATAGATCGCTATTGGTTTCGTGAGCATCAGTCATTTATATGCGATTCATTTAGCATTTAGAAGATATTTGTGATGTTTTTCCCTTACATTTTAATGTTGTCCAAGAATGAAGTGTTTCACGTGTTTCTCCTTTGTGTATTGATGTAGGCAATAGATACAAATGATTATGTACTTTTTGCCTTTTAGTAATCTGCGGTTCTTTTTCACTACTTGTACCCCTGTGTTTCACTACCCTAATTTTCTGATGTAATTATTGCCATCCTTAGCCTCCTTTCCATGAATTTTGTAAATCTTTCTGTTCATACTGAACTCACGAAGGCCAAATTTTATGCCATTTAATATTCTTTTAGACACCTCCTTCTCATATTCATTTGTATTTCAGATACCTCCTCTGCAGCCAAGAAAGTGTTGTTGTGTATGCAGTTGTAGAGACATCCTCTGGTGTATGTCATATTTCATCATTTATAAACATTAAGTATTAACTATTAAGAGACAGTTCATTATATAGTAAGCCTTCATCATTTATCTTTTAAGTATTTTAAATGTGTAACTCTTTCTGTATCCAACACCTCACCTGAGCTCAGGTGACATGGTAGCTGCGCAAGAACACTGTCTCCTGGGAACTCACTGTTGTGAAATTTTGCTTAATTTTCATAAGTTTTTATAAATCTCGAGCTTATTGTTAAGCTATGAATTTTGTGGCTCATGTATGTATGTTACAGAGCCTTCTCAGGGGGAGGGTGCTTTCACATCCCAGGGAAGCTTTTTATCCATAAGTCTTGTTTCTTATCCACAAATTGCGTATTGTCTAGTTTTTCAAGACAATCGGCGAATATCTTAGATGCCACGCCCATTTTTTGCAAGGTTTTATTTAGACCCCACAGGTCTTAGTTTGGTGATAGCCCTGGTATTTTTTGCCAGATATTAGATTTTCTGGTATTGTTAGTAAAGAGCTTAGCCTATGTCAGCTGAATTGAATTACTCCAGAATGTAAGACAACTATATGGAATTGGGGTACAGGGTTTACTCTAGTTCGGTTGCAAGTTATTCAACACATCTCTTGTGTATGGAATAAATCATTTGCATAATTTTCTCACCCTTTCTAGACTGGGATACCGTATTGAACTGTAGAAGTATATAAGGTAGTAGTATTTAAGGTAGTAGCTGTTGTACACTATTTCATAAGTATTGCTTAAGTTTACATCCTTTAGAGCTTGTTTAGTGGCCTATTCCTTGTATTATTGCCTATGTTGGCATCAAGTATTCGTGTGTGCATTATCCCTCACCTGTGTACTTACTGTTTGGAGCCGTTCACATATTACGTCACATTAATTTTTGGCATTTTTAGATACCCACCTACCTCTTATCATGTTTTGCTGCAAATTCAAATGTACCCACCAAACTCCTAAAGTGTAGCGTTACATTATTATAGGATATTTTTCTGCTTTCGTAAAAATGCGTTTATTATCAAAATGGCATCAAAATCGAATTACCAAATCATTTTTTGAATCGAAGGCCAATCTGTTTTAAAAAGGAGTCGGACTATTTTCGGGAAAATATGCTAAGTATCAATTTTTTTAAAAGGTGTGACATTACACTCCAAAACGAACCCACCCACACGTTGTCACACTTCGTCACAAAAATTAAAAGCTACCCCTATCAGTCTTGAGTGACGTAATATTTGAATGGACTCCTGTCAGGTTATGCAAGTGTTGCTGTAAATGTAGATACCCAATTTTCACATGGTGCTCATTAGGGCCGCAGCATATATGCCGTAGAATAGTTAAAACAGTAGAAAGGTGCATTTTTCCTTTCAGTTCAGCCCCTTTGCTACAAGATTCTATGTTGTACTTGAGTAGACCATTTGAATGCAGGCACAAGCTAAGTTGTGAAATTACTTCAATTGATCTAAGAAATGTTGAATTCTATGGGGCATGGATCTATTTTCAATGAGTAGAAGTAAAAAATAGAGCAGGCCTACGGAACTAGAGGCTCATGCGTCACTGGTGGCATATTTGGTCATGGGAAGTAGCGAACAGCAAGAACACTCAAAATTGAAGGAGAAAAGAGGAAACGAATCATATTACAAATATTTGGAGAATACTAACTAGGAGTGATTTTCCGAGCTCCAAACTTTTAAATCAATGCCACCATTAGGAACTGCTCCTAATCTTCATTGATTCTTCATAAGAAAGTGCTCAATACCAGGCCTTATCAACTACAATTTGTTAAGCGCTATTATGGCAATGTTATTAAGCAAACAGCGCCACAGTTGAAAGCTATACCTGTACGTTGAAGGTAACGGAAAAGACCCTGCGGAACAGGTGTAAAGTTACAAGTTTTATAAGTGACCTTCGTATTTATAGCAACTGGGGGCGCGAAGTATTTTTTCTATCCATGACGTGGGGACCTAGCAAAAGTTAATTGAAAGGTACTGGTTTGGACAAATGACTAGAGAAGCCCACAATGAACACTAGCTAGGCCAATTGAGGGTATTATTAAAAATAACGAAAGGTACATTTGCAGCAGCAAAAGAAGGCCATAAAATCATAGTATTATCATTTGTAGCATTTGTCAATTACCATTATTAGCAATAGAAACTTACTTTGTATGATCATTACATTCACTGAAAGCACATACTATGTTCCTTTTTTCTTTGTTTTCTGTAATTCTTCTACACATTCAGTGACAAAGTAAAGTGTTCTGCCTCTCCTGCCCGATAGGACAAAATGCTTTCAAATTTCATTTTCATAAGACAGACTAATCAACTCGAATAGAGAATTGAGTTTTCAGACATAAAGTGATCTATTTATGGCCTTATCATTGATTAAAAAGCTCTTTCAGAACACCAAAGGTTCTGATATTTCATCAAACAGTGCTGCTACACGCTATTTTATAAGAAACAAATATTTGTTGTGGTTTAATGAGAAATTTTCTTGCAAAAACAGTTTCTTCAAGTTAATGTTTGAAACTCAGTCCACCTACGATTCTTAATTGTTTCTTAATTTTTATCTGAATCTCAGCCTGATGTTTTGGGTTAAAATCTTTCTTGCAAAAAATGACCGTAAATCATCAGCCACGTAAACCTCCAAAGGAGAAGCCAGTGGTGATTTCGAAAAGTTTTAATATAGAGGGCTGTAGGTGCAACGCATATTACCAAAGATGCAGATATGATAATTTCGTTTAATTATGACATACTACAGCTAGCAATTAGGAATATTTCAATGATTTTGTAGCAGTGAAAATTTCAACTTTGCAATAATCTCTCCCTTTTGCTTCCCAAAATAACAGGTAGGAGGACATATATATATATATATATATATATATATATATATATATATATATATATATATATATATATATATATATATATATATATATATATATGGATTCCACTATGATCCAGTTCTCTAAATAGCCTCATAAACACAACATCTCATCAAAACGAATCCTAAATCTATCTTGTCTACTCAGCACTCTCTTTTCTCAACTCTAATATTGGCATGCAACTAAGCTCCTTCCCAGACCTCTCCACAACTGTTTTTCCTAGGAAGACTCTTCAAGACCTATGTCAATACGCTCTTTCAAAAACGGTTGCCGGGGGGGGGGGATTGGGTGACATCGTTCAACAAAGTATAAAAGCTTTTCTACCTGCACAAAAACAGCTTATAAACTTTATTATATAACAAGATAGGTAAATATGAAGAGGATACTTGATAGTATTTTCATTTTATGGAATGAAATTCTGTTGTACGATAGTGCGTGAAAGCTACAACTAATCCCAATTTTTCATGAGCTGTAATTTTCAAGGCCTTACACTTACATAGAACTGGAAACGAACTAAAACATTCAGACAAGACATCATTCTAGACACATTATATTTTCCCGCAATGCTAGACCAGAATAGGGTGACCAATACTACTCTAGTAGCTTAGAAAAATATAACTTGCTTTGCTTTTAAGTAGAAATATTTGTGATCCCCTGGTAATAGCTGTACTCTTCTTCAGCTTTCACCATTTATCGTGTTTCAAATCATATGTCATCATTGACAGCAGAAAAGACTCAACTATGACTATATAAGCGTTGACTATCTGTAACCAAGTCCATATTATCAAAGATGCAGATATGATAATTTTGTTTAATTATGAGATGCTGTAGCTGGCAATTAGGAATATTTCAATAATTATGTAGCAATGTTTCACTTTTGTTCCCCAACATGACAGCTAGGAGGGTCGTTTGCTCCTTTGCCTCTCTCCCAGCATCCCTGATCCTAGGGTACCAAGCGTTCCCAAAATAATAGTTAATGATATATATGAATAATGTACTGCCAAAGCAGGCTTTCTATTAGTATACTGCAAATTCGCCGACAAGATGAATGCTTAAGGGGGGTTTGGCATTCACCCCCAATCCCCTCCATATGGCTACGTCCATCCTACTAACAAACAAAAAGAGAAAAAGACGGGAAACACTGTGATCAACTTTTCTGCAAGTATTCGATCATTTTGAGAGAAGTAATTGTAAAATTATATATATATATATATATATATATATATATATATATATATATATATATATATATATATATATATATATATATATATATATATATATATATATATATATAATTTGGAGAAGTCCATCATAATCTTATAAAAAGTGTCCTTGATTACCATCACATCCCTGATACAATCCAAAACCTTGTTGTTAGTCTATATAATGACTTTAATTCCTGTATTATCTCAGAAAACTTCTCAACTCCAGCTATTCCTTTTAAGCGTGGAGTGCTCCAGGGGGACTGCTTGAGCCCCCTT
>OLMO02000262.1:285013-296205 GCA_900291935.2 Cassiopea xamachana | reverse complement strand
TCGTCATCATGCAAAGACCTTACTTCAATCACACCTCTTTCTGGCTCAAGTAGAACCATGACACACAATATGGAACATAAAACTCCTAATCCTGGTGACACCTTGGCGAAAGAAAGCAAGTTCTTTAAAACTGCAGCTTATTTCTCTAATGACTACTCAATGATTTTCTCAATTAAGCAAATGAAATGATCAACGATATAACGTATCTAGGTTTTCACATAAATATTCAACTAAAATGGGACAAACATATCGACACTATCAAGACCGAGGCTAATCGATCCATTGGACTAATGAAGTATGCTAAGAAATATCTTCTATCTGATGTGTTCAACAAAATGCATAGAGGAATTGTTGAGCCTCGTTTGAGTTGCTGTTGCTCCGTCTGGGGCTGCTGCAGTGAATCCAAAATTAGCGCTTTGCAAAAAATCTAAAATAGAGCTTCAAGAGTTGTAACAAATAGCCCAAATGATGCCTTTGCTTCTCCACTAATTCAGAAGCATGGTTGGTCAACAATCGATACACTTGTAAAAAAGAGACTGCCACTCTGATTTACAATTCTCTGAATTCATTTGCATCTGATTGTTTGAGAAATTTCTTCATAAAATGTTTGGATGCAAGAGAATGGTTTCTGCGCTCATCAGATAATGATGTTAGGATACCGTTACTGAAACGATCAATGGTCAAAAGGCGTTTTATCTTCACGGTGCAAAGCTCTGGAATAGTTTGGAAAGAGAAACAAAATTGGCACCCTTACTGAAAATATTTAAAGAACAACTTTTGAAGGGGTTATAGCCTTAATTTCAGTTTTAATTTCTTTTTTATAGATTTTGTACTAAATTATATTGTAAAGCTGCAGAAAAAATCCATCAGAGAAATCCTGGAATTACCTCCCTGGGGACTCATTTATTTTCTGGACTTTTCCATGGAGCCTTATTCAAGGGGGCTTGCTTGAAAATTTTTTCCTGTAGTCGGTGACATTCCATCTGAAATCCTTGTAGCAATGAACTGTTTCTTTGATGCCAATTAGCCAAATATGGAGTACGTCAGGGTTTAATTGCTTCATTGATGCTAATAGCGTAAGNGCAATTAAATGTTTTTACATGACATACGACCTTTCGTAAATTAGTTGTAATTACTTGATGAAAATTGACATTTGTAGCATCAATGTAGTCTACACTCTTCTTTCATAAGAGCCAGTAAAATTGAGGTTCAGACTAATTCTGAGGCTGAATCGTTCTTAATTTGTTCTTAAATTCAAAAATAAATAGATTCAGAAATAAATAGATAGTCAAAATCAAAGGAAAGATTGGATGTTTTGATTGATTGACAGCCCATTAGCAACATGTTACATCTGAAATGGTATCTCCTGCATATCAAAGTGTTTATTGAAAAAAACTTTATAAATAATTATAAATAGAAAATGTTCGTACAATATCAAAATTCGCTAGGGGCAGCTAATTCGCGAAAAACAAAGAGGAGAAGTGACAAAGTTGACAATATGCTCCCCGCGGACCCCCTAGCAAGTGTACATATAGCGCAACTGGCGAACTAGGAAATCATAACACATTCCGAGTTATGTATTGTAAGCTCATTTTCTGCGCAGAAAAGGGGGACAATAACAGTGGCGGACACAGGCCTTGTCATGAGCAAAATACTGCGTTTGCGACAATTAACACACGCGAATGGCTTTGCGTGTGTGATCACACTGCTAATAAAATCTTTATATACGCACGCTTAGATCAAATCAAGAAACAAAGAAAAGAATCGTAAGACGAAACAAAGAAAGGATCAATAAAAAAGTTGTCAAAACAAGAAAACTACGATAGCATAAACGACAAACTTAAAAGCAATTCCACATCATCAGAGTAAACGCTGCTCTTGAAAGTCGCAAGTAAGGGATGATTGTAGTCAACATGCTTTGGTGGAAAGTATGAAGATAAGTAAAAGGTCATTGCCTTTCCAAAAAATGAAACTGGAATTTGAAATCACCAGAAAACGCTCAAGAGCACCTATTTGCCAGTGCGATCAATTGCACGCGCAAATTGATATGAGCGTGCGATCGCACGCGCTAAATGTCAAAGCCGTCGGATAGTTGGAGGTGAAGGTGTGGCTACCCCCAACAACTTGGACAAGTGTGACAAAGCTTGATAAGTAGTGGCTCACAGGAAGCAATAAATAACAATGTGCAAGCCAGCTTCATGTCATGAGAGTGCTTTGGTGTACATGCGCAGGACAGTGAAAAGGCAGAGGCACCATTTCTAGTAGCAAACAGGCGTAGCTTTGGTATACAGACACGGTTGGTGCTGGTCTCTTCCTTGTTTGCTCTAAGTCACCAGAATTGAATGAAAGCAGGTTTGGGGGTCAGCTTTTCCTTCTCAGCACAAAAAAAACAGTGATTAAATAAATTTATTTCCTATTTTGCAAAAGGGCATTTTCTGATGTTCTAATGGGTATGGCACAAATTTATTTCCACGCCATTTGCATGCTTTCACAGCAATGGAATTCCAACTACTTTGCTTTATTTAGGAACCATGCTTGTCAGACTGTACAGCATAAATTAAACATAGGTTTTTGCTCCCACCCCAAAATACCAAACTGTTTGCCACTGGACAATAGCTTTTTCTGCAAATAAATAAGAATATAAGCTCTTCTGATGATTTCCAAATGTTTAAGTCTCAATATTTTGGTTGGGACTAAATGCAAATGTAATATGGTTTTAACAAGGGGGCACCAAATTTCACCTTTCCCCCAAGGCATTCTATGCCACTACACCACTGCTGCTAATAAAATAGATTTTTTCAGAAATTCAGGATTCTCAGCCCCCCCCTAGAAATCTAGCCCCACAGCACCAGTGGGCAAGTTTGTCCAGTTAAGTGACAATGAGCATCAATGCAATTCAGAAGTCAGGATATCCACACATTCTGTGGTCATTGCTACTTAAACAGCCTGTACCTCAGTATTTAAACCAGTGCTTCTCAACCGGGGTGCACATGCACCCCTTGGGGTGAATTTGAGAAACTGAGGGGTGAAACTTTGAAAAAGGGGGAATTGGGGGTGAATTATACATAAAGGGGTGAAGTTGTAATTGGGCAGACAGTTTGTTGTCAGCTGTATAATACGGGTTTGCTGTCATTTCAGATTGTTATAAATCGCGACCTATGGCTAGAATTAACAAAGCTAGTACCGAGTATAAAAACTCTTATTGATTGACATCAAGCCCAAGGCTCGAATCGATAATTTTGTTATTTGCTTTTAGTAATAACTTATTACAGACAAAAATAACATCCATTTGTTAAAATACAGTATTTGTGCTTTTTTATAGTATACACCCTATGTCATTATCTCCTAGTTTTAATTTTCTACAATATGACGATTTGTCATGGTGGGGGTGAATAGCTGAGAATTATTTCTTAAAGGGGTGAAGTGGATCAAAAAGGTTGAGAAGCACTGATTTAAACTCTGATTTAAATCCTGATGCTCTGCACTACAATGAAACTGAATATGCAATAAAAAAATGAAAATTAACTGTATTGTGAAAACAAGACAATTATAAAAGGTACTGCTGTTGAAAATTTTTATCAGTAGTATCATGGAAGTTATTAATCATAATTCTTACCCTTAATGCCCATCTCCAGCTGTCCATTAATTGTGCTGCTTTTGAACCAACAATATAGCCCAAACCACTAAATAAATAAGAGAGCAAATAAATCTAATAAATGTGTTTACCAGTTAAATATTTTTTGTCCTCTCTAGTGCTCCCTTCCACATTCTTACTTATTCATTTATGCTTCCTTCCATGTCAGTCTTATCACTTGTTCATTAATCCATTCTATGGTATTAATTTGTACCCATTTATATAATATCCTCATACTGAAGATGACTCAATTATGAGTTGAAATGTTTAAGCCGAATCCAACTGTCTGAGTAGTATTGTTTACGTCAGTTCAACTTGAATAGTTATTTAATGGAATAGTCTTCATAAGTCAGTTAAATGGAATAGTCCTCATGCAATTGTTTATTACCCAGGATCAGTTGTCAGTATCGATAAAAAAATAAGNGTGGATTCTTTTTGTCATCTTTCTGCTTCTTCAACAGATAAATCTAAACAACATAAACACTAATTCTACATTACTATTAAAAATTACAACACAAGACATATGAAATGAGGGAAAAGAAGCCAATTATAGCAGAAGCACTCTCAAAATGTTTGCTACAAATCAGCCCATTAGCTCCATCCCATTCCAAAATCTGCAAATCATCCACAGCTCATGAAAACAGGCAGCAAAAATTGCATCTATATAATGCAATAGCAAATGTACTATGATCCAATAAAACATAAATGTATGTTTCTTATTATTGTTTATCAAAAAAGTTGAGCACTTACCTTCCACAGGGGATTGCAAAATAGAAAAGAGATAATGCTTTTGTTCTTTTGTCTCCAACAAAAATATCAGCAATGATTGTGGGTGCCACTGTTGAATAACTTGCTTCACCAATTCCCACAAGACCTCTTATGACAAAGAACCAAACAACATGCTGAAAAAATAGAAAATGAAATAAAACATTTACAACTGAAATAACAACAACAAAAGTTGTATATTTCCAAAATCTTATTTTTGTGCCACATCAAAGGGCATTGGCAGGGCTTTCTATAAAGCTATCTTTCACAATTCTAACATATTTTTACAATTTTTCCTTTTATGAGTTGATCTATAAATATTGTTCTTCTTCTTGTTCTTATTCCTCTTTTTCTCTTCCTTTAAATTTGCTGGCAATTCCAAAATGTCTAAGTTTACTTTTCCTCACCATATGCATGAAAAAACAATTTGTCTGTTCAAATGGTTATAAGGAACCAGTCATTTTCTGATAAATTAAGGCTATGCTCATAAATTGTGATAACACCTCAGGGTTGGTTAAGATGATTTTTCAGCAAGAAATCATTTCTCTTGGTACCAATGCCTCTGTAAATAATGAACAGTCCTAAATTATAAATGGTTCCTAAATCTTTTTGAGCTTGTAAGCTAGATGCCATTACAAGCAGCAGAATAAGGGCCTGGCCCTTTATCCATAACATGATGTCTATTTTACTGGTTTGGAGGCACTCTATATAATACAATACCCCATATCATAGCTCTCCATGTGAATGATACCACACTGTAACAAATCATGCTACCTTACCTCCCTCTAGTTATGTAAGGGATTAAATGTCCATTGTACAGCTATTTTTTATTGTACATTGTAAAAGTGAAGAAAAAAAATGAAGAAATATGGCAACTGACTTTATTATCTATAAAAGATCCTGCCAATGTCATTCCACTCCAAAAACATATTCCAATTGCTATTACATATTTTCTTGGGAATCGATCTCCAAGATACCCAAAAAGAGGTGCAAATAACATGTAGCTACAAGTGAATGTTGTCTGCAACAATCCAGCCTCTTTGTCATTCAGTTTGAAGTAATCCTTTAGTTTTGGTAAAACACCTTAAACAAAGAGAACACAGATATATTGGATAAAATAAATTACCTTAAATTATCATAAATTATCTTTTGTATATAGATTAAGAAGAATTTCAAATTTCAAGGTTGGTACAGGCATCAGGCTAGTAGATAGTGAGTGTAGACCACATTTACACCTTGGCAATAGGAATGGTTGTATGTACAGTGGTTATGGGAGGATCACCTGAATGACAGTTAGATGAGATACAGTATCAGTCTTTGGCACAGAAAATCACAAAAATCACAATTGAAGCATGAGTTCAAACCATAAATCTAGATTTAATGTTTATGTAGTTCAACACTCTGATCTGAATTTGAACCAAGTGGACAATTTTGATGTCAATTTTTCAATATGCACTTGAATATCTACAATTTCAAAAGCACAGATCCATCTCTTAAATTTCATTATGTACACCTGCAATGTTCAAATTCATGTCATTTATATTTTCTGTAAATAGAGGGCCATGAGATCTCAATAATACCTAAATTACAGGTGCCATAAAACAAAGTTGTATTTACAATGGTTGCATAAATACTACATACAGCTTTATTGATGTCTTCTAAATCTAAGAGAAATGAGCCATACTCTGCAGATAAGGAGCAGAGCAAGTGCACTCTGTCTTAGAAATTAAATCTCCCCTCAAATCAGTTTTAAACAGCCTACCCAGACCGGAAAACTTGTATATTGCGCACACAATGCTATTGCTAAGAATTCATGGCGCATGGATGCGGTTTTCCCCATATTTTTTGAGAAAATCCGATTTGAAATGCTTGCAAATAGTCAGGACGTGTATCGATTTTATTCTTTTACAAATTTGCTGCGAGTAAACCACTAGATAGATCGTTCGCGTCCATCCACTGGAAAGCGCGCAGACCCGTGCGCGGGCACATTATTGCGGTAGCGCATCAAAGTTTGGCAGCCTGCGGTCCTGAGTTCGCAATCCAAGTTTGTGCACATTGACAAAGCGGCGGATATTGAGAAACCAATGATAGCGACGTTGTGAAATGAATCATAACAAAATTCAAGTAATTCTACTTTTTACGGAGTATTTTGGGCAAAAGAATATATTCTTCTTACCAGCTATAGTTAGCCTGTCCATGTAATTGATAAAATTAATAAGAACTAGCAACGCTAATGATATCCTTGCTCTGCAAGATACGGGACGTTCATGAGGCATGCTTCTAGTACTTTCTGAAGTATCAGTATAAACAGTAGTTACAGGTAACTCCTTGTCAATAAGACTACATTTATCATCCATTTCAGCTTCCTTCCTCTCACCTTGCTGCATTCTTCCTTCTTGTAATGACCGGGGCTGCCACATGCCTTTGGTCAGCGGTAGCCAGATTTAAGATTTTAGTAGGCCAAATCTCCGCCCAAGTAGCCAAAAAATAAAACAATGACTTTCATTGTCTTGAAAACAATGGTGTATTGTTTAAAATCACAATGATGACAATGTGCTAATGTTAATGTAAATGTAATAGGTAGAAATGCTAAAAAAATGTTATTATGAAAAAAATCAAAAATCGTCCAAGCAGGTGATTTCCACTTCTTCACAACTATCTTGGCGCATACTTTCGGAATTGAACAGTTCCAACATCTTTGGGGTTGGCTTGAAGTCTTTGCAGCAATTGCCTCTCATCTTTAAGTAAGATCTAATGCGGATGATGGCAAATACACTTCATCATTGTGCAGTTGGGTGAAACTTCTTTGATCCTTGACCAAACAGAGCTTCTGATTCCAACCATAGTCGACGCACCATCACTGGCGAAACCGAAGCAATTTCCCAAGTTTAGTCCAATCTCTTCAAGAGCAGCTTTTAAGGCCTGAAACAAGTTTCACCTGTTGCCTCATTAACTTCAACCATACTAACATATGCCGTCTCAACTTTCAAAGTTTGTTCGCTAAAGTATCTTATACAGATACATAAGTTTTTCTTTGAAGCAACGTCGGTTGTTTCATCTATTAGAACTGCAAGGTCCTTGTCTTTCGCATCCTCTTGAAGCTCGTGTTTAATAGCTGGAGAATTACTTTTGTCAAAAGTTGGCTGCATTTCGTTCTGTGGAGCCGAATTTCTCCAATGGTGCTCCCTTTCCCATGCTCCACCATGATCTCACCAAGGTGATCAACCGCCACTATTGCTGAGTGGCATGCAGCTGCAACTGCCACACTGATTTCGGCCTTTTTAACTTCATCTCTGGTACCAGGTTTGGGTCTTCTTTCTAACACCAATGGCCTCATTTGTTGTGTTTCTCTTACTTTGCTGCTGTGTTCTTCACTAGCTTCATGTTTTGTAATTGACCAGAACTTCGGTTGAATGGTTTTTCGGCATAACTTGCAATATGCGTTACCTTTGCCATCTAAAGATTGCGACAGCCAAACATGTTGCTTTTCCCAACTCTTCTTGTACTTTCGAGACGAATCGTAACAGCCTTTTCACCTCGATGATTTAGTATTGTTAGATGCGGACGAAGCCATGATATTAATATTAGCAAATTTCAGTTATCTGTATTAGCGATAGCGACCGATTGACAAGTAAGCGCGGCGAAAATGATGAAGTCAACTGAAATATTTTGAATACAAGGAAAGCAACGCTGCTCTTCCATGCAAAGGGAGGGATATAGCACCTTTTAACAATCAATTACCTCTCAGGAAATGGCTTCTGTGTGGTGCGCTTAATCTGCTATGTGTCGGATATACACCCTTCTATCTAATGGGCTATTATTAGCATAACACAAGTGTTAAGGTTGTGACTATTAAGGTGGTAAAGCCATTGTGCGAACTGGTTTTTTCCACTTATTTGTGATTTCCTGTTATTGGAAATGTAATAAAACTTAAAATTAAGGTGTTCCAAGCTTTAAGATTTTAAGAAGTTCAGTAGGCCAAGATTTAGCCAAAATTTAGCTGGAGGCCAAGACAAATTATCCGTAGCCAAGGCTGTCTCGAAAAGGCCAGATTTTTCAAATCTGGCCTCCAATTAGGCCAGATGGCAGCCCTGGTAATGACCGCTTTACAGCAACATCAACAACATCGCACACATTGTTGCTTCACTTAGGTGTCACTTTCACCCTTCCAATCTCGTTGAAATTCAGGGGCGGATCTAGAACATGTCATGACTGTCGCATATAGGGCGTGGCTGGTTAGTGGGCGTGGTCAAACCTAGGAATTCTGCGATTGTTTGCTGTGGGGCTGGTGAAGATAGTCAAAATAAATTAGACATGTTGAGGACGTAAATATTACGCCATAACACATTTCAAAATTAAGTAATCAAAAAAGAGGTACACTTACTGACTGGGCTCCAGCTCATGGAAAATAATTGTAATTTCCAATTATAATTATAGCCCTAACCCTAACCAATGCTCTAGCCCACTACAATACTCAGAGTTACAAATGACTACTAATATTTCGTGTTTCAGTATCAGCAGGGGCGGATCCAAGGAGGACGGGGGTAATGACCCCCTCCCAAATGGCAATATTTCCTATAGCAAACAATAGTGTTAAGAAACTTCCTACATAAAAAACAATAATGTGAATCAGATGGGCCCCCAAAGTCCAGCACTAGACCCGCCCCTGAATATAAGACACATAAACAGTTACTAAAAGTATTTCATGACGTATTTCACAAATTCCATGTAACTGAAATGAAAACACAAAATGTGCTTTGAGCATGGGGAATTACCATTCTCAGGATCATTCCCTGGCAATATGTAAAATGACCCTGAAAGTTACCTGCTCTTTGCAAATGATTTCAGATTGGTTTCAGGCACGTTTAGGGAGCAAGAGAACATAACGTAATATTGAAAATGATATGTTGAAATGTACCTGGCAGCTATGACTCTTTTGTCACTCATAGCGCGAAGGCATGCATCATTCTTTGGAATGTCGCTGCTAGCAGATAAGTCTTCAGCTAATAGGATTTTCTTTGAAATTACGGTACACTTGCCGAGCTTTGCTAATTCAGCATTATAGAGTGCCTCCAACGCGTTGTAGTTCTCTTCTTCAATACAGTGCTTTACTTTTACCAGTAAGTCCATCATAACAAACCAAAGATTGCGACATGAATGGAATTCTGCAACCTTTCACGTGCTAAGCAAACCACTAAAATCTATTTATCAAATCTACGTTAAGATTGTGCGACAGCACCTCAAAGCACCTTAGGCATACGGTCGCACAGGAAAAGATATGATTGGCTTCCTCAATTCATATGCAAATTGTGCGACAGTGGTGAGACAGTGGTGCGACAGTGGGTAAGAAGCATCCTATTCATAGACATCTTACTCTAACTACTTTTTTACCCTGTTGGGCTTCAGTAAAAACTGTAAGATTCAATAATCCGGAATTAAGATTACGAATATAGGCTCTCCTCATTCTGACCAGCTCCTCCACAGCATAGCAAAATGTAAGATACTTCTATATAATTCCCTACCTACTTAGAGCAAACAGAATCTTAGAGCTAACTCAGTGTAGTACAAATTAGAAAAACTTGCCAAGTAATCAAAAATACTATTGTGTAGCTGAGTCTTGACTGTCGCATGTGCTACCAGTGCGATGGTCTAGATCCGCCCCTTTTGAAATTATAAATGTAATGAAAGGTAACAACTGACTGTCAATGGGGTAAATGCTAGGTACAGGGGTACAGGGGTGTAACTTCAGAATTAGTTTAGGGGAGGCGTCCGAGATTTTTGTCCTGCAAAAATGAAACTATTTTAACGATGAATTTGAAAAACGACGAATTTTATAACAGCACAATATGTTTAAGAATTAGAAAGCAGTTGCCATTCATTTAGAGCCAAAATTAACATGGATAAATTTATAAAACTTATCTTCCATATTACTTCTGCCTTTAGCCTTTATTTCTAGCCAAAATTAAGGGTAAAATTCGGGATTTTGATGTTTCCTAGTGTTTGTACCACTTTTATGGCAATATAAGTGCTGTGAAAATTAAGGAACTATTAAAGTACTTTTAGTACTAGAATTTGATAAAGAAGCTCCAAAAACAAAGAACCTTTAGAACTAGGCCTTCAGGTAGGTTCCTTATCGGAAATTCGTGTATGGAAAGACAGCCATTTTGAAAATTCTTCTGCAATACGCTTCCCAGATATTTATTTTAGTGACTTCTGTTTGTTTACCATGGTAACACAAATAAAAAAGTGACGACTTCTTGGACATGGCACAAGCCATACCTTCACGTTACGTAAAGCAGTCCAGCTATTACAAGACCAGCAGCAACGAAGATCATGACGAAAGAGCTCAGTGATAGTAGGAGCTAGCTGCAAGCACTTTCGTATGGAATAGGACAGGAGAAGGAGATAAAATGGGATTCTGGGGGCTGGTCCCTGGAAAATCTTTTACAGAGACATACCACCCTTTTGCAGCAAAGGATAAAACTTTTCCCAGTGTAGAATGCAATGGTTGCATTATTGATAGGCATTATTGATTGGCAGTATTGATTGGCATTATTGATTGGCAGTATTGATTGGCATTATTGATTGGCATTATTGATTGGCATTATTGATTGGCATTATTGATTGACATTATTGATTGACATTATTGATTGGCATTATTGATTGACATTATTGATTGGCATTATTGATTGGCATTATTGATTGGCATTATTGATTGACAAAATTGATTGACATTATTGATTGGCTGTATTGATTGGCATTATTGATTGGCAGTATTGATTGGCATTATTGA
>OLMO02000262.1:226819-239046 GCA_900291935.2 Cassiopea xamachana | reverse complement strand
CGAAATAAAAAAATGTGGATAATTAAGAATTAGATAACACATCGAATCATTTAAGAATTAGCGACACATTTACCAAGAAACGGAGACACATTTAATCGAGATCTTGCTACACACTTACAGGAAAAAGTAACTGTTAAAACGATGGGAGAAAAAGATCATATAAAATTAGTATTTGAAGAATTTATTTAAACAAAAAATTCAACTACTATTTTCCCAACGATTCTATTAAAAACAAACTTGATATTTTCTAATATTTCAATTCAAAATGTGGGTTCTGAAACCGGCTGTGCAAATTAGGCTTTATAAAATGTAGTTTCACAAATGTTCAGAATGAGCAAAACATGTTTTAGTTTTGAAAAAACACTTGGGACTCGTGTACAACAAACTACAAAAAGATAAAAATGAGAAAGATACTTTAATTGTAGTTTCCAATTCACCAGTAGCCAGTAGAATATTCTCCGGCTAGAAAAACAAGCAAATCAAATCAAGAGACAAATTGCCATAAGAAATTCGTCTAAATAAAATATCTGTCTTTATTGCTTCTAGTGTCCCACTAAAACTGGTCGTTCGCGGATATGAACCTTCAAAAATAAAAAATCAAAAAAGGAGCAACACAACTGTAGGTTAAGGTGGTGATTACATGAAATAAGGCTACTTGACGACACAAAATTCATGCAAAATCAAAGAGAGGAGAGAAGCGAATTAGTAGGAAAGTAAATGTAATTTATGATAGAGAAGACGGAGGAGGAACACTTCTAGTAGAATGATCTATCTGGTAAATGAAAGGAAAAGTGAGTCCCATTACTATTATTATTGTTATGCAAAGTGACAGAAAATGATGAAATATGAGGAAATAGGATACTTTTGTTAAATAAACTGATATAAATGGAAGTAAAAAACAAGATAAAAAGAAAGTAAAGTACAGCGTCATTGGGTGAAGGAAAAATACAAGAGAAACGGAGAATGAAAGAGTTGCAGCTGATATAAAATTGTAAACAAGTTGAAGTAGAAATAAACATTTGCACACCTTTAAATCTCGATGCGTGATTGAATTGGAATGTAAATACTAAAAAACATAGCAATATTGCCAAAAAAGATTTCATTTTCGTGTGAAGTATGAAAGGCAATGTCAAAAACGCAACAAGTAGTAAATCAAAAAAGATTTCTATGTACAACAGGAAATCTCATTGACAAGGTCAATTCAAATTCATGAGATGTGTTTTACACCTGCATCAAACTCAACAGCACCACTATGACGCAAGTTAAACAGCCATCATATTCTTCAAATAATTGCAGAGCTGTGGAAGTGTTGAAGAAAAGACAATGGTTTATAATGACGTCATTACTTACACTAACAGCAAGAAGCATTTGATAAAACAAGATTTTCGATGTCTTCTCATCATACTTGCCAATCGTCGTAACTTTATCAAACAACTCGCCTCCACGTACACTAAAAAAGGACAGGTACACTAAGATAACAACTACCATCAAAACACGAAAACAAATCGTAATGTAACAAAAGATGTGCAAAGACGCAAAAATTAATATGGACTTAATGTGAAATGATATCTAAACATAACAATGTTAATTGATTCATCTCAAATAAAGAACTAATAGGAGATAAAGTAGAACTAGTTCAAGAAACTTCATTTAAAGGTAGAGAAATGCAAAATGAAATATCTCATAAGAAATATATCGAATCACATCTGAAACAATTTAAGTACAATATATCTGAGAAATGACCAGGTACAAACACTGTTGCATGCATGATGAAAAGGAGGCTTCTAAAGATCGCTATTTTGAGAAAGGGACTTTGATTTCTCATATTTTGCCTTTCGTTCAGGCATCTATTCATTTTGCTCACTCTTATGAAGTTAAGAAATAACATATGGACTACGTACAATTCTAAAACTATATACAATGCTTTTTCTGAATCAAAGAAATCTTCAATTTTAATGATACCAGGCTGAAATAGATAAGAATGTAATAAATTTAAGTAACCTTTGACTGTAAAAGGGAATGACAACAATCATAAAGAGTGGCCAAGCGGTCCAGCCAGTTCCATTAGCTTAACTGAAGTTATGCATGACTGTGCATGGTCAGAAATTGGTCGGGCGACCTTCACGACTAAAACAGATAACTCTGTCGTCCTTCGGAAGGGACATTAAACTAGGGGTCCCATGCCTGGATGCGGCAGCATGCATAGTAGGTCTAAATTAGCTGAAAAAGTAAGGTATAACAGCCTTCTCCATAGAAAGTACAACAACAACCACATTGATAACAACCACTCTGTAGCCCTAATAAAAGGTCAAAGATAAAAGTCCAAGTATTACAAACAAGAGTCTGGACACGAATTACTGAACAACAGACAGAGTGTCTGCCAAATCTGAAAGATGGATTTCCCTGACAACTCCCTGACAAATATCCCTTTTTCCTTGACATATCTCACTGCAAGTGTCATCCAGTAGAAGAAAATATATAGTAACGCAGTATCTCAATGTCATCACCATGGACGGATTTAATTTTGAAGCTTAGTACATAGTTGGAACATTGGCTGCCTGGCTAATTCTAGCAGAGGTGGCCAACAGCATGTCATGCAACAGAACAAAATATGGAAGTACCTCATCTGTGGGCAAAAGCCAGCGTTTCCCTAAAAGTATGAGAAATTGCAAACACTACAACCTATAAGGTAATTGCATTATTTATGAAGGAGGAAAAACGGTGTTGAAGACGAAAGCAGTGCGAACGAAACTTCTTTTCTGTGCTTAGGACCTCTTTAAAGTTGGAGAACACCCTTTTGGCAAGAAGGAAAAACTTTATACATTCATCATTGATATGGCATTCATTTGACCTTTTAACCATAAATATTTTACAGAATAAATAATGGCACTTCAGTGAACCACGACAATTTAAGCATTCTGTACTATTTTTGGAGGATGTCAGTGAAAAGGGTAAGAGTTCTCTGAAAATTCCCTGACATTGCAAAAAAGGTCCAAAGTCCAGTGATATTCACCTGACATCTTTACGGGGGGGGAATGGATTTCCCTGGCATTGTCCTGATGTCCCTGAAATGGCAGACACTCTGACATAGCAACAAAGCACAAATATTAAAATTGTTCTAGGAAAATTAAAGAAAATCAGGTCGATCAAAAACATTTGGAAATTAGCATGTATGTTGCTCACGTGATCCAAAGCGCGCAAGATCCTTACTTCATCCAAAACAGGTGTGGAAACTTTTGGCTGTATGTATACAAGCAAAAGTATCATTGTGAAATCAAACGTCATAACTAGCCTCGAAACAAATAGCAATTTTGACTTCAATGAAATTTAGAACAATTACCCAATAAAGAATAAAATCATCGTTTTGAAAATGCAACAATGTAGCTTTTATGAATTTCGAAAGAGGCAAGATAAAGAGATCTAACAAATGTCGACAAAAACAAATCAGAATCAAAATGGTGAAAAACATAACGCATACTCCTATGGAAAAGCTTTTCTTTGTGATAATCTTTACAGCAAATTTTCTCAATGACGTTCGCTGCTGGGCCAATCTCACTTCACCACAAGCACCCCTTTGAAAATAAGAAAATTTGGAGTGCAAAAAGACAACATTACTAACGTTTGACTACACTTTACGTAAAATTTAGAATAGGTCTTTTTAAAGTGAAATTTTTAAGCACCCCTTTGCAAACATTAGAAAGCAGGAAGCGTCACAGTTCATACCCCCTTACATGTCCCCCTTAAATGTCCCCCTTAAATGTCCCCCTTAAATGTCTCCCTTACATGTCCCCCTTACATGTCCCCCTTAAATGCCTCCATTCCAGTAGTGAAGGGGAATGTGTGGTGTAGTAATTATAAACGTTTTGAGCTCGGGAAAAACACCCAGTTATTGTTAACCAAAAGTTAGTGATTGAATTTCTCTCTGCTTTTTGTTCATGTTTGAGTACCTTTGCTGCGCACCACTATGGTATGGCCAGCTCTCGCAAAATAATAAAAAACTCACAAACAGGAAGTAGAACAACTAGGAAAGTTAGACAAGAAGGTCAAAAAAGATTGTGCGCTAAGGAATCAAATTGTAAAAACATTTTTCGAATTCGCTAGTATCACTTCAAGGACTAAATGCTGTTCAAACATCCCTTTTAATCATTCTTCAACGGAAAGCAAGCAACTGTTGACAGAACTGAAAAACAGCTACCATTGCTAAACGTTAAATTACAGCTGTATTGACGCTGAACTTGAATCATTTACTTCTATAAGTGCACTTCAAATTGTTTCTGAAGGATAAAAGCTACAAATGCCTTGTAAGGCGTCTTCATCAATCATCTTCTTGTTAGGCCTATAAGCAGTAGCGACACAAAAACTAAGCAAAATAATTCCATCTTTGACACAACGGAAAAGCAGATGAAACTGTTATTCACTTTCACACTATGTTTTGGGTGCTTCATATGTTTGGACAATGGTCTTCTATTAAGACCACCATACAATTTCAACGGAGCAATAAAAGAGAGACGATTTGGAAAAAGTAATTGGGTGAAAAAAGATATACCAAATGGAATCGTTGGTGATGGGATAGCAGTTGAAGAAGTAATGAGCCAAGGGAACTTGCAAGTACAACAAAGGCAGTACAAAGAAACGTCAGAATTGATTAAAAAGTACGTCAATATTATTCTAAAGCAAAAAACCATCAATAAAGGTAAATGATCCTTCGTGAACAGAATATCATATAAAGATACCACAATTAGTTGGGATTGAAGTAGATAAATATATATAAACTTGACTATCGATCTAATGAATATAGTAGGATTTACTTAGATAAATAATGATGAACTTGAATATCGATCTAGTGAATAACCAATGAATATTATAATACTGCATAGACAACTTACGTGCCAATCACCTTGCCTATTGTGTATTTTTCTGTCAGCTCCTTTAAAGTAATGAAAAAAAGCAGAATATATCTGATAAGGAAATTGTTGCTCTTACTAATATGAAATTGGAAACAGTCTCCCAATAACTCATAAAATATGTAGTATAATTTGGCTAAACATAACTCAGTATGAAGTGTCCTTCGTAAATTCAATTTATTTAAGTCAAGTTGTATACGAAATACGGGAAGATATTTCGATGTTTCAGTTGTTGATGGCTGCAACAGACCTTTTAATTAGTAAATATGACGCGCGATGCTGATCGCGCGCGTAGGCTCGTTTTCGCGCGCTCTTTTTTCAGAATACATTTTCGTCGTAAAGGGCTTAAACATAGGTCTAATTATAGGCATTTACGTCATATTTAGTAATAGTTGCTCCTCAGCAAGCGCATCAAATTCGCTATAATCCTCTCTCTCCTCGCCTTCAAAATTTACTTACGAAAAGAATAAACTATTTTAAGGATAAAGGATCTTCAGCAGCTCAGTGAAGTAACTTGATTCCAAATTACTTTAACAACTAGACTATTGATTATGAACTATCCATTATACTTGAATATATAGTCTATCCATTCAATTCAACTCAATTCGCCCACTGGCAATGAAATTGATCAATTTGCGTGCGCAACAAATCGAGCGCGTGAGATGTGTTGAGCGCGTGAGATGTGTTGAGCGCGTGAGATGTGTTGAGCGCGTGAGATGTGTTGAGCGCGTGAGATGTGTTGAGCGCGTGAGATGTGTTGGGCGCGTGCCTGCGAGCCCGTGAGCGACCACGCGCATCTCATTGAAATGCCTTTTGTAAGTAGCTACATTTTAAGAACAAAGACTTCTTCCATTTTTCCTGAAAACATACCCCTAACTTTCGAAAAAAATTAAAAAGCAGCATGGATTTTAACGGTGCTCTGAACTGGAAATTCTACAGTAGGAACTTTCCTGGTAATTAAAAATAGCTAAAAGAAACAGATGACAGGAATCGTCATTCCACATTGTCTGCCAAGGATAATACCATGTTAAGTTAGACGGAGTGCATGATGAGATCATTTAGATAAAACATGTTGCAGAGATTTTTGATACTTATTCCAAACTTTTGCAAGCTATGCAATTTTTATGTTCACGGAACACATTACCATAATGTCTTTTAAAACGCTCCTGGAACCATTGCTTGCAAGGAAAAACATTTTATCAACTGATCCGTGAAAAGCAAACAAACAGAATAATAGAAGTTAATAACAGAAAAGTATGATGAAGTGCTAAATGTTTTAAGTCCATAAGAATTGGTGATGTATTTATGATGATGGATATTCCAGACCATAATTTTCTATTGCAAGTATGACAAAAATAGGCTACAAATTGCTAGTAAATCTATTGTAAAGAAGCTTATCATCATAAATGAAATTATATATGCTCCAGCTGCTTGAAAGCTCCCCAGCGATGCTTTCATCCAGAAGACCTCAAAAATGCAAACTATTTAGCTTTTAAACTTCTCCAATTCGTTACTTCCCAAACTTATTTAAAATTTAGCTTCATTTAAACTGATTAAAAGTAAATTTGCTTCTGATTACTTTTACCATCTATCTAAGACAATTGACACAATTACTCTTCAACTTCCACGCTCTGAAATCACAGTCCTTGGTGATTTCAATGTCTACAATCCGAACTGGCTTTTCAACTCTCCAAATGTCACTAGCTCTGCTGGTCGTGATGCAGAGGCATTTGCTATTGTGAATGACCTGTCACACTTGATATCAGAACCAACACGAATCCCTAATCGCTCAGGGGACAAAGCTAATACACTCGATCTGTTTCTTACATCAAACCCAGACATTTACTCTAACCCTATTCTAGATTCTCTTCTTGGTAACTCTGACCGCTGCCTTATCACGTTACAGCATAACGATGGGAAATTCAAGCGAATTTAATGAACAGCCTATCCCTAGTTTTTTTCAAAACTCTTGCCCGGGAAATAGTGCTGTTGAAGTGACTTCCTCGTTTTGCTCTTCAATTTCGCCTGTACTTTTAAATTCGAATGTCCGGGTTCTGGATTTTACTGTTTTCCTCTCTTTGTTTTCCTTTGTTTTTATTTTTGGGAAAAATGACAGGAATGTTGTTCGTGTAAGTTTTCTTACCCCCTGCAAAATGCTGTGAGCACACTCGATGTCCAGGCCCTGGGTAAAAATCCTTTCGAGATATCATGTGTAGCCATTTTTTCCGACGATCTTGTTTGCTTTTACTCACGCCATTTGGAATTACATAAAAAAGAAGTTCAGGATTTCTCAAACTGTGCCTGAAACATTCTGGGACACAGCAGATTATACCAGGAGGAGAAGTGAGCTTCCCATTTCCACTATCACTTTTTGTCACAAAATCTCTGTCGTTGCCAACTTCAACAGCACTACTTCCCGGGCAAGAGTTTTGAAAAAAACTAGGGATAGGCTGTTCATTAAATTCGCGTGAATTTTCCATCGTTTGCAACTGTATTTCAACCAAAATAACCAAGCAAATACGAAACTTCTACACTATCACCACAGAACAACAAAGACGCTTAAATACAACTATCACAATTCATTGCGCGCATCAACGTGCGTGACGTAATCAAGGGATCGGCCTATTGCAATTAGGGTCGATGGCTACCTCTCTAATCTTCATTCTATCAACTCAGGTGTACCTCAGGGCTCTGTTATCTCACCTGTTCTGTTCATATTCTTCCTAGATGACCTGCTGTCCTCTACATCTTCCAGCATTTTCTCCTTTGCTGATGACACTTCTGCAAGTTCATCTTTTTTCATCCAATCTTCAACACCTTGCCTATTCTAACATTTCATCATATCGTAACACTTCAGCCTCATTTCTCACTGATGACTTGACAAATGCAGAGAAGTGGAGTAGTGACAACCTTGTTAAGTTCAATGAAGAAAAGACAAAACAGGTTGTCATATCACGTAAACATCACTAAGATTTCCCCCTGTTTTATGAACGGACATAGACTGGACATTTCATCTTCAATCACTCAACTTGGTCTTTCTATTTCATCTAATCTTACTTGGAAATCCCATATCAATGCCATAGCAAAGCATGCATCTCAGAAACTTAGCTTTCTTTCTAGAGCCCGTGGCTATTTCTCACCTTCTCAACTTCTAACTATATACAAATCCCAGATTCGTCCTTCTCTGGAGCACTGCTCTCATGTCTGGGGTGGTGCTCCTAACTCTTCTCTATTCTTGACAGAGTCCAGTCTAGAGCTATCCGTCTCATCAACAATCCAAACCTAACTAATTCTCTACAGTCTCTCTCCCATCGTTGTCTTGTTGCAGATCTTTCCATTTTCTACCAATATTTTCACGGACATTGCTCTCAGGAAATCAAGAATATTATTCCTGATCCAGTGAGGCTTGTTCGAACCACCAGAAGCTCTACCTATTCACACCCTCTCCAAGTTTCACTACCTAATCCACGAACTCTGTCTCACAAATCATCTTTCATTCCTAGAACTTCTTAACTGTGGAACTCATTGCCACCCACTACTTTCCCTGAATCCTACAATTTGTCATCTTTTAAATCTAACATCAACAAACTTGATTTTATCTCCCTTTCTACTTAAACTTTTCCTTATTTTCTCAGTTTTTCTTTTGTCGGGGCTTTGTTATAGGTCTTACGGCCTTTCCCCGAGATTACTTAATAAAAAAAAATTCTATGGAAATTTTAGCAATTAACGTAAGCATAAATGTTATCTTTAAAATGCTGTGAAATTTTCTTGATAAAATTTCATGATATACACGTGTTTTTTAATAAGAAAAACGTTTATAAGAAAATGAGGCTCAAATCGTCAAACTCTTAAGAAAATCACGACGCTCAATTTCCAAACCATAGTGTGTGTATAGGCCAAAAAATCGGTATTTTGTCGTTGTTGCATTCAAAATGTTAAAGATGGAATTCAAATTCAAGTATGCAATATTATTAAAGAAAGTGTACACCACTCTAGCCAGTTTATTTCAGTAAAAGTTAAGAAACATTTAAGAAAATCTCAGACTCAATTTCGGGAAATGTTAAGAAAATTGAGGCTAAGGCAAATAATGATTTTATTATTAAAAAAACGAGTATTGATAATGTATGGTGTCATCTATTCGAAATAAATACCTTTGGATAATGTTGCTGCTGACTGTCAGTTTCACCACAATCAATGAAAGTAAAAGCTGAAAGTAAAAGCTGAAAGTAAAAGCTGAGAGTAAAAGCTGAAAGTAAAAGCTGAAAGTAAAAGCTGAGAGTAAAAGCTGAAAGTAAACGCTGAAAGTAAAAGCTGAGAGTAAAAGCTGAAAGTAAAAGCTGAAAGTAAAAGCTGAAAGGATAAATAAGACATACACAATAGCACAAGAATTAAAAGGAGATTTACTCATAATGAAGCAACAATGCAAATTGCAAAAAAATCCTCAAAATTGAATTGTCTGAAGAATCAATACTCCTTCAGGTAAAAAGAAGTTAAAATGATTTGTTCTTCATTCCTAGAAACAATTGATTGACAGTTGAAAACAATTGAAACCAGTTTTTGCATAAAAAAGCACAACAAGTTGTGGTAAAGCTGAAGGTCACGCTAGTCATGCTGAAGGTCACGCTTGTCATGCTCAGCCTAAAAAATTCAAAGATATGATCTTTCAAAATTCGTTGAAAATAAGTAAATAACATGGCACAATTCCATACTAGAGATACTATTGTCGGATTTTGTGCAAATTTCAAATTTGATATTGGAACATTTGATATAAGTTGACTTGATAATATTGGATTTTGCAAATTATCCGAGTTGTTGATGAAAATTGCACTTTATGAGGAAAAGGGTGTTACGTCTCATATTACGGAAGGGGCTTCGCCTTAATTTGACCCCGCTTCACCATTGACAGCAAACAAATGATACTCTTTAAAATGGGTACCTTTTTTGCCAACAAGAGATATCTCATCACCACTATTTAGTATCTTGGTCTTATTCCGTCCTGAAATGGATTATAAAACAAGTGAAAAATATCAAAATATCAACAGAAATAATCATGGATGATTGTAAACTTCAAAAGTAATCAACAAAATAAGAACATTGAGAACAAACCTATCAATGTACCATTCACTAATGTGCCATTGGAACTACAAGAAATGATATTGAGTAAGCAAAGGGCTATATGTGGTTAAGTTAAATATGGTTTAGTTTTTGCAAAAGAATGGTTTTAAAATCACAGAATTCATTGTAAATTTTTGGGGAGAGACTATGTGGAAGTAAAAAAGTATGAAAATATGATAGATAAAAAACATTCTTTCTAAGCAACTGCAACTCCATTGATGGCAGCCAGAAATGGAATTTGTAAAAAAGAGTACATGCATAAGAGAATGAAGGAGAGTTAGTTATAAGGCAGGCTTTGAAATGAGCAAATATTAGTTATAATGCAGGCTTTGAAATGAGCAAATATTAGTTATAAGGCAGGCTTTGAAATGAGCAAATATTAGTTATAAGGCAGGCTTTGAAATGAGCAAATATTAGTTATAATGCAGGCTTTGAAATGAGCAAATATTAGTTATAAGGCAGGCTTTGAAATGAGCAAATATTAGTTATAAGGCAGGCTTTGAAATGAGCAAATATTAGTTACTTGACTGGTGGCGTGCTGGCTGGGGGTGGGGGCATGTACACCATGATAACACTTTCTAAGGGGCAAAAAGCGACATTTTAACACATTCCTTGAGATCAAAAAGGACTCCACAGACAAATTCCTTATACTTTTTCGGAAAGTGAACCCGGTAAATTCTCTTTTTAGCCCTCCTCTCAATTAAACCTCCCTATCCAATAAGCCCCCTTTTTGGACCAAGAAATTAATTAAGCCCCCCTCTCTATTCAGCCCCCTCTCCAGAAAATATTGAATTCTACTAAGCGTAAGTAACCTTTATAGTAGTTAGCTAAGCCAGATCACGCTTTGAAAGCACTAGTTCTCAACCTATCAAGAATCAAAGTCATTCACTGACTTACTGTGGATAAAATCGTTCTATATCAGCAGATAAAAACGTTCTATATCAGCGGATAAAAGCGTTCTATATCAGCGAATAAAAACGTTCTATATCAGCGGATAAAAGCGTTCTATATCAGCGAATAAAAACGTTCTATATCAGCAGATAAAAACGTTCTATATCAGCGGATAAAAAAGTTATCAGCGGATAAAAACGTTCTATATCAGCAGATAAAAACGTTCTATATCAGCAGATAAAAACGTTCTATATCAGCGGATAAAAATGTTCTATATCAGCGGATAAAAACGTTCTACATCAGCGGATAAAAACGTTCTATATCAGCAGATAACAACGTTCTATATCAGCAGATAAAAACGTTCTATATCAGCGAATAAAAACGTTCTATATCAGCGGATAAAAACGTTCTATATCAGCAGATAAAAACGTTCTATATCAGCGGATAAAAACGTTCTATACTATACTATTTTTCAATAGTGTTTGTTCTGCTGTGAACTAATGATGTATAAACTACACAATATGAGTATTTTTTTCAATTTTGAAATGGCAAATATGTAGCTAACAATTGAAAATTCTCAAGACATTCATTAAAACGCCCCCCTCGTAAAGGCCCTCTTTCCCAATCATCCCCCCTCTAGAGTACTTGAAATTAATAAGCTCCCGGGGGCCTAATGGAGAAATTACGGCATGTGAAGCAGTGAATTTACGGTATGTGAAGAAGTGAGTTTACCGCATGTGAAGCAGTGAGTTTACGGTATGTGAAGCAGTGAATCTACGGTATGTGAAGCAGTGAGTTTGCTTTAGTGTAATGACATGAAACTCGTTCTACTCATTTTGTCCACCATTTGACTCAATCCAAAGAACCTCCGATTTTAAGGGGGAGAGAGGGAATGGACACCTACTTATTGTTTTAGAGTTATTCAAGTAAAATTCATGTAGCAAAATCTTTTTCTGAATTGCAAATCTTCAATATAAACGGTTGGTCAACTTTAGGAGTTTAAATAATCGAGCCAGTAGGAGTTGTGAGGCGAGCATGCGCATGCGCTGACTCTTGATCGAGCACCACTCATTTCAAGGCCGGCCTGTTATAAGGACCAATGCTATATCATTGATGCAGACAGAAACAGAAATAAGCAATAAATATTGGGAACATAGCTCTGATGTGAAAAACTTCATCAGATATAGGAAGTATCTTACCTTAGTATCTTGAAGATAGTATTTAGATACAGGGATATAGGAAACACCTAAAAAGTGGAGGGGGGCCACACCATAAAAGCGGCACATAACCACGCACATAAAAAAGGTGGAGGGGGGC